>OX421502.1:40677420-41277420 GCA_949126835.1 Anisus vortex | reverse complement strand
GCCTACACCTGATTAAATATGCCCCCCTGTAAATCGTAAATTATATACATGTATTTTATTTTTACAATTTCTCTATTGTTTTAAAGATCTTTGATGTTAAAGAAATTAAATGCATCACACATTCTAACAATATTAGTATTATTATGATAATGCATGACATTTCTATTATTAATTTCAGACTATACAGACCGATCTCAGATCGGTCACCCCGATATTAAATACTACTACAATAGAATACACTCTAATAAAGAAATATGATCGAAATGTGACTATCAAAATTATCCCTTCCGTAAAGTGATGCGCATTTAGCGTGTTCAGCTACATTGTAATATGGTACAAACGACAACTTTTTCCCTTACTTAGTGATGGTATTCAAAGTTACCCAGTGATGGTATTCAAAGTTACCTAGTGATGGTACTCAAAGTTACCTAGTGATGGTACTCAAAGTTACCTAGTGATGGTACTCAAAGTTACCTAGTGATGGTATTCAAAGTTACCCAGTGATGGTATTCAAAGTTACCTAGTGATGGTACTCAAAGTTACCTAGTGATGGTACTCAAAGTTACCTAGTGATGGTACTCAAAGTTACCTAGTGATGGTACTCAAAGTTACCTAGTGATGGTATTCAAAGTTACCTAGTGATGGTATTCAACGTTACCTAGTGATGGTACTCAAAGTTACCTAGTGATGGTACTCAAAGTTACCTAGTGATGGTATTCAAAGTTACCTAGTGATGGTACTCAAAGTTACCTAGTGATTGTATTCAAAGTTACCTAGTGATGGTATTCAAAGTTACCTAGTGATGGTACTCAAAGTTACCTAGTGATGGTACTCAAAGTTACCTAGTGATGGTATTCAAAGTTACCTAGTGATGGTACTCAAAGTTACCTAGTGATGGTATTCAAAGTTACCTAGTGATGGTACTCAAAGTTACCTAGTGATGGTACTCAAAGTTACCTAGTGATGGTACTCAAAGTTACCTAGTGATGGTACTCAAAGTTACCTAGTGATGGTACTCAAAGTTTTTGTATAATTAATTACACGGGATGTGGTTCTGCTTTTGATAAAAAAAATAAAGAAAAGATTATCAAGTCATACAAGATCGAAAAGTTTTAATTTTGATAAAGTTGCAATGATTGGTTAAATTGACAACATCCCATTGGGCAGAAGTTATAGTTACAAAGGTAACAAAGGTTACATTGGGCAGAAGTTATAGTTACAAAGGTTACAAAGGTTACATTGGGCAGAAGTTATAGTTACAAAGGTTACATTGGGCAGAAGTTATAGTTACAAAGGTTACATTGGGCAGAAGTTATAGTTACAAAGGTTACATTGGGCAGAAGTTATAGTTACAAAGGTTACATTGGGCAGAAGTTATAGTTACAAAGGTTACATTGGGCAGAAGTTATAGTTACAAAGGTTACATTGGGCAGAAGTTATAGTTACAAAGGTTACAAAGGTTACATTGGGCAGAAGTTATAGTTACAAAGGTTACAAATTCTCTGTTAAGACAAATCGTCTAATAGAATTAATATTAAAAACTGACATGAATTAACGCCCTTGTGTGGGTAGCCCTGCGTGTCACACTGAGCAGTACTCAGCCACAATATCAATCAAATGCAATGCTAGGTCGCGGTGTTTATTCAAATGCAATGCTAGGTCGAGGTGTTTACAAAAATCTTCGATCACTCATGAAATTCAAGGATAAATTAAAACACCTTTCTACGTCCGCAATCCTACCCCATCCCATTTTTTGTAGTTTATGGACCTGGACCAATCCTTTTAAAACAAAAACTAGTTGTTAGAAGTAGGTCAAAGTTAGTGAAGTATCCGTCCTTGTAGCTTGGTCCTTGAGATGAGAAAAGGCATGACAAAATGTCAAATTTCTACCTGTTCTACTTTTGCGAAGGTGTCATTTTGGATAGTATAGTGAACAGCACTTATAAAATGAAACGAGAAACTTTGTTTACTTCCTTTCTATTAACTTGTATTTTCTGTCTGTCTGCTTGCTTGCTTGATAGCAAAACTTTGCATCGATTTTTCGACCACTTCCCGTGGTCCAATCGAGCTGAAATTTGGGCAGCAGACTTGTCCAGACTAACAATACATTCTATTAAATTTTCAGTTAAAACAACTTAATTATACTATACTTGTGACAATATTCATTTCTTAAAAGGAAAGTATAAGAAACATTTTGGTTTCACGTAAAAAATGCCTGTGCAACTTTTTATAGTTTTTCGGCGCAAAGCTAGAAAAAAAAATTATGCGCTAAGATTATTTTTAGAACAATTCATACGGAGTAAGGAGATATTTTTTAGATTTGCGACACAGATATTTTCTGAACGTTTCATTTGCAGTAGTCAATCAATTATTTAATTACATGATGGTAAACTTAGTTTGGAAAGAAAGGGAGTATAATAAACACTTCGTTTTTATGGGTTATTCTTGTTACTCCCTTTTTTAAACTGGTACTGTCTGTCTGTGTGCTTGGTTGCTTGTTTGTTAGCAAAACTTTGCATCGATTTTTCGACCACTTCCCGTCGTCAAATCGAGCTGAAAATTGGGCAGCAGACTTGTACCGATTAACAATACATTCTATCAAATTTTCAGCATCATAGCGTTTGGAATAGACACGAATTCCTTCGACCAATTTGTGAATCGAAGAAAATATTTTTTATAAAACATGGCTACCGGAAGAGACGGGAGTAAATAAACTTTTCGGATATGTTCGTTTTCACCAAATAAATAGAATATAATGAAAACGATACAATGTAGCCGAAACAAAGCGAGTTCTCTTTTTATGTTTTTTGCGGGCCAAAGGTAGGGGAAAAAAAAGGATGCGCAAAATTTTAGTGTGGAAATTCATAAAGTATGATACCACTTATATTTATTTTAATCATAGACTATAATATACATGGACCGCTTGCTTTAGTTTTTTATGCTATTATCTTCTTTTTTTGCAATTCCCGATTCTAAAAAAAGTAATTGTCATACATGTTCCGTTTTATTAAATCGCATGTTCTTCGACTTTAAATGAATACTTGTAAGCCTATTAATCATATTATCATTGACTATAATAAGATGGACCGCCTGCTCTATTTTTAGAGCTTATGTTCTTTATCCGTGCGCACACAACACTGATCTATAAATGTTTCCGCTCTGTACAACTTTCGATTTTAATTTTTCATTGAGAAAATTATAGCGATTAAATAAAACGGAAGTTGCATATTTTTACGAAACAGAGTTTCCAATAATTATAGTTCACGTAGATTTCTTATTAATAAATAAATCGAATTGCGAATTGAATGTGGGACGTTATTTATTTACTAAATTACGGGGTTCATCACATATCATAGCAAGGAAAATGAAAGCGTTAGGGAAGATAATTATTAGAACGAGGCTTGACAAAAACCGCATAAGATAGCTTTGGGGACAATAATAATGACATTGTCTGACGTATTCGATTACTATTAAAGGTAGAATATTTCCTTATTGACTCTTAATTTACGTCATCCAATTCTCGATGCTTCCGAGAGCAATTCGATTATTAGTCACATTCGTCCAGGTCGTGGACATAGAGTCTATAAAAGATTCGCCCACTTGTTTGAGGGGTCTCTCCGAATTGAGCTTGCCTAGGGAGAGCACGTTCCTACAACTCTCTCCGAATTTAGCTTGCCTAGGGAGAGCACGTTCCTACAACTCTCTCCGAATTTAGCTTGCCTAGGGAGAGCACGTTCCTACAACTCTCTCCGAATTTAGCTTGCCTAGGGAGAGCACGTTCCTACAACTCTCTCCGAATTTAGCTTGCCTAGGGAGAGCACGTTCCTACAACTCTCTCCGAATTTAGCTTGCCTAGGGAGAGCACGTTCCTACAACTCTCTTCGAATTTAGCTTGCCTAGGGAGAGCACGTTCCTACAACTCTCTTCGAATTTAGCTTGCCTAGGGAGAGCACGTTCCTACAACTCTCTTCGAATTTAGCTTGCCAAGGGAGAGCACGTTCCTACAACTCTCTCCGAATTTAGCTTGCCTAAGGAGAGCACGTTCCTACAAGTCTCTCCGAATTTAGCTTGCCTAAGGAGAGCACGTTCCTACAACTCTCTCCGAATTTAGCTTGCCTAAGGAGAGCACGTTCCTACAAGTCTCTCCGAATTTAGCTTGCCAAGGGAGAGCACGTTCCTACAACTCTCTCCGAATTTAGCTTGCCTAGGGAGAGCACGTTCCTACAAGTCTCTCCTTTAAGTCAGCCCTGCCCGATATATATCGTTCCTTCATTGCTTTGGAGTAGCCTGGTTATTGATAATAATGTGTAATACTGTGTGATTGTTTTTTTTCATCCTTTTGGATTTAATATACTAATGTGTAGGACTGCCACGCTCAGCTATTGTGTTCCTGACATAGTTCTAACAGGAAAGTATATCTTTTGAACTACCATGTGTAGTCACACTTGTTTATTAATGGACATAATAATTTGTGTTTGTATATTAACAATTCCTTTGTTATTGGAACATACATAATTTGAAATATGCACTTGATGACCCACCAATATTCATCCTATTGAACCTCCCCTTGTAAGTCACCCATTAAATTATTGTTGATGTTTGATGGACTTATTATCTCATTCACGTTTGAGTGTTTGTGGTGTATTTATATCTAACTATTTATCAACTAAATGAAACCTATATTCAATTCACACTTCAATTGAGAGCCAATATAAATTGACACTGCCAGTGTTATGAAGAGTGAACTCAATGCTATACAAGAATTCAAAGCGCCCAGGGAGAGTGAATCGGATCTACCTCTAAGACAATATTTCCAAATAAATAAATTAGTAATTAATGAACTCATACAATACTATACAAGTAGTGTGCTGAATAATAATAATAACTTGTTTACTATCACTTAAGAATGATAACATAATTCAGTCGTATTCAATTATCATGGGGGCTCAGCCAAAATACATCATACCTATGTTGATTCAAGCACATGAAATGTTAACTGAATGGACGATGATATTAAAGTAACTGGTTTCATGAATAAATAATAAATCTGACCAGAATACTAACATCTACATACTTTCAGCATGTACCAAAAGTGTTAGATGACCACTAAATATATCGTCATGCACTACCATTTGACCGACATTTATGTAGAGATTAATATCTCATCATTGATGTCCAGTGGTAATGTAATAATTCTAAATGGATTGCCATCCCGTAATAAATGGATTGGAATACATTAATCCATGCTAATTAATTATGAAATGGCCGTCATGTAATAATATCAATAACTTTATTTCCTGTATAGCAATTACTTTATTTATATTCGGGAATTCCGAAAATCAGTGTTTCAAGTCATCATATAGCAGAAATACTAAAGCAAGCGGTCCATGTATATTATAGTCTATGATTTTAATCTATCAAAATATAAATTAAATATAAACTTAGTTTACAAAGAAAGGGAGTATAATACAAACTTTGTTTTTATGGGTTAGTTTATTTTGTGTGCATAAACTGTTACAGATAATTCATACAGAGTATTTTTGTAAACTGTTAGATCTACAGATGTTCCTTACAGAAGATTTATTTTTGTAAACTGTTAGATTTACAGATGTTCCTTACAGAAGATTTTTGTAAGCTGTTAGATCTACAGATGTTCCTTACAGAAGATTTTTGTAAACTGTTAGATCTACAGATGTTCCTTACAGAAGATTTTTGTAAACTGTTAGATCTACAGATGTTCCTTACAGAAGATTTTTGTAAACTGTTACGGATGATCCATATAGAAGACTTTTGCGTCTTACGCTTATCGTGGTTTTCTTGTATTTTGATTAGTGTTTTAAATCATGTCAGGCTATTGTTTTCCTGGTTTGTTCAGGCAACACATTTAAAGAAAACGTGTATGCATTTGTTATTGTTTAAGGAATAAGAAATGTTTGTATCCATATTTAAATCTGAATATAGTAAAAGGTTGTTGTTGTGTTATATTTAGAATTTAGAATTGAATGTTTTATGTATTATTAATGTTATTGTAAATGTTTCCAGTTTTACTGATTTAACTATTGGCGTCACACTTGCTTTCAGTGATTTATTGGCGTCACACTTGCTATCTGTGATTTAACTATTGGCGTCAGACTTGCCATCAGTGATTTAACTATTGGCGTCAGACTTGCTATCAGTGATTTAACTATTGGCGTCACACTTGCTATCTGTGATTTAACTATTGGCGTCACACTTGCTGTGTGATTTAACTATTGGCGTCACACTTGCTATGTGTGATTTAACTATTGGCGTCACACTTGCTATGTGTGATTTAACTATTGGCGTCACACTTGCTTTCAGTGATTTATTGGCGTCACACTTGCTATCTGTGATTTAACTATTGGCGTCACACTTGCTATCAGTGATTTAACTATTGGCGTCACACTTGCTTTCAGTGATTTATTGGCGTCACACTTGCTATCTGTGATTTAACTATTGGCGTCACACTTGCTTTCAGTGATTTATTGGCGTCACACTTGCTATCTGTGATTTAACTATTGGCGTCAGACTTGCTATCAGTGATTTAACTATTGGCGTCACACTTGCTATCTGTGATTTAACTATTGGCGTCAGACTTGCTATCAGTGATTTAACTATTGGCGTCACACTTGCTATCTGGGATTTAACTATTGGCGTCAGACTTGCTATCTGTGATTTAACTATTGGCGTCACACTTGCTATCTGTGATTTAACTATTGGCGTCACACTTGCTATCTGTGATTTAACTATTGGCGTCACACTTGCTATCTGTGATTTAACTATTGGCGTCAGACTTGCTATCTGTGATTTAACTATTGGCGTCAGACTTGCTATCTGTGATTTAACTATTGGTGTCACACTTGCTATCTGTGATTTAACTATTGGCGTCAGACTTGCTATCTGTGATTTAACTATTGGCGTCAGACTTGCTATCTGTGATTTAACTATTGGCGTCAGACTTGCTATCTGTGATTTAACTATTGGCGTCACACTTGCTATCTGTGATTTAACTATTGGCGTCAGACTTGCTATCTGTGATTTAACTATTGGCGTCAGACTTGCTATCTGTGATTTAACTATTGGCGTCACACTTGCTATCTGTGATTTAACTATTGGCGTCACACTTGCTATCTGTGATTTAACTATTGGCGTCACACTTGCTATCTGTGATTTAACTATTGGCGTCACACTTGCTATCTGTGATTTAACTATTGGCGTCACACTTGCTATCTGTGATTTAACTATTGGCGTCAGACTTGCTATCTGTGATTTAACTATTGGCGTCACACTTGCTATCTGTGATTTAACTATTGGCGTCACACTTGCTATCTGTGATTTAACTATTGGCGTCAGACTTGCTATCTGTGATTTAACTATTGGCGTCACACTTGCTATCTGTGATTTAACTATTGGCGTCAGACTTGCTATCTGTGATTTAACTATTGGCGTCAGACTTGCTATCTGTGATTTAACTATTGGCGTCACACTTGCTATCTGTGATTTAACTATTGGCGTCAGACTTGCTATCTGTGATTTAACTATTGGCGTCACACATGCTATCTGTGATTTAACTATTGGCGTCACACTTGCTATCAGTGATTTAACTATTGGCGTCACACTTGCTATCAGTGATTTAACTATTGGCGTCACACTTGCTATGTGTGATTTAACTATTGGCGTCACACTTGCTATGGGTGATTTAACTATTGGCGTCACACTTGCTATGTGTGATTTAACTATTGGTGCATTATTGAAACGCATTGTAAAAGTAAATCTCAAAATTACATATCATATCATTTATATAGCGCTATTCATTACAATTAGTCTTCGAATGCGCTTTACATTTACCCTAGGTTATTAAATCGAATAAGTGTGTTTTTTTTATTTTGTTTTAAAAATGTCAATATTATTGTCCTCTTGTCCTCCCACCATACTAGTTCAGTTTAACACTCCCACCATACCAGTTCAGTTTAACACTCCCACCATACTAGTTCAGTTTAACACTCCCACCATACTAGTTCAGTTTAACACTCCCACCATACCAGTTCAGTTTAACACTCCCACCATACTAGTTCAGTTTAACACTCCCACCATACTAGTTCAGTTTAACACTCCCACCATACCAGTTCAGTTTAACACTCCCACCATACTAGTTCAGTTTAACACTCCCACCATACTAGTTCAGTTTAACACTCCCACCATACCAGTTCAGTTTAACACTCCCACCATACTAGTTCAGTTTAACACTCCCACCATACTAGTTCAGTTTAACACTCCCACCATACCAGTTCAGTTTAACACTCCCATCATACCAGTTCCGTTTAACACTCCCACCATACTAGTTCAGTTTAACACTCCCACCATACTAGTTCAGTTTAACACTCCCACCATACCAGTTCCGTTTAACACTCCCACCATACTAGTTCAGTTTAACACTCCCACCATACTAGTTCAGTTTAACACTCCCACCATACCAGTTCCGTTTAACACTCCCACCATACTAGTTCAGTTTAACACTCCCACCATACTAGTTCAGTTTAACACTCCCACCATACTAGTTCAGTTTAACACTCCCACCATACCAGTTCAGTTTTACATTTAAGGGGGGGGGGGGTCTGGGAATATTTTAAGAAGTGTTTTAGTTTCATTAGCCTATCTGAATCTGGCAGGTAGATCGTAAGATACATAAGATACTCAACTGTAATGACGTAGAGGGGGGGGGGGCAGCTGGAGAGAATAAAATATAAGTAACAATTCAAGACCCAGCGAGTTTTAGTTTTATGAGATAATGTAGTCTATAGTTTAGTGAAAGAAAAAACATGACCAACGGGATGCTTTACACTTTACAGTCTAAGAAAGAAGTTAGAACCAAGAAATGGTTATGGATTGTTTCTACGATAGGACAACTTAGAGAAAGCCATAGATATATCTAGGATAGAATAACTTAGAGAAAGCCATAGATATATCTAGGATAGAATAACTTAGAGAAAGCCATAGAAATGTCTGGGATAGAAGAACTTAGAGAAAGCCATAGATATGTCTGGGATAGAAGAACTTAGAGAAAGCCATTGAAATGTCTGGGATAGAAGAACTTAGAGAAAGCCATAGATATATCTGGGATAGAAGAACTTAGAGAAAGCCATTGAAATGTCTGGGATAGAATAACTTAGAGAAAGCCATAGATATATCTAGGATAGAATAACTTAGAGAAAGCCATAGATATGTCTGGGATAGAAGAACTTAGAGAAAGCCATAGATATATCTGGGATAGAAGAACTTAGAGAAAGCCATTGAAATGTCTGGGATAGAAGAACTTAGAGAAAGCCATAGATATGTCTACGATAGAACAACTTAGAGAAAGCCATAGATATGTCTGGGATAGAATAACCAAGAAAAGCCATGTATATGCAAGGTACACAATTATTATTTTACTAGTGGTTATGCCCGTCAAAATGACGGAGAAACGAATGACTACAATGTGTTTTGTTAAGAGATAAAGAAAAGAGACTATATTACAATAAAGACAATGAACGTTTCTTTTCGGTATTTAGTATTTGTTCTTTTCAATTGTTTCTGGTCGCCCTGACCCTGGCATATGCATAATAATTGTTACTGTCAAGCTTCTGGTATTAAAACGTAGGAAGCAGTTGTGTTAACTTGTCTTGTTATTAATAATAGCCTATTAAATTATCAATAATATACTATCTAAAAGAAAAAAAAACACAATACCAAACAATAAAAAGGTAAATAATAAAAAAAAGCGTACAAAATAATATTTCAATACCATAAAAACTAAAGTGAGAAAGATTTTTTCGGTATTTAATTTTTGTTCTTGCTTATTGTATTAATAAAACAGTGTTGAAAATGTTTCTTTCGGTATTTAGTTTTTGTTATTTGTAATTGTTTCTGGTCGACCTGACCCTGGCATATGCATAATAATTGTGGCCTCAAGGACTGGCGTAGTGTGTAAACCGCCGATACATTCCCATTAAGAATACACTGGCGGGCGAACGCACGGGGCACAGCCCCCGCAGCGGGTCCGAGTTCCATTACACTGCCGAGAGGCCACTGGTCTCGGTGGGGAGGAAGCAATGGACGCTGCAATCCCGTCTCAAGAACCACCCGGTGCCTGGATGCATGTACCTATAGTAGGCCTTTAAAATTTATGCTACCGGGTGACAGTGCAGCTATACTGGCGAGCCACCTACTAGATAATGATCCTTTGGAGAACCGCAGTGAACGATCGCTGGGCTGTGGAAACCTTCCCCGTTACACGGCACGCCATGCCTTCGGCGTGTCGTTGGGTGGCTGGAGCCTGGACAGAGATTGCTCTATCCTAAGCGTTACGCCCTGGACACAAGAGCCGAAAGAGAATTAAGAGACTTTTAAATTCGATATTAAAATGTAGCGAACAGTTGTGTTGACTTGCCTTGTTATTAATAATATTAAATTAACAATAATGTGAGGATTTAAAATATATATAGTTGTTTTAGTGGGACATAATTTGTATAATCTCTGACCCGGTGTTAATGTATGGAATAAACGAGTGACGTTTTACGATAAAAACAATGACGTAGGAGTTAGATTGAACGTAGCGTAGATTGGGAGATAAAGACAGACGACCTTAGAATTTGGTAGTGGAAAGACGTGTTTAGACTAGGCTATATAAACTGTTGTGTATTTGAATTCATCTTGTACATAAATTGCATTAAATATTGAGTTCTCATCTTTACTACAAGCCGGCAGTTTGTTCATTGATTATTATTATATAATGTGATCTCCCTGAGAGTTGTATACATGTTAATTACAAAATAACGGTCACATTATTTGGCGCCAAACTTAAATTCGGAAGCTCAAGGTGAATTCGGAAGCCCAACATGGAATATTGAAAATCAACGGAGAATGTTGAAGGAGAATCAAGGTGAATATTATTGAAAATCAATTGGAAAGAAAGCCTACAATATATTGTGAAGCACAGCTTAAAGAATACCGCAAATGAACGTTTCGTACGACTAAAAGAAGACTAAAACTCAATGTGAAGAAATTTCGACGAGAAAGAAAATTTGACGGTTGAACAGTATAGCCTAGCACGTTCTTGGAACTAAGCGCTACCAGTACATAACGGTGTACATGAAGATAGAAACGGAAGTTTATGTATGTTACCAAGCAAGTCAGTTAAAAAGGCCACTAGAAAATTGGAATTTGAAAGGCGTCTCGGATACATTTTAAAAGTATCGAAAGTGGTAACAGTTATTGAAACAATAGTAAAGCTGTGTTTAATAGGACAAGCTAAGTTTGTCAAGTGAAGAGATTAAAAGAGAATCTCCGTAGAACTAGTATATGGTTCGAGAAAAGAAGAATACTTCAGAATAGTCACAGAACTAGAAGTCAGTTCAGTAGAGTAGCAGAAGTCAAGCAGAATTGAAAGTCTAAAAGAAACTTCAACAAAGTGAAAGGATTGTAATCCTTAGGAATTAATGAACATACTTCGTGCTGAAAGAACCTGTGTGGTGGAGGATCGTTTCGAATTTGGAACCTTGGATTCGGAGACGGAAGGAAAAGGAACGCGTTTATTAAGATAAGTAAACTGGTGTATACGTTATGTTGTAGTATAGTATATGCCTAGATTTTTCTTGTGAAATCACTGGCATGTATTAGTTTCTTTTAGGAATTTTGTGTATACACTTATTGAAAAGACCCTGTAAGTCAGGTTAGTTGAAAAAGACTTTTCATAAGTGTATATTACATAATATATGTTAGATTGTATAGTCTTGTATGCACAGTGTTATCATATTGTTTATATATTTGTCATAGTAAATTTTTTGTGAATCTCAAGTCTCATCTATTATCTGTGGTGTTCTTATTTTTATATGTATTGATTATTATATTGCTATTTATTTTATGCATATTGTAATATTGCTTCCATTTTAAATTATATTAGTTTGTTGTAGGTATATATTTATTAATTGAAAATGGAGGGGTCCTCAGTGGACATATTAGCAAATTATATAAGTTGTGGTAAGGAGTTGGGATATACTGGTAAGAAATTGGATGAGTGGGCGGAGAGAAAATATAGAGAGCAGTTAGAAAGAGTAGAAAGGGCTAAAGAAAAAGCTAGAGCAGATGAGATAGAACTAGAGAGATTAAAACAAATTGATAAAGATAAGGAAAGAGAAGAGAAGGCTAAAGGGAGGGAGGAAAAGGAGAAAGATAGAATTTTTCAGCTAAAAAAGTTAGAATTAGAAGCTAAGAATAATACTGCAAATGTAAACATTGGAGTCACTAGACCTGTTGTTGACCAGGAAATGGCTATTAGAAATAACATGTGCAGATTTACTTTCCAATTATTTAATGAAAGGGATGGCTCTATTGATACATTTCTAAAAAAATTTGAAATGGAAATGGAGAGACAAAATTTTTCTTCATGTTATTGGTCTGGACTACTTGGAAAATCCTTTACAGGAGATATTCCATCAAAAATTTGTATGGAACAATCAGATTATGCATCTGTCAAGGAACAATTGTTAAGACATTTTGGAAGTACAGAGGAGGCTTATAGAAAGAAATTTTTTGAAATGACTTTATCAAAGGAAGAAGATCCAAAAAGTTATTCTGACTCATTGAAAAGTGCTATGGACAAATGGCTAAAATGTGCTAAAATAGATAAATCATTTGAGGAACTGAAGAATTTTATTATTAGAGATAAGGCAATATATTCACTTGATAAGACTCTCAAAGCATTTATTCAGGAGAGATCTCCCAAGACTATAGAGGAAATAGTTGACCTGATTAGGAACTATAAATTAGCTCATCCCATGGCACCTACTTCTAAAGGAGAGGATTACCAGGATATAATATGCTTTGCTAGAGGCAATGATAATTTTCAAAGAGGAAGACAATTATCAAGGAGCAAGATGAAGTGTGGTAATTGCGGAAAAAATAACCATGTTACTAAGGATTGTAAAGATAAGAGAGATAACACATTGACATGTTTTATATGTAAAAAGAAAGGACATATAGCAAGAAATTGCTTCAGAAGGTCAAGTTCTGCTGGAAACAATAATAATAATAATAGATCTCAGGGATATACACAACAGAGAGATCACAACTCCAGATTTAATCAGAACAGGAATCATTGTGGAGCTGTGTTATCAAGAAGCAAAGGAATAAAGTTTTTTCCAGGATATGTGGGATTAATACCAGTTCATGCAGTTCGTGACACGGGATCCTCGGTCATTGCAATAAACAGCAAATATGTTCAGTCAAATCAATACACTGGTGAGGTAGTAGATTGTACATCATTTGATGGAAGAGTGATTAAATAATTGAGGTTGGCCTACATTGATATTAGGACACCATATATTACAGGTAGAGTACTGGCTCATGTTATAAATGATGCACCAATAGATTTAATTATTGGAAATGTTGAATCAGTTAAAGAATGTACTAGAGAGGAAATAGAAACATGGGAATTTGATAATAATCAAGCACAATGTAATGTGATTAATGAATGTAAAGCAAGCAATACTGAGGAAAGTCAGACAATGGTGAATAATGAAAAAGACACATCAGTTGATAGGGAATCATTACTGAATGAAAACTTTAATTTGGAAAAATTCAAAAAGGACCAAAGAGAGGATACTACATTGAATAGACTATTCAAATCTACAGAGAAAGGAAATACTAATAAAAATAGTGTATGCAAAGTGAAAAATGATACACAACTATTAGTCAGAGAGATACTCATAAATGGCAGACAAGTGGAACAAATAGTTGTACCATATAAATATAGAACAGAAATAATGACTAATGCTCATTCTATACCATTGGCTGGTCATATGGGAGTTGGCAAAACCAAAAACAGAATAATACAACATTACTTTTGGCCTAAAATGTCAAAAGATGTGAAAAGATTTGTTAAACAATGCAAAGTGTGTCAGATGAAAGGATCTGGAAGTAATGTTACCAAGGCACCAATACAAACAGGAGTGAATGCAACTAGACCATTTCAGAAGGTAGCCATGGATATCATTGGTTTGATGCCTATTATGTCTAACAGAGGACATAGATATATTCTTACATTGATTGATATATGTTCAAGGTATGCAGAGGCAGTACCATTAAAGAAAATTGAATCTACAGATATAGTGCAAGCATTATATTTAATATTTACTAGAATTGGATTTCCTGAAGAGATAATATCAGATAGAGGAACTCAATTTACATCAAAATTGACTAAAGAATTCATGGAAACATTTGGAATAAAGCAGAAGTTTACAACACCTTATCATTCTCAATGTAATGGAATGTGTGAGAGATTTAACAAAACTCTGAAGGAAATGTTGTCAAAAGTTAGTAATGAGGATCCAAAGAATTGGGATTTAGCAATTCCATCAATTTTATTTGCATATAGAGAAACTACTCATGATAGTACAGGTTTTTCACCATTTGAATTGATATATGGAAATAATCCAAGAAATCCACTTAGTATTCTCAAAGAACCATTAGTAGGTACTAGTGAAAACAGGGAAATGACTAATTATGAGTTAGTTACAAATAAGAAACAACAATTAGAAATGGCTTTGGAAGAGGCTAGAAAGAATTCAGACAATAATAAGGAAAAGAAAATAAATAGAGTAAATCAGGATAGGAAACTAAGAACTTTGGAACCAGGAGATAAAGCTTTGCTAAAATTAAAAAATCAAAATAACAAACTATTTACTGAATGGCTAGGGCCATATGATGTGGTTAGAAAGGTCACAAATGTGGATTATGAGATAAGAATTAAGGATCAACTTAAAGTTTTTCATATTAATAATTTAAAAAAGTATAATGATCAATCAGTAGAAAGCAATATATGCTGTAGTATAATATCAGAAGAAATTAAAGAGGATATTGAAGAGATAGCAACAGTGAATACACAGGGTCAGCAAACATATAAAGATGTGAATTTAGAGAAATTGACACATGAACAGGCATATGAGATGGCAAAAATAATACACAGGCATAAGGGTATATTTTCTGATTTGCCTGGTAAGACCAATGGTAAGACCAATGTCATACAACATGACATTATTGTAACAGATGATAAGCCGGTGAGGCTAAAACCATACACAATCCCTATTCATTTGAGGGATAACTTGCAAAAAGAGATAGATGTGCTTGTGAGTATGGGGTTGATAGAGCCATCCAGTTCAGCATATGCCTCTCCAATAGTATTAGTTAAGAAAAAGGATAAAACTATAAGGTTGTGTGTGGACTATAGGAAGCTGAATAATGTTACTCTTTTTGACCCATATCCTATGAACAATGCTGAAGATATTATGGCTCAGCTATCTAATGCAACTATTTTTTCTAAATTGGATATGGCTAAACCATTTACAAGTTTTGTTACTCCATTGGGGTTATATCAATGGAAGGTGATGAGTTTTGGATTGGTGAATGCTCCTGCAACTTTTAATAGGATGATGGGTATGATTTTAGGACATAGGAAGGATACTATATTTTATTTGGATGACATATGTGTTTTCAATGATACTTGGGAAAATCATTTGAAAAGTCTTAATGATATCTTTGAAATTATAGAAAAACATAATTTGACAATTAAACCTAACAAATTAGAAATAGGCATGAAAGAAATTACTTTTTTGGGACACAAGATATCCAATAACACCAATAAGCCATTGGAGGAGAATATTACTAAAATTCTTAAAATTGACATTCCAAGAAATAAAAAAGAAGTGAGGAGTCTTCTAGGTGTATGTAATTTTTATAGGAAATTTATTCCTAATTTTTCAGAGATGGTATCTCCGTTGACTGAACTTATTAAAAAGAAAAGCCCAATTAAAATAATTTGGTCTCAGGAGTGTGAAATGGCATTAAATAGGATAAAGGTTGCTTTTTCTGGACAACCTATATTAAGACTACCAGACATTAAAAAAAGATTTGTGGTTTTAACTGATGCAAGTTTGGTTGGTTTGGGAAGAATTTCGGGACAATATCATGATAATGTCTTACACCCGATTCAGTATATTAGCAGGAAATTAAGTGAGGCTGAGGTTAGGTATGCAACAGTAGAACGGGAAGCTCTTGGTGTGGTTTGGTGTATTACTAAATTGGCAAGGTACTTGATGGGTACAAGTTTTGTTCTTATGACTGACCATAAGCCCTTGTCCTTTATAAATCAGAACAAGTTAAACAACAGTAGGATAGCAAGATGGTCACTTATCCTGCAGGCATACAGTTTTACTGTGGAAAATATACCTGGGGTGGATAATATACTGGCTGATTTGTTGTCTAGATGTGGTGTTTAAGGTGTGCTGTTTGATACGTAATCACCAGTTGGAACGCGGTTAAAATTATTTTTTATGTAAATATAAAGTATAGATACGGTGTTAATGAAATATTGATTTTTTCCAAAGGTTCTGGACGAGAAATGGTTCTACAACTGAAGCACGGTGATTCAAGCACAACGTACCATTAGTAAGTGAGAGATGTTCTATCACGTCCTCACATTATCGTGAACGGTTTTTATGGACACCATATCAAACGCAAACATGAAGACATCATATGAAGAGTACATTTATGGTGTTAACATAGAATCGAGGTCATGTCATCGCTATATCAAGGTATATTGACATTATCAACATGGAATCGAGGTCATGTCATCGCTGTATCAAGGTATATTGACATTATCAACATGGAATCGAGGTCATGTCATCGCTATATCAAGGTATATTGACATTATCAACATCAACATAGAATCAAGGTCATGTTGTCGCATTATTGAGGTACATTTACATTGTCAACGCGGAATGAAGGTCATGTCATCAACATATGGAGGAATCAACAAATCAACATGGTACATTATTTTGGGTTTATGACCAATGTCAACACTATATTGCTTATAGACAGACAGCTTGTGGAAGTATTCAATGGTAAATTCTAGAGATGTGTCTGTGAACAATGCATTGTAATTATTGTTGTGACATTATTGGAATTATTTTATCAAGGTGTTCAAACTCTAGTGGATTGATAATCTACAAAGGACTTATGAAATATTCAATGAATGTGTTGTTGGACGTTCAGAAGAGGAAGGTTGCAATGATATTACATGGACCAGTATGACCTGTTGTGTTTTCGGATTTAATGATTTGATTGGTGTATTTCATGAATACAGGACAGGATATACTTTGAAACATTATAGACATAGATATTAGTGTTATTAGTTAGTGGTTAATATTGGGTATTATTTATTAATGAAATCGTTGGGTTTTGTTAAATGTTATTTATGTTGCATAACATGGTTTTAATATGCATAATAATTATGAGTATTTATATAATTATATGATTAAAGACATAGGATAAAGGATATATATATTTTATCAATGTATTTGACAGAGATAAGGATTTTTTTTTAATAGAAATTTGTGTGACAAATTTAAAGGGTCGATGGGGGAATGTGAGGATTTAAAATATATATAGTTGTTTTAGTGGGACATAATTTGTATAATCTCTAACCCGGTGTTAATGTATGGAATAAACGAGTGACGTTTTACGATAAAAACAATGACGTAGGAGTTAGATTGAACGAAGCGTAGATTGGGAGATAAAGACAGACGACCTTAGAATTTGGTAGTGGAAAGACGTGTTTAGACTAGGCTATATAAACTGTTGTGTATTTGAATTCATCTTGTACATAAATTGCATTAAATATTGAGTTCTCATCTTTACTACAAGCCGGCAGTTTGTTCATTGATTATTATTATATAATGTGATCTCCCTGAGAGTTGTATACATGGTAATTACAAAATAACGGTCACAGTAGGCCTTTAAAATTTATGCTATCGGGTGACAGTGCAGCTATACTGGCGAGCCACCTTGATAATGATCCTTTGGAGAACCGCAGTGAACGATCGCTGGGCTGTGGAAACCTTTCCCGTTACACGGCACGCTACGCTTTGGGCGTGTCGTTGGGTGGCTGGAGCCTGGACAGAGATTGCTCAATCCTAAGCGTTACGCCCGGGACACAAGAACCGAAAGAGAGTTAAGAGACTTTTAAATTCGATATTAAAATTTAGCGAACAGTTGTGTTCACTTGCCTTGTTATTAATAATATTAAATTAACAATAATATAAGAAGAAGAAGAAGAAGAAGAAGAAGAAGAATGGGCATTTCTATAGCTCTTCTATCCATGCTAGTAAATTAGCATGCTCATATACTATCTAAAAGAAAAAATATATAAATACAAAACAATAAAAAAGGTAAATAATTTAAACAAAATTAGAAAATAATATTTCAAGGCAATAAAAACTAAATTGAGAAAGATTTTTTCTGTATTTAATTTTTGTTCTTGCTTATTGTATCAAAAAACAGTACTGAGAATGTTTCTTTCGGTATTTAGTTTTTATTTTATATTGTTGCTGTCAAGCTTATGGTAAACGGTATTAGAAAGTAATCATTTATAAGCCTAACTTGTTTTTTTATAATTCGTATCATTTAATTTATAGAGTGTATACAGTCGCCTATTAAAGGATATTCTCAAAAGTGACGTAAATCCATTACGTCACACGCTAGTATTTTGTTTAAAGTAAACCATTGAAACTCTCCAAGCCAAATTGCGGTGCGTAACTTATAAAAAAGGTCTCGCCACATTAAAAAAATAGCAGCATAATTGGGGAAACCCGAAAAGACCCTCGCGTTCAACATACAAAATATCGCGTTCAACATAGTAATGAACGGAAATGGCCATTTGCTATGTACGCTATATTTAATTTGCATGGCTGGATCTAACATTTTGAATGTTTTAAATTAACACATTCATGATTATAAGTCATAAAATAAAATTATCTTTTGGAGTACGTTTCGGATTTATACATTTAATTTTTGTCCCGATTAGTCAAACGGCTTAGGTGCCTATAGCGAACAAATATATATATATATATATATAAACAAACAAACAAACTCACGGCAATTATATATGTTGATGGCGTTAAACGTACTACATTTTTTTAATAGTATTTTGAAACCGAGAAAATTTTATTCTCGAGCTACAGACTTTGCTTTCAGAAAATCAGTTCAGTCTCCTCCAAAATCTTGACAACTCTACAATTGTGTGACAGAAATTGCAGAAAGAAAAAAAAATCCGAGTTGTCTCCCATTATTTTATTACAGTCGGAAGTTGCAGCAAACATTTGGGTTTTTTTTTTCTGCCATATGACCCAGGACGTGGCCTTGACATAAAGTCTAGGAATTTTTGCGAAAGTCTCTCCAATCAAGTCTTGACAATATGAATAGCCCGTTTAATCTGCTAGCTCATTGTTTGCGAATTTTCCCCCTTTTACGGTTCAAGGTCACGTGCTTTTCCTTGCCGCATTTGTTTACCCTTTCGTTTAGCAGTTCTACCTGGCATTGTCTCTTTGCTACGAAATTTGATCGGAAGGCGTTAAAGTTAAACAAAAATTTGCCCCACGTCTGCTGTTCTCAGTCCCGGGAAACTGACTGTAATGTCCAGGCTGGTAAGGGATACCCAGGGCGAGAGCAGAGCGCCATTCTTAGCGTTTAACAGAAACATTTAAGTATGTTATAGCCTACAAGAAATGCTAATGTTCAAATTGTAATGCGCCCATCTCAATCACTCGAGGTGTGTTTACTACTATCTAGTTCTATATTTTCAAAAACAGATATACACATAGTACATAGCAACTTTAACTTCTTCTTCATATTATTGTGGAGACCTCGTCAGGACAGAGGAAAAAGTCACTATTATGAACCCGAGCCTTTAACTACATATCAACAGAACTCCCAAGCGTACAATATCAATAGATCTTCCAAACGTAAGCTATCAACAGAGCTCCCAAACGCAAACTTAGTAAGCTATCAACAGAACTCCTAAACGTAAGTTATTAACAGAACTCCCAAACGTAAGGTATCAACAGAACTCCCAAACGCTAACTATCAACAAACGAGCTTTATTTATGTCTTTCAACTCCTATTCCAGTAGCAGTATTCACCTGTACATATAATTATACATTTCCGTCTGTTCTTCGTTGTTTGTACTCTGTAACTGTCGTCAGCGCATAGAACTGTCCTCAACGGGATATGTGCTATACAAGCATTATTATTATTATTATTATTCGCCAGTTTATCATCCAAACAACACCAATATATATTTAACACAAACATTGCAACTGAGATTTTGTTTTGCGTTTATATTAATGAAGTATTTAATACTTAAGTCACGCATGACCATATTATGATGCTATTCAAGTGTATAATTTGATTTCTAATTATGCTTGTGCTAATAATAATGTATAGTCTATAGTACTAGTAGCCATGACTATTAAAAGAATATCGTTGATTCCAGATTCTGGTTTTGTTGTTTCTCTCAATGTTTATTTTGTCCTAATGTAAAGGGCTTTTCATTTTTCCTCTACTCAGTAGTGAGGCTGGATGGTTATTTCCTTAGAATTTTGCCGCTAAACCTCTCCGGAATGTTGCTTGCTGCCCTGATCGGATCGAAGGCAAATCGGATGAACTGGAAACAAACTGATTGGACGAATTGGTGCGCTTTAGTTTTTGCTACCAACCAGAATTTCATTTCGTTGTGTCCAGTTGGTGTGCATGGGTCTGAAGACAGAGCGACACTCAACTGGGATATTGTGTTCACTTAGTTATCAACGTGGATGAATGACTGCGAAGTTTATGTTATTGTCTTCAGACTGGCATGTTATCTACTGCATTGTATATTTATTTAATGGTATAAAGCTGTTATATATATATATATATATATATATATATATATATATATATATATATATATATATATATATTATATATATATCATTTAAAGCAGTTTAGTTTATATATGAATATATGTATATGTTTACACAGAATAAAACGTCAACAAATTCTTTACTACATTCCCCGATGGCCATGACAAATGCCCATTTTACACATGCCCTATAAAGGCACACACAACTAGCATTGAAAACATTTGGGCAACTATCGCTTGTCAATGACATCAAACATTCCTCTCTGTAGACGGTGGGCGGTCAAGCGTGCAATAGTAATATCCGATTACAAGGTATCCAGTCAGCAGCACACATAGCTCCAAAAGAAAAGGCCAGGGGGGGGGGGGGGGATTAGGTTAGTATAAAAATAGAGACGCTATAAAACTAGAGACGGTATAAACATGCTAATATTTCATGATTCTATTGGTAAAATTGTAAAAAGAAAACATTAACACTGTTACCACTGCTTGCAATCAATATATATAATTACCGTGAGTTTGTTTATATATATATAACAAGCTACATTGCCCAGCGTTGCCCGGGTGAAAAACAGGACTGTATAAAGAGCAGATAAAAATTGAAAAAACTACAATTAAAAGAAAGAAATAAATCTAATATTTAAATTATTTTTTTTTTTACTGAAGACTTTTAGGGCAGTAATTTAAAATAAATATTATATTATAATCGGTTAAAAAAATAAGCAAGTATTTTTATTTAACAAAAATCTAAATTGTCCATACATTTACAATGTTTTTTGTTTTTAAAAGTTTGAAAAAAATAATTGTAGAACAAAAAGGTATAGTCTAACTGGAGAATCGAACCCGGGTCGCCCGCATAGCAGTTCGCTACGTTAACCACTGAGCTAACGAAGATACATGTCCGAGGTGAACAATTATTAGACAGTATATATATAAGCCTAGGCCTAAATAGGTCGTGACCATAGACTGCAATGCACCTACAAAGGAAGAAATACGCCAAGCCATCAAGAAGATTAACTCTTTCTATACGTAAAATCAAGCCGAGCCAAAATGTTACGGCATACAGTATGGCAAAACGTATAGAAAGAGTTAAAAGCGGCAAAGCACCTGGACCAGATGATATCCCTGCGGAGGCACTGAAAGCGGACGTGTTGACTACAGTAGAGCTCTTACACCCCCTCTTCCAAAAGATCTGGGAAGAGGAGCAAGTCCCTACAGAGTGGAAAGAGGGACTACTCATTAAACTCCCTAAGAAAGGAAACTTGAGCACCTGCTCTAACTATAGAGGAATTACCCTACTATCAATCCCAGGAAAGTTGTTCAACAGGATTCTGCTTGGCAGAATGCAGGCTGCTGTTGATACGAAGCTGCGAGATCAACAAGCTGGTTTCCGCAAGGATAGATCCTGCACTGACCAAATAGCTACACTGCGCATCATCCTGGAGCAGTCGCTCGAGTGGAATTCCCCCCTATATGTCAACTTTATTGACTATGAAAAGGCTTTTGACAGCGTAGACAGGGAATCACTTTGGAGGTTGCTAAGACACTACGGGGTCCCTACAAAAATTATCTCTATAATTAAGAATTCTTATGAAGGATTGAAATGCAGAGTGATCCACAGAGGCCACCCAACAGAGGCATTCCAAGTACGGACAGGGGTGAGACAAGGTTGTTTACTGTCGCCATTTCTGTTTCTGCTAGCGATAGACTGGGTAATGAGGACATCAACATCAGATAAGCGTAATGGCATCCAGTGGACGCTATGGTCACAACTAGACGATCTAGATTTTGCGGATGACCTGGCATTAATCACACATACTCATCAACAGATGCAGGAAAAGACCAACATCGTGACAGAAAACTCCACTCGCCTTGGCCTCAACATCAACAAAGGGAAGACCAAGTTACTTAAGGTCAACGCAGAAAACAAGTCGCCTATCCCTCTCAATGATAAAGCGCTAGAAGAAACTGAAGAATTCACCTATCTAGGCAGCATCGTCAATAAGAAGGGTGGAACCGACGCCGGTGTAAGGGCAAGAATTGGCAAGGCCAGGACAGCCTTCCTCCAACTTAAGAATATCTGAGCTCAAGAGAAATATCCCTGAAAACAAAGATAAAGATCTTCAACTCTAATGTGAAGTCAGTCTTACTCTATGGTGCTGAAACGTGCAGGACCACAGCTACCAACACCAAGAAGATCCAGACTTTCATAAACTCATGTCTCAGGAGAATTTTGCATATACGCTGGCCGGACATGATCAGTAACGATGAGCTCTGGAGTCGCACAGGTCAACAGGCAGCCGATCTGGAGATCATGCAAAAAAGATGGAGATGGTTGGGGCACACACTCCGAAAACCAGCTTCCAACGTAACCAGACAGTCTCTATCGTGGAACCCCCAAGGGAAGACGAAGAGGGGCCGACCTCGTAACAGCTGGCGACGTGACCTGGATGCCGACGTCAAGAGAACAGGTCATTCTTGGGGACAATTGGAAAGACTTGCTCGGGACCGGGATAGCTGGAGAGCTCATGTTGGTGCCCCGAGAGGGGTACAGGGCTGCGGAGTCGGTAGATAAATGTACCGACTCCGACTCCTCATTTTTTTTTACTTCCGACTCTGACTCCGACTCCCCGACTCCGACTCCTCTGTATTAATATGCGAATGTATCTCGTACATTCCTTGAAGGAAAGAAAGGCAACATACATCTACATGTCATTACCACAGGCCTACTGGCTGGGAAGCCAACAGTCTACTGTATTTAATTTTAAATATTCATGGGCCCCCTAAACTCTTGAGGGCCCCGGTACGGCGTACCGGCTGTACCCCCTCTCGTGGGGCCTTATCAGTAGGGGTGACGATCGGCGACTCTAAGGGGCAAACGGTTAATCCTTTACCAGTGAGAGGCTAGGTTACACATCGGCGCTGCGTTCCCTGTAACAGCAGAACTAGGGATGTTAAAACCGGTTATCGGTTCTATAAAACCTGTTAAAAACCGAATTTCGGTTACCCCCTCCCCACCCCCGCGCACTGTTACAAGTCACATACCAAATTTGCGTAGTTTTGTAGGTATATTTGAAAAATACTTCAAACTTAATAAGTATTTGCAGGGCATTCAAATGGTTGATTTGTTTGAATACAATATGATTTTGTACATTTAGTACTAAAAACATCTGGGCTAATTGATTAAAACCGATAATAGTTTTCAATTTTTCAAAAGTGATAATCAAATTACCGATTATTGTTGACCATAATATTAAGAAGCATATGAAGAGGCATATATTTATGGTAACTTGTAAAATAATGTGTTGAAAAAGAATCAAAAGAATGTGTATTTAATAGTGCCGTTAATAATAAAGCACAGACACGGTGTTTTGAAAATCAAAACCGGTTTTCGGTTTCAAAACAGGAATCCGGTATTCCGGTTTTCGTTTAACATCCCTAAGCAGAACACAACACTGTGAAAAGTATAGCCTAAATATTGCCGCTCCTAATTGTGCGTTGCGTGCGTAGCGCATTTATAAGTCGTAAAGGCAGCATTTTTTGTAGGCCTATTGAACGCTAATTACATAAGGAAAGAATCGTAAATGTGTACAAGCCTCTCTAGGCCTCTAATAAAGGTATGCTTGTACACTAGTAGCTTAAGATGCGTTTTATGTAGGACCTATGGCCTAGGCCTATAGCCTACTAAGGCAGTGTTTAGTATTCCGAGAAAACCGCGCGTGCATGTCCTAGCATTTGAAATCATTACAAACAATATTAATGGTAATTAGTAATTTTGGCACTTGTATAGCGTCATCAATACCAGCGCCGTGCAGTCTATATGACGTTTTGTCTAAAGACGCATTTCAAATTAGTTCAAAATTAGTTTTGTGTGTCGACCCGCTATAGTAGCCTATGACAACAAAAATTAGTGATAGGAACTTGAGTAGGGATGGGGACTTAGAGGAAGAAACATATACTTTACTTTCTCATCACAAATGTCTGTAGGCCTATTGGTCGGTTGTTTAAAATAAATGAAGCCCTGCCTTTTTCCAATCTAAATTTAGTAGGAGTAGGAGTCGGAGTCGGTGCATTTTTTGCCCACTCCGACTCCAGGTACCCAAATTTCCTCCGACTCCTCGACTCCGACTCCACAGCCCTGGAGGGGTAGTAGGCGTAAGTAAGTACTTCTCAGTAGTCCTTGGTCGTGACACGTGTTTTCATATTGACCAATGGGGATCCGTGGGTACACAAACACGATCTTTATATATATATATGAATATATAAATTAATAGTATATATATAAATATATATATATAGTACAAAGTCAGGAAGATTAAACATTTATTTAGTGTTAACAAGTGTCAATTTACTATAGTCTTCAATATCTGTGTTACACTGAAAGGACAATGTATAATTAAGTACAAAACACATAGAAACTGGTGTAAAGTTGATTTTGCTGTAGTAATTAATTAAAAAATGTTTATAAACCCAAACGAGTCTTAATATGTCGACCTATGTAAAAATAGGAATGTAAAGATTTATATCACTAGGAATAGATGGATGGATGGATGGATGGATGGATGGATGGATGGATGGATGGATGGATGGATAGGTTTACTTGTGTATCACTAGGAATAGATGGATGGATAGGTTTACTTGTGTATCACTAGCAATGGATGGATGGATATGTTTACTTGTGTATCACTAGGAATAGATGGATGGATATCTTTACTTGTGTATCACTAGGAATAGATGGATGGATATGTTTACTTGTGTATCACTAGGAATGGATGGGTGGCTGAAGAAGTTGTTCACAGTGTATCATAGATGTATCCGACTTAGGGAGAGTAAAAAATATAAACGGGAAACACGCCATTGAGCAGCCCTTTCCATGCTTCGGGCTAACAATGTCACGTGACGGAATGGTCAACACACAGTGAAAAAAAAACAAAAACATTCCAAACTACAGGTGTTATATTGAAGTAGGTCACGTAGTGAAACAAATTTCCCCCTTTGTTTTCGTCACCTTCTGTTTATTTCATTATCCCCCCTCCCTCCCCCACCACCAAAACCTCAAGCCGTCTTTCGCTCCCGTCTTCATCTTTCAAACAGAAACTTGACAAAGACATACAACGTGGCTTATAGTTAGTTTCAAGTCGTCACAATAGATGACTGTCTCTCTCAATGAGGGAATTCGCCATTAAGGCAGACCTGTCTACTTAGAAAAGTATCCCGTCTGACCAAATTGATCCACAGGGCCCGCGAAGCAGCGTTCATCAGTTTCTTCCCAAGTGGCATTCGGGCATGGAATGGGTTGCCTGGACAAGCCAGGAAAACCAGTAACTTAACATCATTTAAAACATTAATAAAAATGCAAGACTAGACTCGGACCACGGATGAGCGTACGACGCAATAATCTTCTTTATAGAAGGAGCGTCTGTAATGTATAAGATTATCTGTGTATGTGTGAAAATAGATCTATATAGTTAGATTATCTGTGTATGTATGAGAAAATAGATCTATATAGTTAGATTATCTGTGTATGTGTGAAAATAGATCTATATAGTTAGATTATCTGTGTATGTATGAGAAAATAGATCTATCTATATAGTTTGATTATCTGTGTATGTATGAGAAAATAGATCTATCTATATAGTTAGATTATCTGTGTATGTGTGAAAATAGATCTATATAGTTAGATTATCTGTGTATGTGTGAAAATAGATCTATCTATATAGTTAGATTATCTGTGTATGTATGAGAAAATAGATCTATCTATATAGTTAGATTATCTGTGTATGTGTGAAAATAGATCTGTCTATATAGTTAGATTATCTGTGTATGTGTGAAAATAGATCTATATAGTTAGATTATCTGTGTATGTAAGAAAATAGATCTATATAGTTAGATTATCTGTGTATGTATGAGAAAATAGATCTATCTATATAGTTAGATTATCTGTGTATGTGTGAAAATAGATCTATATAGTTAGATTATCTGTGTATGTATGAAAATAGATCTGTCTATATAGTTAGATTATCTGTGTATGTATGAGAAAATAGATCTATCTATATAGTTAGATTATCTGTATGTGTGAAAATAGATCTATATAGTATTACAAGGCAATTTATTCACCATAATAAATTATGGATGAGACCTTCTATTTATCACACAAGTATAATTATAATTTATAATGTTATTACGGCTAGAGCCCCCATTCAATTTATGAAAATGATAGTTATAGTATTGTTATTGTTAGTGTGAGTATCCTTGTATTAGTGAAGATCTTATTATATCATTCTGAAGTTTATTTGTAGTTGTCTAGAGTATTCCTGGTTCTTATAATCCCCTGGCAATTCACATAGCGTAGTTTTAGAGTTTACAGTTGATTTACTTCATGTATAATTATTTATGTGGCTCATATTATACAGCAAGAACCTTGATGTTGAGTGGTAGTGTAGATTATTAATATAGTTGAATAAACATTACACATACACACATGTATATAACTTTGAAATATTGACGTTAACCAAGTTGTGTAGAAAGCAACGATAAATTTGGTTTAATTTACAACATCAATCCAGTAGGAATCCAAATAATATTATATACACAATCAAGAAATACACATATTCCAATTAGTAATGAATATCCTCAATGAACATATAGCATTGTAGTTAATAGTAGAATAATAAATTTTCCATAATACAAATCAAATAGAAATGATACTCAGAGCGGAGAATATTTGATGTTACTAGATCGAATGCAAGCCAAGAACTGACTAAAAGTGTCGAATTGCGTAGAAATATATTACGGGTCAATCGTTGGAAAAACCAGACAGTCTAGTGACACGAGAATTTTAATCAAGCCCGCATGTTGACTACGTGATCAGATACTTTTTATTAAGAACAAGCAATAATGCTCTAACAAAATAAGGAGAGACCGGACGACCTTGACATGCTGTATTCGCGTGCACAGTTCATGTTTTTTATCGAGGTTAATAAAAAAACAATAATACTCTAATTAGGTTAGGAAAAACCCGGGGAAAACCGTGAGCTGAGAAATATTTTGTATCGTTTAAACGCAATTCGCTTAAATGATTTAGTTGGTTTATTAACATTACAATGTAGGGAATTTACGTTTCGTAACAGTCGCCCATACCAAAAGGAAAAGAACATTGCATACTAAACAATAGAAGTGTGCAATTTCTTTTAGAACCGCCTGCACTTAACTTTAGTTCTAAACAATATACAAAAAAACTGACTCCACCTGGGTAGTCCGTTAAATAAGACAAGTAAGGGAAATAATTTATTCTATTAAACCCTCATCATATAGGATCTCAAGTTATCCTTAGACCATAACAATTGTTCGCGTTATTCTAAAAAAATTATACTCTCTGAGATATCATTCCTTATAAACATCATCATCTTATTTATAAGGTAAAAATCAGCATAACTAATGTTATCATATTAAACAATTCAATCATTAATTAATTCAACTTAAATGAAATTAATATTTAAATAAACTTAAGAGTAAGAATTTAATCTTAAGTGTGTAAGCATGTGAAGTGTATGCACATTACTCTATTTTGGTTTTTACATAATCACAACTATAGTTTGATTGTTTCAAAATAAGGATGTACATTTCTGTTCATTCATTATCTTACTAATAAAGAAAATTATGTTCATAAATCCATAATATTTATAAGTAACTTATTAGGTTCTTTCTTTTTTTTTTTGTTTTTACAACAATAATAATATTTGTTTTAGCAAATGGAAATATTCATGGCATAAAATAAGGCATAAGATATTGCATAAAATAATCACAACACATTCATATATTCATGCATTTATATTTTAAATGATCCAATTCTCTTAGTTAGGATTACCAGAATATATACATGTAGTTATCTATCCCCTTATACATTTGTTACATGCGCGATAGGGTGTCCGCGACGATGTTATCTTTTCCAGATAAGTGAGTTATTTTTAAGTTGTAAGCTTGAATAAACAAACTCCATCTTAGAATGCGCTGATTTTGTTTGATGCGGGAAAGAAATACTAGTGGATTGTGATCAGTGAATATCTCGATTGGGAACTGAGAACCATTTACATAGTAATTGAAATGTTTCAATGCTTGGATAAGTCCTAGTAATTCCTGCTCTATTGTGCTATAATTTACCTCATGTGGGTTAAATTTTTTTGAACAAAAGCTAATGGGATGTTCAAGAGAATCATCTCCTATTTGTGAGATTACCGCGCCCATTCCTGTATTACACGAGTCTACCGTTATTCTGAAGGGTTTAGTATAATCAGGTGAGACCAATACTGGTGCCTTGGTCAGTATGTCTTTTATATCATTAAAGGCTTGGTCACATTCCTGAGTCCACTTAAATTGATTTTTCTTTCTCAAGAGATTTGTCAAAGGGCAAGTGATAATAGAAAAGTTTTTACAAAACTTCCTGTAGTACCCGGCCATACCCAGAAATCCTCGAAGTTGTTTCTGCGTTTTAGGGACAGGGAATTCCTGTATAGCTTTGACTTTGGCATTCACTGGTTTTACTTTGCCATTACCCACTACATGACCTAAATATTCAATTTCTGCATGGCAAAATTGACTTTTAACTAGGTTTATAGTAAGATTAGCCTGTTTTAGTTTTTGGAATAATAGGTTTAACTGATGTAGATGATCATTAAAGTTATTACTGAACACTACGATATCGTCCAGATATGCATGGCATTGTGGGATATCATGGATAATAGTGTTTATTAGTCTTTGAAAACTAGCTGGAGCATTGACCATTCCGAATGGCATTACTTTAAACTTATATAATCCATCAGGAGTGACAAAAGTTGATACCTCCTGAGCCCTATCTGTCAATGGGATTTGGAAATAAGCTGTTAGTAAGTCAATCTTAGTTACATAGTTTGCAGTGCTTACTCTATCGATTAAATCATCTATCCGTGGTATGGGATACGAATCTGTTTTTGTCACTTGGTTTAATTTCCTATAGTCTACACAAAAGCGTAGTGAACCATCAGATTTGGGAACCAACACACATGGGGATGACCAATCACTGTTACTGTGAGTAATTATATCATTGCTCAGCATATAATCAATTTCTTTACGGATGTGTTCAAGTTGTATGGGATTAACCCTATACGGATGTTGTTTGACAGGTTTAACATTATCATCTTTTAAAACTACATCATGGGTAACCAAAGTTGTTTTGTTAGGAATATCACTAAACAAATTTACATGATCATAGATTAAACCCTTGATAGAAGTCTGTTCACCTAAGTCTAGATGTGCCAGTTTATCATTGAGGTTTTTAAGTGCTTCAGTGTTCTGAAGTTTACTTTCTATGATTGTCTTTTTAAATTTAGGCGGGGGTGTTTCAACAGTTTTGATAGCACTCACTGGCCTAATGTCAGTTTGTTCTTCCCTAACAACATAAGGTTTTAGCATGTTTATATGGCACAGTCTCTGTGTTTTCCTTCTATCAGGGGTTTTTTACAAGGTATGTTACATCACTGATTTTATCTAAAACCTGATATGGTCCTGTATATTTTGCACTCAGGGGTTGTCCAGACAATTGGGTCAACATGAGGACTTTATCACCAGGATGGAAACATCGGGATCTGGCCTTGACATCATAGTACCCTTTCATTCTTTTCTGAGCCTGCAAAAGATTATCTTTAACATGATTAAAAGCATGATAGATTCTATTGCTAAATTGTTCCACATAAGCTACGAGTCCAGTCTCTTCATCAGAATTTAACAAGGTTTCCTGCAACAGTTTTAGAGGTCCTCGAACTGAATGTCCAAACACTAACTCGAACGGACTGAATCCAAGAGATTCCTGCACAGTTTCTCTAGTCGCGAAAAGAGCGAATGGAATACCGCGATCCCAGTCTTCAGTGTTCTCAAAACAGTATGTGCGGAGCATGGTTTTCAGAGTCTGATGATATCTTTCTAGGGCACCTTGGCTTTGCGGATGGTACGCAGTTGAAGTTGCGTGTTGGATGCCTAGTTTCTTTAAGACCTGGTTAAACAGCTTTGATGTAAAGTTAGATCCTTGGTCTGACTGTATAGTCTTTGGAAGACCGTATCTTGAACAAAATGCAATCAGTGCGTCAGATATCTTATCTGCGTTAATGGTGCGTAGCGGAATAGCTTCAGGATATCTCGTGGCAGTGCACATTATAGTGAATAAGTACTGGTGTCCTGTCTTTGTTTTAGGCAAAGGACCTACACAGTCTATTAGCAAGTGGCTAAATGGTTCTGCAAAGGCGGGTATTGGCTTTAGAGGTGCTACCGGTATAGTCTGGTTAGGTTTACCAACTATCTGGCATGTATTGCATGACTTGCAGTATTTTGTGACGTCACGATGTAGTCCAGGCCAATAGAAGTACGGAAGAATTCGACGGTAAGTCTTGTTCACTCCTAGATGACCAGCATATGGCGTGTCATGAGCCATGTGTAAGATGTCATTACGATATATGGCTGGTACCACAATCTGACTTCCTTCTCTGCAATTGTCATTATCACATTTCACATCTCTCCATTTTTGCATTAATATTCCCTCCTTCAGAAAAAATCCATTTCCGTTCATTTCTGCCTCCTGTTCAGTTATCACCTTTTTCTTCAGGTGTTTAATTCCTGAATCTCTATTCTGTTCTAATAGGAGTAATTGTCGAGGTGACAAATTACTTTCAGTAGTCTTGACTGAGGGACCACTCAAAATGTCAGCCAGGAAAGTTGCCTGTAGGTCAATTTCTGGTTCTATTTTTGACTTTGACATGGTTTCGACAGACTTTTGTTGTTGGGCCATACCTCTAGTGACGATGCATATAGGTTTGATAAAGCTCTCACTTTTATTAAGGTATTGTTTTTTCTTGGATATGGAATGCACCACATCTCCAGCAATATCATTTCCCAGTATTAAAGAAACACCTTTAAACGGAAGTGATTTGTATACACCCACAACTACATTTCCAGTGAAGTACGCACTCTTCAGCTGTATTTGATGCAAAGGAACTTGTACATTTTTCCTTGATACACCTTGAATAGTAAGATCCTGTCCTGTATATGTCGATTGTGACGTAGGAACAGTATTCTCTAAAAGTAGTGAAACCTCAGCCCCTGTATCACGGAGTATTCTGATGTTCTTTTCACTAGTGACACCATTTATTATGGATGACACGGTACCTTCTTCAATGAATGGTAAACAATTGCTTGGTATCTCAGTATCGATGAGATCTGTATCCAAGTTATTTTTGTAAGAGGTATGTTTAGTACTCATGGTGGTTCTATCTGATATAGACTCCTTGGAGCTCAGATTAGCATTGGAATTATTGAAAACCATTGTCTCTATTTCAGGAACTATTTCTGGTTTCAAGTTTCCTAGATACGTGTGTTTTGTCAGGTTATCTGCATTAGCACTAGGTATCTCTGTTTGAGTTCTAATATCCTTCTTTACATTTTCATGAGTTCTTTGTTTTGGCATTGCTACATACGATAAGACAACATTCTTTTTATTCGGGTTCCCATTCAATATCCAGCACTTTTCCTTAGTATGTCCAATTCGTTTACAATGGCTACAGGTTGGCTTGGAATTAGTTGGACCTTCATTGCTCTGCTGATGTCTCTTTGATTGATAGGATTCATTTGGATTTATGGTTTTCTTTTCTACCTTCATATCTCGATTCTGGAATTTTGATTTATCAGCTGTTGTAAATTTATTGCTGGAATGGATAATAACGTATTCGTCTGCCATTACTGCTGCTGTTTCTACTTGTTCTACACCTTTGTCTGCTAAATGTATTCTTACGTCACCTCTGATGTTATTGTTAAAGTCTTCCATTAGCATAAGATTAGCTAATTTATCAAAGTCTTTGTTTACACCTTTGGATCGAATCCATCTTTCAAAATATTTCTTTTTCTGTCTTAGAAAATCAACATGGGATTGTTCCTGTTCTTTCTTAGACTCGCGAAAAACTTTTCTATATTTTTCAGGTGTTAATGCATAACTTAGCAGTACTCTATTCTTGATCAGTTCATAATCATACAATTCCTCTTCAGTAAGACTTAATACAACATCAAGTGCCTTTCCTTTGTTCAGAGCTGAGCGTAGAAGTATAGCTTTCTTGCCCTCGGGAAATTGATAGTCTCTAGCGTTTCTCTCGAAAATCATGAAGAACTCTTCCACCGAATTATCTTCAAAAACTGGAATATGTTTCTTAAACTTATACAGTTCTGCATCTGCTTCAGAGCTTGCATTCGAATGATTTGACGTACGAGACCTTGCTATCTCAATTCTTTCTTGGCTTGCTATTTTCTCTCTTGCTATTTCTCTTTCCATCTCAATTCTCTTGTTTTCTCTTTCTCTTTCCATCTCTAATTCCATCTTTCTTAACTCAAGTTTAAATTTCAATTCTTCACTTAAGTCCCCAGTTGTATGCTTTACTCTTTGTTTTATAGGAAAAGGTAATTCATCATCTGATTCATCATTAATGTTATCATTAGCAGTAGTTTCTTCAATAATTAGTGTACCTTGTTTTCTTAAACACTCAGTTACCTCTTGAAGTAATTTAGTTTTTGATGGCCTAGTTTCTGTGATAGAAATGCCCAATGATTTAGCCAATTCTTTTAGTTGTATCATCGACATTTTATTAAGCTGTTCTGAGGTTAGATCAAATATCTCTGGATCCAATGTAAGATTATTTGTGGCTTCCATTTTATATCATTAAAAGTTACTGTAAATCTTGTTAATAATACAATAAAAGTGTCCAACTTACTTTCTGTCCTTTGAATAATTCACTACACCACACAGTTCAGATTTGTCGCAACAAGGTCATAAAAATAATACTTTCTTAGAGTTACTTTGTTCGATAAGGTAATACACCAGATAATTTTCCAGGCTGAATAGTTAAGTTTTCCGATTCTCAATAGCAATGTTCAATTCAATCACAATCTTTAGTAAATTGTATATTGTTCATATTTTCCAACACAATCCATCCAAGTTACGAGTATGTATTACGGCAGTTGTAAATAGTTTGTGTAAATAGTATAACGATTCTTGAAGTTGAAGTAAATCCTCTAAACGTTTGTTAGTAAATCCCGGACGAGCCCCCATTTTATTACAAGGCAATTTATTCACCATAATAAATTATGGATGAGACCTTCTATTTATATCACACAAGTATAATTATGATTTATAATGTTATCCCGGACGAGCCCCCATTTTATTACAAGGCAATTTATTCACCATAATAAATTATGGATGAGACCTTCTATTTATCACACAAGTATAATTATAATTTATAATGTTATTACGGCTAGAGCCCCCATTCAATTTATGAAAATGATAGTTATAGTATTGTTATTGTTAGTGTGAGTATCCTTGTATTAGTGAAGATCTTATTATATCATTCTGAAGTTTATTTGTAGTTGTCTAGAGTATTCCTGGTTCTTATAATCCCCTGGCAATTCACATAGCGTAGTTTTAGAGTTTACAGTTGATTTACTTCATGTATAATTATTTATGTGGCTCATATTATACAGCAAGAACCTTGATGTTGAGTGGTAGTGTAGATTATTAATATAGTTGAATAAACATTACACATACACACATGTATATAACTTTGAAATATTGACGTTAACCAAGTTGTGTAGAAAGCAACGATAAATTTGGTTTAATTTACAACATCAATCCAGTAGGAATCCAAATAATATTATATACACAATCAAGAAATACACATATTCCAATTAGTAATGAATATCCTCAATGAACATATAGCATTGTAGTTAATAGTAGAATAATAAATTTTCCATAATACAAATCAAATAGAAATGATACTCAGAGCGGAGAATATTTGATGTTACTAGATCGAATGCAAGCCAAGAACTGACTAAAAGTGTCGAATTGCGTAGAAATATATTACGGGTCAATCGTTGGAAAAACCAGACAGTCTAGTGACACGAGAATTTTAATCAAGCCCGCATGTTGACTACGTGATCAGATACTTTTTATTAAGAACAAGCAATAATGCTCTAACAAAATAAGGAGAGACCGGACGACCTTGACATGCTGTATTCGCGTGCACAGTTCATGTTTTTTATCGAGGTTAATAAAAAAACAATAATACTCTAATTAGGTTAGGAAAAACCCGGGGAAAACCTTGAGCTGAGAAATATTTTGTATCGTTTAAACGCAATTCGCTTAAATGATTTAGTTGGTTTATTAACATTACAATGTAGGGAATTTACGTTTCGTAACAGTAGTTAGATTATCTGTGTATGTATGAGAAAATAGATCTATCTATATAGTTAGATTATCTGTGTATGTGTGAAAATAGATCTGTCTATATAGTTAGATTATCTGTGTATGTATGAGAAAATAGATCTATCTATATAGTTAGATTATCTGTGTGTGTGAAAATAGATCTATATAGTTAGATTATCTGTGTATGTATGAGAAAATAGATCTATCTATATAGTTAGATTATCTGTGTATGTATGAGAATTGATCTGTCTATATAGTTAGATTATCTGTGTATGTGTGAAAATAGATCTATATAGTTAGATTATCTGTGTATGTATGAGAAAATAGATCTATCTATATAGTTAGATTATCTGTGTATGTGGGAAAATAGATCTGTCTATATAGTTTGATTATCTGTGTATGTATGAGAAAATAGATCTATCTATATAGTTAGATTATCTGTGTATGTGTGAAAATAGATCTATATAGTTAGATTATCTGTGTATGTGTGAAAATAGATCTGTCTATATAGTTAGATTATCTGTGTATGTATGAGAAAATAGATCTATATAGTTAGATTATCTGTGTATGTGTGAAAATAGATCTGTCTATATAGTTAGATTATCTGTGTATGTGTGAAAATAGATCTATATAGTTAGATTATCTGTGTATGTATGAGAAAATAGATCTATCTATATAGTTAGATTATCTGTGTATGTGTGAAAATAGATCGGTCTATATAGTTAGATTATCTGTGTATGTATGAGAATAGATCTGTCTATATAGTTAGATTATCTGTGTATGTGTGAAAATAGATCTATATAGTTAGATTATCTGTGTATGTATGAGAAAATAGATCTGTCTATATAGTTAGATTATCTGTGTATGTGTGAAAATAGATCGGTCTATATAGTTAGATTATCTGTGTATGTATGAGAATAGATCTGTCTGTATAGTTAGATTATCTGTGTATGTGTGAAAATAGATATGTCTATATAGTTAGATTAACTGCGTATGCAAATGTCAAATATATAGGTGTTAGGCTATGTGTATATGTTGGCTGTAGTGGCAGGGGTGAGGAAGGTGATAGATAAAAGTAACTAGCAGATATTGAATAATCAGTTTTTAAAAAAAACCAACTCTAGTTGTAATACACAAGTACTACACAGCTATATCATAGCGATAACTTATTTATCAAAACTAAAGTGTTCGGTAACACAGTTTGGGTAGAGGAACTAAAAGTAGTTCAATATTCAAACAAATAGACTAGTTAGTTGGTGTTACAGATAGGAAGTCGAACTACGGTGTTTTAAGGAGACAAGAGTAAATAAACTGTCACAAGAAGAAGGAAGAGAAATAGTTTCATATGGAGAAGGAAGAGAAATAGTTTCATATGGAGAAGAAAGAGAAACAGTTTCACATGGAGACTAAAGAGAAACAGTTTCACGTGGATGAGAAAGAGAAACAGTGTGACATAGAAAATGAAGAGTTTCTGAATTCAGTCCTTGACCTTGAAAATGAGAAAAGAGAATCGCACCAAAATTAAAATAAAAGGGTTTGTGTACATGACCCTTGACCTTTATGTTAGTTCCATTATTAATTAAAGTAACCCGTTCCGACAAAGGTGATCCATAAGGCCCGTGTAGCACCGTTCACCAGATACCATGGCCGCGGGAAACTAGGGGATTGTGTGACCAGAACAGTGCCCAGTCAGTGCTAATGTCAGGTACCCATCACTCCCCTAAGTTGACTCAGAGACACCCTGCAAACTAGGGAAAAGATCCTAGTCTTCGCTGGGATTTCAAACCCAGGACCTTCGGTTTGCTAGCCAAGCGCTGACACTCGGCCATCATGCCCCAGGTATCTCCAAACAATAAGCATAATATGTATTGTATGTATAGCAATACAAGTTATTGTATGTATTACAATACAAGTTATTCTCATCTTACTTATTTGTTTGTATTAAAAACTGAAATTGACTTACCAGAGGCCCGGGGGTCCACATTGAAACTGTACTTGGGGTTTTGCTCCTCCATCGCTTTGGGAAAATTCTGTTCCCCGGGGAAGGAGACTTTGCTTTGTTCATGGCTGCAGAGGTGGAGATAGAGGAGAATGTAATGGGGTAACTGAGGAAACCAAAGTCATCACCGTCTTCATCGTCACTGTAATTATTCCCATTCTCAGTGTCGGTGGTGGATTGTAAATCAGGGAGCGATTTGCTACGTGTCAAACTTTGATTAGCGCCTCCATGATAGTCAGACATGTTTGCGTGGCTCATTGTTAGATGCCCTCCGCCATATATGGGCCTGGGGCTTCCACTCCCCCGAGAGCTGCTACCGGAACTCCTGGGGGAGGAAAATACTGAGCCCAAAGTCTCGGCCATGGCGCGCAGAGCCCCAGAATTAGGTTTCCTTTTCTGGAGAGCGCCCTGTCTGTCGCTAGATGTGTTAGATCTGATAGAATTCATGCTTTTGCTAGATGCCCTAATTGAGTTGACGGATGCGTGCTGGAAGTTCATAGCATATTTGTTAGAAACATGCGGGGATAAATCATTCATTACAATGTTACATTTTGTAAGAGGCGCTTGCGGTCTCTCATGCATGGGTTGAGCTACGCCCTCCGCCACCCTACCCAACCTCGTATTTGGAAAGGGCGTGTAGCGACGGTCTAAGGTCACATATTCAGACTCCAACTCACCCTCGCTGGAAGTTCGGACGACAGAGGGCAAAGGATCGAGTCCTCTTTGCTCATACGACACGGCCCTTCTCAACTGGTCGCTTCCACGGCGCTGTAAAGTTGAACTGCTCTGCCAATAACCGTTGGTTCCCGTGGAAGCGCGTCCACTATGATGTTCTTGGTGTTCTCTGATAGAATAGGAACTGGAAGACTTTAAATTAGGTTTGTATGTAGTTGTTCTTTCGTGTAAAGATTGCATGGAACTGAATCTACTACCGTAGTCCAATCGTTGAGTGTTTGCATGTCTGGGTGCCATACCAGCATAAACCATTGTGCCATTGTTCAGGGGAGATGTGCCATTGTTCAGGGGAGCTGTGCCAATGTTCAGGGGAGCTGTGCCATTGTGTTTAGTTGGTGAAATCTCCTTGGTTTGTTGTTTGTTTTGCTTAGAATCCATTTTATTCAGAAAGTAACCTGTATTCATGTAATTTGATTGACTGGCGGGGGGAATTAGTTTCACTGGTCTATGATCAGAACCTTGGTCATCTCCTGGGCTTACAGTGTTCTGGGCTGGATGGTCAGTGGAGTCTATATAACATGGCTTGCCAGGAGATGTCGGGGTTATAAACACGGCCTTGGCCTTGTGCTGGGTCAGGTCAAGCATGGGCGGTAACTCTCGATGAAAGTTTTGAGATGAGAACTGTATGCACGATGCAGATTTTAAACTGCTGTATGGGTGTGAGTCATTGTTTGACCGATCTGTCAGTGTTGACATACTGTCCCCGACATCTCGCCTGTACCCATTCTGGTGATTGCCGACATGGCGGACAGACGGCCTGGACAAAGGCTTGCTGTGGACAATAAATCCATTGACCACCACAATGTTAGAATGTGACGTGGCCATGGAAGGGGTAGAAGCTGACTTTAAATTTTGCGACATTTCTTGAGCAGGTTGTAATTCCTTGGGCAGACGATAGAATGCCAACAAGTGTACAGTGGTCTTGAGTTGCTTAGCCTCTGTCCAGATTGTCCAGTATGTCAAACGTGGCGGTCATTCTCTGCTTGACCAAAGCCATTCTCTGCTTGACACAGCTTTAGCAGATGGAGAATTATTATGTTTTTAAACACTGCTGACAAAAACCATAGCTGGTAGTCTCCAGTAAATGTAATCTTTGTTTAAGTAAGGTATTAAAGTTGTGTTTATTTCATTTCAGAGCAGCTCCATATTAGTTCAACACTTTAAATGATACAGACAAATATTGAAACAAAAAATTGAAGAAATGAGTCACTTCCGGGAATCAACAAAAATAAATGAATAAGTAACAACTACCACACAAACAAAGTGTGGAAAAATATTACAATTAGGCCTACGGTTGATTATTAAACTTCATCCTACAGATGGACAGGTTGTATGCCTAGTGTGGACAGGTTGTATGCCTACTGTGGACAGATTGTATGCCTAGTGTGGACAGGTTGTATGCCTACCGTGGACAGGTTGTATGCCTACCGTGGACAGGTTGTATGCCTACTGTGGACAGGTTGTATGCTTACTGTGGACATGTTGTATGCTTACTGTGGACATGTTGTATGCCTACTGTGAACAGGTTATGGGGAAGGTCTACAGACAGGGAAGACTACTCTCCCAATAATAATAACTACAGTGTAGAGAAGTATTTCTTTCATACAGACAAACTGTAGCAACAATGTAGGCATTATAGGAAACACTATCCCCCCCCCCCCCGACCCCCCTTCCCACACACACACCAAACTACACCTACAGCTCTGTATTGAACAGTATTCAATAAAGTGCCTAATTAATATAGCCACAAGCAAATATATTAAAGGAATGTAACACCATTTGAGCCATTTATCATTTGGAATGTTAAGAATTTAATATTTTAGTGTCTTTAGTTACTGGTGAAAAAATACTTTAGTTATTGATGAAATAATACTTTAGTTATTGATAAAATAATACTTTAGTTATTGATGAAATATTACTTTAGTTAATGATGAAATATTACTTTAGTTATTGATGAAATATTTACTTTAGTTATTGATAGAATAATACTCTTGTTATTGGTGAAATATTACTTTAGTTAATGATGAAATATTACTTTAGTTATTGATGAAATATTACTTTAGTTATTGATGAAATATTACTTTAGTTATTGATGAAATATTACTTTAGTTATTGATGAAATATTACTTTAGTTATTGATGAAATATTACTTTAGTTATTGATGAAATATTACTTTAGTTATTGATGAAATATTACTTTAGTTATTGATGAAATATTACTTTAGTTATTGATGAAATATTACTTTAGTTATTGATGAAATATTACTTTAGTTATTGATGAAATATTACTTTAGTTATTGATGAAATAATACTTTAGTTATTGATGAAATAATACTTTAGTTATTGATGAAATATTACTTTAGTTATTGATGAAATATTATTTTAGTTATTGATGAAATATTACTTTAGTTATTGATGAAATATTACTTTAGTTAATGATGAAATATTACTTTAGTTATTGATGAAATATTACTTTAATTATTGTTGAAATATTACTTTAGTTATTGATGAAATATTACTTTAGTTATTGATGAAATATTACTTTAGTTATTGATGAAATATTACTTTAGTTATTGATGAAATATTACTTTAGTTATTGATGAAATAATACTTTAGTTATTGATGAAATATTCTTTAGTTATTGATGAAATATTTCTTTTAGTTATTGATGAAATATTACTTTAGTTATTGATGAAATATTACTTTAGTTATTGATGAAATAATACTTTAGTTATTGATGAAATAATACTTTAGTTATTGATGAAATATTACTTTAGTTATTGATGAAATATTACTTTAGTTATTGATGAAATATTACTTTAGTTATTGATGAAATATTACTTGATTTCATTTATTTCATTTATTTCATTTCCTTTAAAAGCAAAACAAACAATTAATTAAAATCAACTAATTACGTCAGGCGAAACCAGAAGACTTTTTTTTAACTTGGACAAAAAAGAGAAGGGATTAATCACTCATAGAGTATAGAGTCATAGTCATAGTAGAGGCATAGTATAGGCTAGTCAGCCGCTAGTCTATAGAATACTATAGATATAGCCTAGATAGTTACATAGTAGATATATACAGTCTACACCTATTAAAACAATTACCGCAAATTACGTCTAGGAAAAAGTTTATACCATTAGGCCCTAGTGTTTGCCTAGTGTTTACATTACTTTAAATGCCCTTCTCTACATTTAAAAATAGGGCCTAATAGCACAGCCCTAGGCTTACATTCAAAATAATGGAGTACACACTAGTTGACCTAAATATTTTCTTGACTGAACACACGACGCTATCTATGCCCATTACATAGGTACCTATACACAGCTTATAATAGATTTAGACGAATTATTTCCACCTATCAAACAGTATAGAGTTGACTTATCTACTAAAACATACACTACCAAAGGATGGACTAGAAATCCTATGAAATAAGATGAATAAATCGAATGTAGCCTACTAATCCATTTTCTCATCACATTTCACTACAGGAAACACAAACTAATGGAAAGGCCCAAACACGGTATGCCTATAGCAGGAGCAACAGGGCTTTACAACACTGTGTACACTTTCAAAAAAAAAAAAAAAAATTCCCTTACAGAGTTTGGAAGGCGGAGTTTGGGCCCCCGCTTTTTTGTCGGTCAACTGACTGAAGCGAGGCAACTCCGTCTGCTCCGACTCCCCACACGACTACTGACTGGGACGATACGGAGAGAGGTGGGGGTAAAAGGGTCTGCTAGTACTACAACAATGTCACGTGATCAAAGCTTTGTACCGCCACGTGGGTTCAGTGCAAAATGTATTTATAGAGAAGGAATAGCAGAAGAGATATAATTTATACAAGACTCTTACAAGACATCAACTTGTGTAGACTCTTTCTCTTCAAACATTTTCTATTTCATGTAGGCCGTCTATAAAAACAATTTCCTCTTCATTAATATCATAGGCTACTAACATAGATCCATTTCCAATGACTAAATTAGCAAGTTTTAAGTTAAAATTTAACTTAAAATTGATCTAGTCTATATCTGATTACTACAGTAAATTACCTATAGATCTAGGTCGCTAGGTCTGATTACTAGAGTGAACTACCTATAAATCTAGATCTGATTACTAGAGTAAACTACCTATAGATCTAGGTCTGATTACTAGAGTAAACTACCTATAGATCTAGGTCTGATTACTAGAGTGAACTACCTATAAATCTAGATCTGATTACTAGAGTAAACTACCTATAGATCTAGGTCTGATTACTAGAGTAAACTACCTATAGATCTAGGTCTGATTACTAGAGTAAACTACCTATAGATCTAGGTCTGATTACTAGAGTAAACTACCTATAGATCTAGGTCTGATTACTAGAGTGAACTACCTATAAATCTAGATCTGATTACTAGAGTAAACTACCTCTAGATCTAGGTCTGATTACTAGACTAGAGTAAATTAAGTAAAACTTATTTACGTGAACATTTCATTTGTTTAGACGTCATCCTCCCTCTCGTCGCATATCGTCACTGATGTTTGACTCACTCTTTCCCCTAGTGCGTGACGTCATTTCTGGACGACCCCATTACAGCTATACTATAGCCGTATAGCCTTTGTCTACTGCCGTAAGCGTTAGGCTTAATGGTAATGCCACAAAACTATTCGGCGTAATATGTGTTTCGCCAATCCGTTTTATTTTTCTAAATCCGGCCCCATATACTCGCATACATTTACCGGTATCTCAATAACATGCGGATAACCCTTAAAAGGTAATTTAAATCTCTTCTATAAGAGAATAGGAGGATGACATTGAGACTATTAGCACACTGAATGAATTGGAAATGACATTGAGACTATTGGCACACTGAATTAATTGGAAATGACATTGAGACTATTGGCACACTGAATTAATTGGAAATGACATTGAGACTATTGGCACACTGAATTAATTGGAAATGACATTGAGACTATTGGCACACTGAATTAATTGGAAATGACATTGAGACTATTGGCACACTGAATTAATTGGAAATGCCATTGAGACTATTGGCACACTGAATTAATTGGAAATGACATTGAGACTATTAGCACACTGAATGAATTGGAAATGACATTGAGACTATTGGCACACTGAATTAATTGGAAATGACATTGAGACTATTAGCACACTGAATGAATTGGAAATGACATTGAGACTATTGGCACACTGAATTAATTGGAAATGCCATTGAGACTATTGGCACACTGAATTAATTGGAAATCTACTTTGGCACTGATTTGGCACACTATTATCAAAATGTTGCCGATCCCTGGGTTAATTGGCTTTAAAAAAAATATAATTCAAAGTTTTAGAGCTAAGGTTATGATTATTTTATTACCTAATATATTACAGACGCTCTTCTTCTATAAAGAAGATTATTGCGTCCTACGCTCATCCGTGGTCCGAGTCTAGTCTGGCATCTTTATTAATGTTTTAAATAGTGTTAAGTTACTGGTTTACCTGGTTTGTTTAGGAAACCCATTCCATGCCCGAATGCCACTTGGGAAGAAAGAGTAATTAAAGTACCATTCGGACCAAATTGATCATAGGGCTGGTGAAGCAGCGTTCTGTGGCCACGACATACTAGGGGATGTGTGACCAGCACAATGCCCAGCCGCCTTTAATTTACCCCAACTAAGGTCAGGTACTCATCAGAACTGGGTAGACTCAGGGACACCATCAAGTCCCGGAATTTGAACCCATAACCTTCGGCTCGCCAGTCGAACGCGCTGCCGCTCGTCCGCCGTGCCCTTCGGGAAGAAAGAGTATTTATATGAATAATTTGTTTTCACAAGGGATAAGGAAAGTGTTTTTGTTTCTGATCACTACAACAGATTGTTTTGTGTTTAGTAAATATAATATATACATCTACTGCACAATAAAATTATGACGTAATGTTAATGATTCTGTGCGCTCGACTGACGATATTAATATCTTTTTATACTCCATCATACCAAGAGTTGTTTAGGCCTATCCCCATTTCATAAACCGGAAGTCTATTACAACCCTCAGAATCGCGAACCACTAAAACAAAGAAAAAAGGAAGGAGGGGTACTTTCTATTGATTCAACACAAAAGTGGCGTCACGTATATAAATCTATATATTATATCTATCAATGTGCCCATTAAAACTGTGCCCACCACAACTTATTCATCACACCTTTATCATCACAACATTATCATCACAACTTAACCATCAAAACTTTATCATCACAACATTAGCATCACAACTTAATCATCACAACTTTATTATCACAACTTTATCATCACAACATTATCCTCACAACTTTATCATCACAACTTTACCCATCATAACTTTATCATCACAACTTTATCATCACAACTTTACCCATCATAACTTTACCCATCATAACTTTACCCATCATAACTTTACCCATCATAACTTTATCATCACAACTTTATCATCACAACTTTACCCATCATAACTTTACCCATCATAACTTTACCCATCATAACTTTACCCATCATAACTTTATCATCACAACTTTATCATCACAACTTTACCCATCATAACTTTACCCATCATACCTTTATCATCACATCTTTACCCATCATAACTTTACCCATCATACCTTTATCATCACAACTTTACCCATCATAACTTTATCATCACAACTTTACCCATCATAACTTTACCCATCATAACTTTACCCATCATACCTTTATCATCACAACTTTACCCATCATAACTTTACCATTATAACTTTACCCATCATAACTTTATCATCATAACTTTACCCATCATAACTTTACTCATCATAACTTTACCCATTACAATTTTAACATCAGTACTTTACACATTATAACTTTACCCATTACAACTTTAACATCAGCACTTTACCCATCATAACTTTACCCATCACAACTTTACCCATCATAACTTTACCCATCATAACTTTACCCATTACAACTTTAACATCAGTACTTTACCCATCATAACTTTACCCATTACAACCTTAACATCAGTACTTTACCCATCATAACTTTACCCATCATAACTTTACTCATTACAACTTTACCCATTACAACTTTACCCATCATAACTTTACCCATCATAACTTTATCATCACAACTTTATAACTTTATCATCACAACTTTATCATCACAACTTTACCCATCATAACTTTACCCATCATAACTTTATCATCACAACTTTACCCATCATAACTTTACCCATCATAACTTTACCCATCATACCTTTATCATCACATCTTTACCCATCATAACTTTACCCATCATAACTTTATCATCACAACTTTACCCATCATAACTTTACCCATCATAACTTTACCCATCATAACTTTACCCATCATACCTTTATCATCACAACTTTACCCATCATAACTTTACCATTATAACTTTACCCATCATAACTTTATCATCATAACTTTACCCATCATAACTTTACCCATCATAACTTTACCCATTACAACTTTAACATCAGTACTTTACACATTATAACTTTACCCATTACAACTTTAACATCAGCACTTTACCCATCATAACTTTACCCATCACACTTTTACCCATCATAACTTTACCCATCATAACTTTACCCATTACAACTTTAACATCAGTACTTTACCCATCATAATTTTACCCATTACAACTTTAACATCATTACTTTACCCATCATAACTTTACCCATCATAACTTTACCCATCATAACTTTACCCATTACAACTTTAACATCAGTACTTTACCCATCATAACTTTACCCATCATAGCTTTACCCATCATAACTTTACCCATTACAACTTTAACATCAGTACTTTACCCATCATAACTTTACCCATTACAACTTTAACATCAGTACTTTACCCATCATAACTTTACCCATCATAACTTTACTCATTACAACTTTACCCATTACAACTTTAACATCAGTACTTTACCCATCATAACTTTACCCATCACAACTTTATCTATCACAACTTTACCTATCACAACTTTAAACATCATAACTTTACCCATCATAAGTGTAACATGACTCACAAGACACAATCAGTTATTGCAAACCGAACGACAAAAATGTCCATACGTGCAATAGAATGTGGATATTGTGTAGCTAGTTAGTAAAGTAATTACAGAAAATATATAATTATGTTAACATTGCTGTCATCAGGTCATTCATTATACAAGTTAACAATGTCATTCTTATTCTTGTGGAGAGCAATGGTGTAGCTTGTGTTTAGATATCCCCCCCCCCCCCAGTAGCGTAGCTGGGGGGGGGGGAGCAGGGGGAGCCGCTCCCCCTACAACTATTTTCGAAAAAAAAGGGCCTTTTCGGGAAAAAAAATATTTCATTGATAAATGTAACAAGCCACGAAGCACAATTTATGCTATTTCTATTTTCATTTTCTTTAAATTGCATTACAACAATTTAATTTATTACAATGTGATTACTAAACCATTGTTAGATATAGGTAATTTTAGTTTTATTTCATTTCATACCCAGAACATTGCCTTATTGAATAGCGAAATCTAAATTTTACAACCCCAAAAAGTTGACAATGGGAGCTTTTAAACATTGTTAATCTTACCAACATCACGAGATGCATTTTGGCGCGCGGCTCATTAAAAATGCCTAGGCCTATACAGGCGATTTATCTCGTCTTTCAAAATTAAAAGAAAAAGAATGCAGTCCTATAGAGCAGGGTTCGGCAACCTTTTGCTAACAATGTGCCAAACTAGGATTTTTGAATCATTCAGCGTGACATCAGCGTGAAAGTCAAACTGATCAACTAAGCTTATATTATTTTTATAAGACAATTTATTTAGTGCCGTAGCAAGACCAAAACCAAAAGAAAAGGAGCGTAATAGAGAAAATTATTAAAGCATTTTATATTTAATAAAAAAATTAACTGCTTTGTTATTATCAGCTTTAAAAAAAAAATCCATTCATAGCCAATACACAATTTCATTACTCAACTTAGACATTAGGCCTAATAGTTATCAACATTAATTTGAATTTAGGTAAAAGAAATTATTCTAGTAATATATGCAGGCTACATTCTTTCTGAGATTTACGCTAACATTAATTTAATTCGAAACTTATACAGATGATTCTTTATAGGAAGAACTACATACTAATTTTACAAACTGGGTAATTATAATAATGTTTAAAAATGTACAAATACATATTTTAGTCATGAAATATTTAATTAATTTTCAACTATCTTGTGTAATTTTATGATTTTAGAGTTATAAATTGTAAGCCATTAATTTTTTAAAAGGAATTAAAAAAGAAAAATATTAGAAATATAAATGCAAAGAAAGTAAAGAAAACAGGCGAATTATCTCCCTTTAATTAAATTCTCCAAATTTGATGCTAGTGATACCAAACGAGTTAATTGTTTTAATATAACTAGTGTATTTCTGAAAATGCTCGTCTTAATTTGCCTTAAATTAGGGAAAGAGTTAAATGTTTTGAAATTGATTTAAACGGAAAGATATGCCCAGTTTCAATGCTAATCCATTCCAGTGGTCCAACACTTCAAGTGCTTTTGGACCCAATCTTTTAAATGGAAGTTTAACTAGCTGAAACGTGTCGCCAAGTCAGATAGAAACATTGGCTTCAACAGTCAATTCTCCTCATTCAATAACGGAATTTTGTTCCCCATTAAGATAATCTTAATTGCTTCATTACAAAAAAAAGAATCTATTCAAGACTTAACCTATACTCAGTATGACTTTCTTCTAGAATCTAGAAGATACTTGAGAAACTATACAATTGACTATCTTAACAATAGATTCAATCACAGCTTGCTAGTCCAATGATGGGAGCTTTGCTTACAAACATTCCTGAACAAAAGCATTTGACGTCCAGCGTGATTTCCATGTAGTTCGGCATGCAGCACCAACTAATTACTAATTATGCTGACATACGTTGTTTTCACTTGCATTAAACAATATTCTTGGAGGTCTCTTGCGTGCCACTGAAAATCGTTCTGCTTGCCAAGTCTGGCACGCGTGCCTAAGGTTGCCGACACCTACTATAGAGCATTCGCGTTGATTTTATAAATACTTTTCGACACTAGATGTTCGTCCCGAAAATGTGCAGTAGATTCAATCAGTTTTGCAGAAATTCCCATCACTATTAGCTGCTAGAAAAAGAATCGTGAATGGTTAAATAAAAACTGCACTATTATACAGTGTGTGTATACTGAGGCACAAGGTATTATTATAACACTTCATACGTACGAATTCTTAGTTATTCTATTATTCTGGAAAAATTGCTAAAAGTGGGGCCTTTTTCCTAAAATTTCGTTCCTCCTAGCGTCAAAACCTGGCTACGCCATTGCCCCCCCCCCCCCCTAGTTTTTAACTAAACGTCATGTTGCGGGAATATTACTTTTTAAAAAATATTAGTCGGGCTTTCGATGTTCCATGTCCCCAAATACCTTCTGTTATAGGCGCAGTTATTATGCGCAGTTATTATTCTGTTATTGAAAGAGAGCGCCCGTCACCTCCTGTCACGGGAATGGATCAACTCACAAGTACTGACGCGATGTTCTGAGAAATGGAAAAATGTTTTTTTTTTCTTCCTGCTAATTTAATAGAAAAAGTATATCACAGTAAATATAGACTAGTTCTAGGGTGGAAGGTGGCTAGACTGTAAAATGTCATCCTGTGGGAACATTGGAATACTATGCGAGACATACTGACAACTACATGCTAAGAAGTGCTGGACAAACCAGAATGGACTGTCAATTAATGGCTCTCCAGTAAAACATGGTATATAATAAGAAACAAAAAGGTTGTAGGATATAAAGCAAAAAAAAAATGAACAGTAGAACAATTAATTAATGAACAGTAGAACAATTAATTAATGAACAGTAGAACAATTAATTAATGAACAGTAGAACAATTAATTAATGAACAGTAGAACAATTAATTAATTAACAGTAGAACAATTAATTAATGAACAGTAGAACAATTAATTAATGAACAGTAGAACAATTAATTAATGAACAGTAGAACAATTAATTAATGAACAGTAGAACAATTAATTAATTAATGAACAGTAGAACAATTAATTAATTAATGAACAGTAGAACAATTAATTAATGAACAGTAGAACAATTAATTAATGAACAGTAGAACAATTAATTAATTAATGAACAGTAGAACAATTAATTAATTAATGAACAGTAGAACAATTAATTAATTAATGAACAGTAGAACAATTAATTAATTAATGAACAGTAGAACAATTAATTAATTAATGAACAGTAGAACAATTAATTAATTAATGAACAGTAGAACAATTAATTAATTAATGAACAGTAGAACAATTAATTAATTAATGAACAGTAGAACAATTAATTAATTAATGAACAGTAGAACAATTAATTAATTAATGAACAGTAGAACAATTAATTAATTAATGAACAGTAGAGAGCTAAAGAGAGTTTTTCGATCAAATGGCGAGAACGAACAAAAAAATAAAGAAAAGTGACAGGAAAGATGAGAGGTTGTTCTAAGATGAGGAATAGTCAGAGGTGGAACAGACAGTAGAAAAAAAGGGCATCAGCATTCAGTGACAAATAGTAAGAACAGAGACAAAGAGTAAGACCAGAGACAAATAGTAAGACCAGAGACAAAGAGTAAGAACAGAGACAAAGAGTAAGACCAGAGACAAATAGTAAGAACAGAGACAAAGAGTAAGAACAGAGACAAAGAGTAAGAACAGAGACAAAGAGTAAGACCAGAGACAAAGAGTAAGAACAGAGACAAAGAGTAAGACCAGAGACAAATAATAAGAACAGAGACAAAGAGTAAGACCAGAGACAAAGAGTAAGACCAGAGACAAAGAGTAAGAACAGAGACAAAGAGTAAGAACAGAGACAAAGAGTAAGAACAGAGACAAAGAGTAAGAACAGAGACAAAGAGTAAGAACAGAGACAAAGAGTAAGAACAGAGACAAAGAGTAAGAACAGAGACAAAGAGTAAGAACAGAGACAAAGAGTAAGAACAGAGACAAAGAGTAAGAACAGAGATAAAGAGTAAGAACAGAGACAAAGAGTAAGACCAGAGACAAAGAGTAAGACCAGAAACAAAGATGTGTTGAACACCTAGAGGAACTTCTATTTCGACCACCATCTTTAGTAGTACCGGTACCGGTACATTAACTTCATTGACTTTCGCCAAGTGTTTGATGGTGTCGAGTGTAAACAGAGAAACCAATCATCAATCATCATTGGTTGGAACAAAGAGAAAGTGCTGGAAAATATTATTTTTATGTCAGTGTAATTCTCCAAGCCTAATCCCCACATTGGTTAAGTGAATGAATTTAAATAACAAAAGTATAATCAGAGATATCTATGGTATAATTCGCTTTTTAACACAGCTGCACTATATAAATGAAAAGTAATGACTTTGCAAAATTAAAAACAATAAAACTAGAATTAGAAACAAGCGGGCGAACCTTGCTTGACTAATCCTCTGTACCAACGTGCTTTGAATGGGAATGCTATTCTATTTGAAACTTGACTTTAGTTAAAATATCTGACGTTAATTGACTTCATATTGTGTATTGTGGGATATGTGTAGGCTATAGACTTACATTATCATATTGTGTATTGTGGGATATGTGTATAGACTTACATTATCATATTGTGTATTGTGGGATATGTGTATAGACTTACATTATCATATTGTGTATTGTGGGATATGTGTATAGACTTACATTATCATATTGTGTATTGTGGGATATGTGTATAGACTTACATTATCATATTGTGTATTGTGGGATATGTGTATAGACTTACATTATCATATTGTGTATTGTGGGATATGTGTAGGCTATAGACTTACATTATCATATTGTGTATTGTGGGATATGTGTATAGACTTACATTATCTCCCGTTTCATCTCGGGCAAACAAGTAATAACAAACAACAAACTTTGTTTGAGTTAATAATTAAAGCTTCGAATAAACATTCTTTCCGTAAAAAAAGAAAAGTAAAGCTATTTTTAAAATGTAAATCCAGTGTTTCAACAACTAGGATTTATGTTACAGTGATGGCCGGAAGCATGAAGGGCCGTTCTTTATTACCTTTCTTGGTTCTCTGTGTCAAATGACAGACTGGCATGTGTGGTCAAAGGTATTTCCAGTGTCTTATTATTTCACACACACGTGACATTTCCTGGAAGCTAATTATAGCACCACAAAAGTTATAAAAAAAAAGCCCACTCTGCCATTTTATGACTATAATGGATCTAGCTTTCCTTTTTAAACCTTAAAGGAGAATTAAAAACAAGATTTTAATTTCAACGAACATAACGATCAATGTAGATGTGAACGTATGCCAGGAGTTAAGTTGTTGGTTCTCCTGACTAGATCAAGCAATCAAGTAGTCTTACTTCTAAGTTCACTTTATTAGATTCTTGTAGTATTACTTCTTAACTTCTTAGTTCACTTTATTAGATTTAGTAGTCTTACTTCTAAGTTGAAAATTTAATACTTTTCCAACATTTTACTACTTTGATTTTAAAATGCTGAAAAATGTAGGGCCTATTGAATTTATTCATGGCGTCTAGCTTTTTACGTGTAAGCCTAGAGTCTACATTTTTTCAGAATAACTGTAAAAAAAAATTTCTGAAACGAGCTTTGAAATATTTTATGTACTAATATGTGTTTTGATAATTGATATGTCTAACACTACAACACGTATAGGCCTACTAACAATTTGCCTCTCATTGAAAAATCCACATATTATTATAGAATTTTAGCGGCACAGTACGGCCAGCAGTTTCGTGATCCCAGATTAATAGGATACTATATACACATATAATATACACATATAAAACAACTAACAAAAATACTTGTCAACCTATAAGAGTCCTGAATTGTGTCCATGTTACAAAAACAAATGTCCCACAGTTGCTTTGAATCTACATGTCGCAGTAAAGGCTTAAAGTGTCAATAAAAATTTAATGTAATATAAATTTCATGTAATATAAATTTCATGTAATATTTTGTACCCAAGATATGGAAAGAAATATTTTGTAGAATATTGTCGATGTCTCAAAAAAAATAAAATTACAGTACAGAATATTGTCGATATGTAAAAAAAAATTACAATAAGTGAAAGTAAACTCAAGCAACAAGTTCAACCATTATGTCTCAGTCCTCTCGTAACCAACTCATACTACTTGTACCCAACACACATGCCATAACATAAGGCAAAGGTCGGCAACCTTTTGACAGTAGTGTGCCAAAGTAGAATTTATAATTCATTCAGCGTGCCAATTGCCTAATATTTGTCTTGTTCTTTTCTTGCAGAAAAGACTTAAATTGTCTTTTTGGGGTCTTTCGCATGCATTGAAAGTCGCTCTGCGTGCCAAGTCTGGCACTCGTGCCATTGGTTTCCGACCCTTGACATAAGGTTTAGTGGTTGGCAATAGTAGGCTCGGGAAAAAAAGAGGCGGGGGGCAATGGTTAAATCCAAGTTCAGTGGTTGCTTTCACATTCAAATACAGGAACAGTTTAACATGACATATACTATATAAATACTACAGGACAGTTTAACAATACATATTATACTATATAAATACTACAGGAACAGTTTAACCAGACATATACTATATTAATACTACAGGAACAGTTTAACTAGGTATGTAATGTATCAATGTTACAGAAGAGGTTGAACCAGACATGTAATTTATCAATATGAGGAAGTAAACCAGACATGGGCGAAGTAAGTTCTTTTTCTCTGCATGTAAATTATGGGACAACAGCGCACTGATTATGCTCTATATTTTATATTATGTGATGGCACGGAGAAACAAGCTATAGCCATCACCATCATCATCAATATGTTGCACGAGAAACAAGCTATAGACATCACCATCATCATCAATATGTTGCACGGAGAAACAAGCTATAGCCATCACCATCATCATCAATATGTTGCACGAGAAACAAGCTATAGACATCACCATCATCATCAATATGTTGCACGGAGAAACAAGCTATAGCCATCACCATCATCATCAATATGTTGCACGGAGAAACAAGCTATAGCCATCACCATCATCATCAATATGTTGCACGAGAAACAAGCTATAGACATCACCATCATCATCAATATGTTGCACGAGAAACAAGCTATAGACATCACCATCATCATCAATATGTTGCACGAGAAACAAGCTATAGACATCACCATCATCATCAATATGTTTCACGGAGAAACAAGCTATAGACATCACCATCATCATCAATATGTTGCACGAGAAACAAGCTATAGACATCACCATCATCATCAATATGTTGCACGAGAAACAAGCTATAGACATCACCATCATCATCAATATGTTGCACGAGAAACAAGCTATAGACATCACCATCATCATCAATATGTTTCACGGAGAAACAAGCTATAGACATCACCATCATCATCAATATGTTGCACGAGAAACAAGCTATAGACATCACCATCATCATCAATATGTTGCACGAGAAACAAGCTATAGACATCACCATCATCATCAATATTTTGCACGGAGAAACAAGCTATAGACATCACCATCATCATCAATATGTTGCACGAGAAACAAGCTATAGACATCACCATCATCATCAATATGTTGCACGAGAAACAAGCTATAGACATCACCATCATCATCAATATGTTGCACGGAGAAACAAGCTATAGACATCACCATCATCATCAATATGTTGCACGAGAAACAAGCTATAGACATCACCATCATCATCAATATGTTGCACGGAGAAACAAGCTATAGACATCACCATCATCATCAATATGTTGCACGAGAAACAAGCTATAGACATCACCATCATCATCAATATGTTGCACGAGAAACAAGCTATAGACATCACCATCATCATCAATATGTTGCACGAGAAACAAGCTATAGACATCACCATCATCATCAATATGTTGCACGGAGAAACAAGCTATAGACATCACCATCATCATCAATATGTTGCACGAGAAACAAGCTATAGACATCACCATCATCATCAATATGTTGCACGGAGAAACAAGCTATAGACATCACCATCATCATCAATATGTTGCACGAGAAACAAGCTATAGACATCACCATCATCATCAATATGTTGCACGGAGAAACAAGCTATAGACATCACCATCATCATCAATATGTTGCACGAGAAACAAGCTATAGACATCACCATCATCATCAATATGTTGCACGGAGAAACAAGCTATAGACATCACCATCATCATCAATATGTTGCACGAGAAACAAGCTATAGACATCACCATCATCATCAATATGTTGCACGAGAAACAAGCTATAGACATCACCATCATCATCAATATGTTGCACGAGAAACAAGCTATAGACATCACCATCATCATCAATATGTTGCACGGAGAAACAAGCTATAGACATCACCATCATCATCAATATGTTGCACGAGAAACAAGCTATAGACATCACCATCATCATCAATATGTTGCACGGAGAAACAAGCTATAGACATCACCATCATCATCAATATGTTGCACGAGAAACAAGCTATAGACATCACCATCATCATCAATATGTTGTACGAGAAACAAGCTATAGACATCACCATCATCATCAATATGTTGCACGAGAAACAAGCTATAGACATCACCATCATCATCAATATGTTGCACGAGAAACAAGCTATAGACATCACCATCATCATCAATATGTTGCACGGAGAAACAAGCTATAGCCATCACCATCATCATCAATATGTTGCACGAGAAACAAGCTATAGACATCACCATCATCATCAATATGTTGCACGGAGAAACAAGCTATAGACATCACCATCATCATCAATATGTTGCACGAGAAACAAGCTATAGACATCACCATCATCATCAATATGTTGCACGGAGAAACAAGCTATAGCCATCACCATCATCATCAATATGTTGCACGAGAAACAAGCTATAGACATCACCATCATCATCAATATGTTGCACGAGAAACAAGCTATAGACATCACCATCATCATCAATATGTTGCACGGAGAAACAAGCTATAGCCATCACCATCATCATCAATATGTTGCACGAGAAACAAGCTATAGACATCACCATCATCATCAATATGTTGCACGGAGAAACAAGCTATAGCCATCACCATCATCATCAATATGTTGCACGAGAAACAAGCTATAGACATCACCATCATCATCAATATGTTGCACGGAGAAACAAGCTATAGACATCACCATCATCATCAATATGTTGCACGAGAAACAAGCTATAGACATCACCATCATCATCAATATGTTGCACGGAGAAACAAGCTATAGCCATCACCATCATCATCAATATGTTGCACGAGAAACAAGCTATAGACATCACCATCATCATCAATATGTTGCACGGAGAAACAAGCTATAGACATCACCATCATCATCAATATGTTGCACGAGAAACAAGCTATAGACATCACCATCATCATCAATATGTTGCACGGAGAAACAAGCTATAGACATCACCATCATCATCAATATGTTGCACGGAGAAACAAGCTATAGACATCACCATCATCATCAATATGTTGCACGGAGAAACAAGCTATAGCCATCACCATCATCATCAATATGTTGCACGAGAAACAAGCTATAGACATCACCATCATCATCAATATGTTGCACGGAGAAACAAGCTATAGCCATCACCATCATCATCAATATGTTGCACGAGAAACAAGCTATAGACATCACCATCATCATCAATATGTTGCACGAGAAACAAGCTATAGACATCACCATCATCATCAATATGTTGCACGGAGAAACAAGCTATAGACATCACCATCATCATCAATATGTTGCACGGAGAAACAAGCTATAGACATCACCATCATCATCAATATGTTGCACGGAGAAACAAGCTATAGCCATCACCATCATCATCAATATGTTGCACGAGAAACAAGCTATAGACATCACCATCATCATCAATATGTTGCACGAGAAACAAGCTATAGACATCACCATCATCATCAATATGTTGCACGGAGAAACAAGCTATAGCCATCACCATCATCATCAATATGTTGCACGAGAAACAAGCTATAGACATCACCATCATCATCAATATGTTGCACGGAGAAACAAGCTATAGCCATCACCATCCTCATCAATATGTTGCACGAGAAACAAGCTATAGACATCACCATCATCATCAATATGTTGCACGGAGAAACAAGCTATAGACATCACCATCATCATCAATATGTTGCACGAGAAACAAGCTATAGACATCACCATCATCATCAATATGTTGCACGGAGAAACAAGCTATAGCCATCACCATCATCATCAATATGTTGCACGAGAAACAAGCTATAGACATCACCATCATCATCAATATGTTGCACGGAGAAACAAGCTATAGACATCACCATCATCATCAATATGTTGCACGAGAAACAAGCTATAGACATCACCATCATCATCAATATGTTGCACGGAGAAACAAGCTATAGACATCACCATCATCATCAATATGTTGCACGGAGAAACAAGCTATAGACATCACCATCATCATCAATATGTTGCACGGAGAAACAAGCTATAGCCATCACCATCATCATCAATATGTTGCACGAGAAACAAGCTATAGACATCACCATCATCATCAATATGTTGCACGAGAAACAAGCTATAGACATCACCATCATCATCAATATGTTGCACGGAGAAACAAGCTATAGACATCACCATCATCATCAATATGTTGCACGAGAAACAAGCTATAGACATCACCATCATCATCAATATGTTGCACGGAGAAACAAGCTATAGACATCACCATCATCATCAATATGTTGCACGGAGAAACAAGCTATAGACATCACCATCATCATCAATATGTTGCACGGAGAAACAAGCTATAGCCATCACCATCATCATCAATATGTTGCACGAGAAACAAGCTATAGACATCACCATCATCATCAATATGTTGCACGGAGAAACAAGCTATAGCCATCACCATCATCATCAATATGTTGCACGGAGAAACAAGCTATAGACATCACCATCATCATCAATATGTTGCACGGAGAAACAAGCTATAGACATCACCATCATCATCAATATGTTGCACGGAGAAACAAGCTATAGACATCACCATCATCATCAATATGTTGCACGGAGAAACAAGCTATAGCCATCACCATCATCATCAATATGTTGCACGAGAAACAAGCTATAGACATCACCATCATCATCAATATGTTGCACGGAGAAACAAGCTATAGCCATCACCATCATCTCCCGCCTCGAGGTCCACCGCCAGATCTTCAGGGAAAAGCTACTCTTCGTCAAGGAAGCCATCAATGCTGCCAAGGTCCTGCACTTCAACGACCGCATCAAGCATGCTTCGTCACCCAGGGAGCTTTACTTAATCTTGTCCACCCTTCTTGGCTCTTCTACCTCATCGCCCCTCCCCACCACCCGCCCACTCAACGACCTCTCTGATCACTTCTCACAGTACTTTCAGCAAAAGATTGAGACTCTGCGCTGTTCCCTGGATCAGGATGCCTACAGCCCATCTCCACCCTCTCCTACTTTCTCGGGCTCCCCCCTCACCTGCTTCCAGCCCGTAACCATTGACCTTGTCAAGCGCATCATCATAAGGAACCCCATCAAGACCTGCGAGCTTGATCCCTTGCCCGGCTTCCTGTTTACCAAGTGTTTGGACAGTCTTTTACCGTTCATCACCGACATCATTAACACCTCTCTATCCACGGGCGTGGTCCAGGACTGCTTTAATTCCGCCATTGTCCGCCCACTCTTAAAGAAACCCGGCCTCGACGTAAATGAGTGCAAGAATTACCGCCCAGTATCCAACCTCCCCTTCCTTTCTAAGATCCTGGAGCGTGTTATCCTTGAGCAGTTAAATGCCCACCTGTCTCTGCATTCGCTGATGCCCGCGCATCAGTCCGCGTATCGCCGCCATCACAGCACTGAGACAGCGTTTTGGCGGATCACCACTGACCTCCTAAACGCCACAGACAGAAGTCTCGTCTCTGCCCTTGTACAGTTAGATTTGTCCGCTGCCTTTGATACGATTGACCATCACCGACTCATAGATCGCCTCAGCTCTAAGCTTAGGTTTGACATTCACGACATCGCCCACTCCTGGTTCACGAGCTATCTTCAGAATCGCTTTCAGACCGTCATGACTGAGTCCTTATCATCCCAGCCTGATCATGTCTGCTATGGTGCGCCACAGGGGTCTGTCCTCAGCCCAGTTCTTTTCACCATTTACACCCAACCCCTCTCCTTTGTCATCAAACGCAACAACCTAAAATATCATTCTTTTGCCGATGACACCCAGCTCTAAAACAGTGATGAGCCTGAAGACTTCGACGGGCTCCTTGCTTCCATCTCAATCTGTTTCCTGGACATAAAGAACTGGATGACGAAAACAAGTTGAAGTTGAACATTGAGAAGACTGAAGCTCTTATCGTCGGTACGAGACAGAGGGTCGTGTCCCTCACTGCGTCCGATCTCCAACTGGTCGACGCAACAGTACCTTTCTCCCCGACTGTCAAGAGCCTTGGCGTCTATCTCGACTCCACGCTGTCCATGCAGCCCACATCTCCTTCCTCACCAAAATCTGCTTTTTCCATCTGCGTTGCATTGCCGCCATCCGTCGCTATCTGACCAAGGAATCTTTGTGTTAAGCTTGTCATCTCTCTCCTTTTTTCACGCTTTGATTACTGCAATTCGCTCTTGGCTGGCCTCTCGACCTCCTCCCTTCAGGGCCTCCAACGTGTTCAGAACTGTGCTGCCCGACTGGTCCTTAAGAAGAAGAATTCGACGCATACTACTCCTCTGCTAATATCTCTGCACTGGCTACCCATTAACCACCGGATCTCCTACAAGCTGGCGTCTCTATGTTATGTGCCTGAATGACTCTGCCCCCGACTACCTTCACTCCTGTCTCAAGCTCTATACTCAATCCCGTCCACTCCACTCGGCTTCTAATACACTTACTCTTCAGATACCTCGTGTGAAACTGGTGTCCGCTTGCGAACGGGCATTCTCATACGTGGGCCCGTCCGCATGGAATGCCCTCCCACTACAACTTGGACAGAGCCCTAGCTTTGACACCTTCAGAAGCCGGCAGAAGACCTACCTATTCAAGTAGCAGTTGATTGTTTTATTTTATTATTTTTCATTTATACATTTGTGTCTTTTATTCGTTGTCTGTAGGCTACTATGTCTGTAACTGTTGACAGCGCATAGAACTGTTCCCAACGGGATATGCGCATACAAGTCTTATTATTATTATTATTATTAATATATTGCACGGAGAGGCAAGCTATAGACATCACCATCCTTAGTTTAATTCAACGTGGCGTAATTTGAGAATGTACTGGAGTCGGCGACTTTTTTTTTTGTGGCTGTATAATATATTGTTTCTCAAGATAAACATTTCTCCAAGGGGAGATGACCCAGTAAGTTAAGTTTCTCCCCCCCCCCCCCCCCGCACACCTTACATTCCTGAGTAGATGTTCAGATATAATAAATATAATATTAGCGGGAGGACTACGCCGGGGAATGTTTTGTTATCTATGACAACAAACATAACGCTACCCGCCCCCTCCCCTCCACACACATACACACACATACACACACACGCCCACCTATCGCTATTGACGGGTTCAACCAAGTTGACATCAAACAAGGGAAGCAACTCTCATGCTGTTTGAAGGTGGGCAACTGTGAAATAATTATTAGCACAAAAGGCTAACTCAGTTGTTAAAAGAGGAAAACTAAAGAAACAATACATCTTTTAGGGGCATAGATTATAATTACTTTTAGAAATATTATAACCGAATTGAGTTGGGAATTAGACAATATGCCGTGGCGCAATGGAAAAATCTAACTTGTTTAAATAACTTATCTCTTTCATAACAACCGTTTTCTTAAACCAATGTGCTACCTAAATATGTAATTTGCTACCTAAAGATGTAATGTGATACCTAAATATGTAGCCTAAAGTGCTACCTAAATATGTAAAGTGCTATCTAAAGATGTAATGTGATACCTAAAGATGTAATGTGCTATCTAAAGATGTAATGTGATACCCAAAGATGTAATGTGATACCTAAAGATGTAATGTGCTATCTAAAGATGTAATGTGATACCTAAAGATGTAATGTGCTATCTAAAGATGTAATGTGATACCCAAAGATGTAATGTGATACCTAAAGATGTAATGTGCTATCTAAAGATGTAATGTGATACCTAAAGATGTAATGTGCTATCTAAAGATGTAATGTGATACCCAAAGATGTAATGTGATACCTAAAGATGTAATGTGCTATCTAAAGATGTTATGTGCTATCTAAAGATGTAATGTGATACCCAAAGATGTAATGTGATACCCAAAGATGTAATGTGCTACCTAAAGATGTAATGTGCTATCTAAAGATGTAATGTGATACCCAAAGATGTAATGTGCTACCTAAAGATGTAATGTGATACCTAAAGATGTAATGTGCTATCTAAAGATGTAATGTGATACCTAAAGATGTAATGTGCTACCTAAATATGTAAAGTGCTATCTAAAGATGTAATGTGCTACCCAAAGATGTAATGTGCTACCTAAAGATGTAATGTGCTACCTGAAGATGTTATGTGCTACTTAAAGATGTAATGTGCTCAGGGCCGGATTTTCCTATAGGCTATCAAGGCTTCAGCCTAGGGCCTCAAGATCAAGAGGGGCCTACATTCAAATTGTTAGCGAAATTAAAATTACACTATTCTAAAAACAGTGAACACTAAAACACTTGACGGAAAATAAGGAGAAATTCTACGCATATTACTAGTAAACAAACATTTATAAAGCATAGCTGATTTAGTAAGCATAGCTGATTTAGTAAGCATAGCTGATTTAGTAAGCTTATTTAACCATCACTACTGAACCTGAAATTGATTTAAGAAAATGCCGAGGACAGTCTTATGATAATGCATCCAATATGGCTTGTAGGTACAATGGTATACAGGAAAAATTATTATAAAAAACACAAGTTTGCAAGATTTGTTCCATGCGCTGGTCACTCTTTAAATTTAGTAGGTCGTTCAGCAGTTGATTGTTGCCTTGATGCTGTTAATTTTTTTTTGTCTTTCACAAAAATATGGGCAGTTTTAAAATCACAGTTGAAACCTCTTTAAACCAGAAAAATGCCAACTAATAAGGGTATCCAACAAAAAGAAACAAATAATAGCAAACTACTTTATTCATAATTCATGGTAAAGAACTAACTCAAGCTAACAATGCTAAGTATCTAGGAGTAATAATAAATGACAAGTTATCTTGGAACCCTCATATTGATGAAGTAATTAAAAAATCAAACAAAACATTAGGCTTCTAAAAAAGGAACTTTTACAAATGTAGCCTAATAAGAATACAAAACTAAAATTCGATCTCATATTAGTTAGACCAATACTAGAATATGCAGCACCTGTATGGGACCCATCAACTAAAGAAAACATTACAAAATTAGAACAAATCCAAAAAAGAGCTGCAAGGTTCATAACTAGTGAATATTCCCAATTAACAATAGTAACACCATTAGTCAAATTATTAAACCTAGAAACACCAGAGGACAGAAGGGCAAAGTGTAAAGTAGTAATAATACATAAGGCATTAAACTCTAATAATTTAGAAATACAACCTAATAACAGCCTGTTGCAAAGCTCAGATAAACATAAAGACAAAAACACTTTCCTTGTCCCTAATGCGGTAACAAATGCATATAAGTACTCTTTCTTCCCGAGTGGCATTCGGGCATGGAATAAATTGCCTGAACAAACCAGGAAAACCATTAACTTAACATCCTTTAAAACATTAATAAAAATGCAAGACTAGACTCGGACCACGGATGAGCGTAAGACGCAATAATCTTCTTTATTGAAGGAGCGTCTATAATGTAGGCCTATAAGATAAGATGGTCACCCAGGGAAAGCAACCCAAAGTAAAACTGTTTTTCTTAACGAATTTAAATTTAATGTGTTATGTCCCTTGTATAATTGTTTGCTGGACTTGCAGATATAAAACTAAAATTTACCAACTTATACCCACATATTAATAAAAAGCCGGTTTCACGATAAATGTCTACAAATGGTAGATCTACTAATAGTTAGTTTACAGATGACAGTTCATCTATCAGCAATTCGTCTACCGCGACACTTCGCCTAACAGCACGTCGTGTAGGCCTAATGAATTACGTCTACCGATATTTCGTTTACCATAACATATCTGAAATCGTCTCCAACAAGTTGTCTAAATAAATTAAAATTGACATTTGAACAGTTCGTCTTACAAACTTTGGTCTAACCATAGTTAGACGATATTTAAATTGTGCATAACAACTAGTCTAGTAATAATAATAGTAATAATAATGGTGCTTATATCCCGTTGATGACAGTTCAATGTGCTGACGACAGTTACATAATACAGACAACGAACAACAGACGAAAATGTAATTATGTATACGCAAAATTTAAATATAGAAATATATTTACATTTTAATATGTAGCCACGCCTTTTTTTGTTAGGCCTATGTGTAGGCTACTATTTTTTTTAGTTGAGTATTAAATCTACCTTAGTTTTACTGCTACCGACCCAGTGCTGGGTTTAATAAAACTAATTATACATAAAGGAAAAGAAAAAAAAACTATATCTATAAGCATCCAATAATATTTTTACCAAAACACTAAACCAGCGGCCTCCATTTTTAAACATTGCCACTGGCATACATATGTAAATGCTCGCACATTTCAAGACAAACGTTACACACACGCATGACGAAAGGCTAGCTCACGTTAAAGTTAAAAATAGTTTGCTCATTTACCGATTCCGCTAATGAGGTTTTACTTGATGGGGTGGAGTGAGTGTTATGAAAGTGTGTGTGTTGGCCTTGTAATATGTGTGTAGTGTGTTTTAAAACATGTGCAAACGTAGCATACACAATGTCTAAAAATAAATTTACTGTGTTTTTGTGTTTAAGCCAGTTAAGTAATCTACTAGTAGGCCTATGTTCTAGCATTAATGTGTTTAGCCAGTTATGTAATCTACTAGTATGTTCTAGCATTAATGTGTTTAGCCAGTTATGTAATCTACTAGTATGTTCTAGCTTTAATGTGTTTAGCCAGTTATGTAATCTACTTGTATGTTCTAGCATTAATGTGTTTAGCCAGTTATGTAATCTACTTGTATGTTCTAGCATTAATGTGTTTAGCCAGTTATGTAATCTACTAGTATGTTCTAGCTTCAATGTGTTTAGCCAGTTATGTAATCTACTAGTATGTTCTAGCATTAATGTGTTTAGCCAGTTATGTAATCTACTAGTATGTTCTAGCATTAATGTGTTTAGCCAGTTATGTAATCTACTAGTATGTTCTAGCATTAATGTGTTTAGCCAGTTATGTAATCTACTAGTATGTTCTAGCATTAATGTGTTTAGCCAGTTATGTAATCTACTAGTATGTTCTAGCATTAATGTGTTTAGCCAGTTATGTAATCTACTAGTATGTTCTAGCATTAATGTGTTTAGCCAGTTATGTAATCTACTAGTATGTTCTAGCATTAATGTGTTTAGCCAGTTATGTAATCTACTAGTATGTTCTAGCATTAATGTGTTTAGCCAGTTATGTAATCTACTAGTATGTTCTAGCATTAATGTGTTTAGCCAGTTATGTAATCTACTAGTATGTTCTAGCATTAATGTGTTTGGCCAGTTATGTAATCTACTAGTATGTTCTAGCATTAATGTGTTTAGCCAGTTATGTAATCTACTAGTATGTTCTAGCATTAATGTGTTTAGCCAGTTATGTTATCTACTTGTATGTTCTAGCATTAATGTGGAAAAGATAGTGAACTCCTACAAAAAGACCTAGATGAACTACAAAAATGGGAATCAAACTGGAGTATGTCTTTTCACCCAGAAAAATGCCAACTAATAAGGGTATCCAAGAAAAAGAAACAAATAATAGCAAACTACTTCATTCATGGTAAAGAACTAACTCAAACTAGCAATGCTAAGTATCTAGGAGTAATAATAAATGATAAGTTATCTTGGAACCCTCATATTGATGAAGTAATTAAAAAATCAAACAAAACATTAGGATTCATAAAAAGGAACTTTTACAAATGTAATAAGAACATAAAACTAAAATGCTATCTCACATTAGTTAGGCCTATACTAGAATATGCAGCACCTGTATGGGACCCATCAACTAAAGAAAACATTAAAAAATTAGAACAAATTCAAAAAAGAGCTGCAAGGTCCATAACTAGCGAATATTCCTAATTAACAAGAGTAACACCATTAGTCAAATCATTAAACCTAGAAACACTAGAAGACAGAAGGGCAAAGAGTAAAGTAGTTATAATACATAAGGCACTAAACTCTAATTTAGAAATGCAACACAATGACAACCTGTTGCAAAGCTCAGATAAACATAAAGACAAAAACACTTTCCTTGTCCCTTATGCGAGAACAAATGCATATAGGCCTAAGTACTCTTTCTTCCCGAGTGGCAGTCGGGCATGGAATGGGTTGCCTGAACAAACCAGGAAAAACCAGTAACTTAACATCATTTAAAACATTAATAAAAATGCAAGACTAGACTCGGACCACGGATGAGCGTAGGACGCAAAAATCTTCTTTATAGAAGGAGCGTCTGTAATGTATAAGATAAGATAAGATTAATGTGTTTAGCCAGTTATGTAATCTACTTGTATGTTCTAGCCCTAGCACTAATGTGTTTGAGACAATAATTAGTCTACTTCCCTATCTGATACACGGTAGGCCCCTGAGTTTCAAGGAATCTCTCTAAACATGGAAATCATTACGCAGTTTTACATGGCACTGCTTGACTAAACGTAGGCCTATAAAAAATAGTTATCACATAATCATCATTTATAATGTCAAACCATTTACCATCTATATGATATATATATCAATAACATCTATATGAAATATTAGGTCAATAGAATGGCAGAGAAATAGTTTGGCGCAATGAGCGGTCTTCCCTTCTCCCCCCCCCCCCCCCCAACAACCTATTTTTTTTGTTAGAATCATTAACAGGCATGTTGAGATATCTAAATATTTGGTAGCTTGGCCAGAGTTTTTAGCATTCCATGCCACAGTAATGTTTACATGAGTAGAATGGCTCCTGTGTTTACAGGTCGGAAGAAGAAGGTTACGGCTATGTATGCAGGTGAACATACGATCCAAGGGGAGCTACTCGCCTTCTTTCTCTCTCTCTTTCTCTACCACACGCATCTCTCCATCTCTCTAGCACACTTTCTTCACCTCACTTACTCTTCCTCGCTTATTTTATCAAATATTCTCTCACTCTATATAGATCTTTACCCCCCCCCCCTCTCTCTCTCTCTAGCAAGACTAAATAAAGTTAGATATGAATGAAAGGGCCGCTGTGTTCGATTAGATTTCCATTCCCTTCCTCTAATATGAAACGACCGACTAAATCAACAGTTCCCTAATATCCATACTAAAACATGTGAGGTCTCATCGCAACAACTCAATGTCTTTAGTATACTGTCTCAGACTCAGTCAATATTCTGTCTCACTGTTTTGCCCTAGTCAATGTCTTTCTGACCAGCTGTAAGAGACAGATAGGCTTAGGTTTTGGAAGAAATTGCTACACGACTATGTGCATATTGACAGGGTGTATGTATTTGGGGGAATACGCTAATCATAGGGCCTCCTGTGTACCCGGAAAGAGCGATGACGTCAAGACTATGTTCTCCCCCTCCCCTTGGGCGGCCGTTTCGGTGCGGACACGTAGGCCTAAGATTTTAAGCGCATTACTTTTGATGACTAGTGTCTTCTCCACTGTGTACACCGAAACTACATTACTTGGTATTCTCTTAGTAGTTGGTGCTTCTATGACAGGAGTTTCTGGATCTCTATGTTATAGCGTTTTCATCAAATCAATCCTGATTTCTACCGTACGCTGAAACGAGTTGATTGTGGGATGTTGAGTAGACAGTTCTTCAATGTTTATCTACGGTATCATCGTTTGATAATGTTCTCCAATGTTTATCTACGGTATCATCGTTTGATAATGTTCTCCAATGTTTATCTACGGTATCATCGTTTGATAATGTTCTCCAATGTTTATCTACGGTATCATCGTTTGATAATGTTCTCCAATGTTTATCTACGGTATCATCGTTTGATAATGTTCTCCAATGTTTATCTACGGTATCATCGTTTGATAATGTTCTCCAATGTTTATCTACGGTATCATCGTTTGATAATGTTCTCCAATGTTTATCTACGGTATCATCGTTTGATAATGTTCTCCAATGTTTATCTACGGTATCATCGTTTGATAATGTTCTCCAATGTTTATCTACGGTATCATCGTTTGATAATGTTCTCCAATGTTTATCTACGGTATCATCGTTTGATAATTTGCTCCAATGTTTATCTACGGTATCATCGTTTGATAATGTGCTCCAATGTTTATCTACGGTATCATCGTTTGATAATGTGCTCCAATGTTTATCTACGGTATCATCGTTTGATAATGTTCTCCAATGTTTATCTACGGTATCATCGTTTGATAATGTGCTCCAATGTTTATCTACGGTATCATCGTTTGATAACTGATAGTTTCTAACTGGTCTTTGAGGTCTTTGCAAAACAATGTTTTGGAGACGGAAGTTGTGTGGGAGAGTTGCGCAGGTCGTCAGCTGCACTCTATCGTCCCGTCTATCGTGACGTCTATCGTGACGTGTAACGTGACGTCTATCGTGACGTCTATTGTGACGTGTATTACTTTAGATTACTATTGACGTTGACAGTTGTTTCAGTGTGTTGCACTATTTATGATGTGTAGCTGTCTGGTACCATGTTACTCACTTCATTCTGTGGATATGTGTAGCTGTCTGGTACCATGTTACTCACTTCATACTGTGGATACGTGTAGCTGTCTGGTACCATCTTACTCATTTCATTCTGTGGATATGCGTAGCTGTCTGGTACCATGCTACTCACTTCATTCTGTGGATATGTGTAGCTGTCTGGTACCATGTTACTCACTTCATACTGTGGATATGTGTAGCTGTCTGGTACCATGTTACTCACTTCATACTGTGGATACGTGTAGCTGTCTGGTATCATCTTACTCACTTCATTCTGTGGATATGTGTAGCTGTCTGGTACCACGTTACTCACTTCATTCTGTGGATATGTGTAGCTGTCTGGTACCATCTTACTCACTTCATTCTGTGGATATGTGTAGCTGTCTGGTACCATCTTACTCACTTCATTCTGTGGATACGTGTAGCTGTCTGGTACCATGTTACTCACTTCATTCTGTGGATATGTGTAGCTGTCTGGTACCATGTTACTCACTTCATTCTGTGGATACGTGTAGCTGTCTGGTACCATCTTACTCACTTCATTCTGTGGATACCTGTAGCTGTCTGGTATCATGTTACTCACTTCATTCTGTGGATATGTGTAGCTGTCTAGTACCATCTTACTCACTTCATTCTGTGGATATGTGTAGCTGTCTGGTACCATCTTACTCACTTCATTCTGTGGATACGTGTAGCTGTCTGGTACCATGTTACTCACTTCATTCTGTGGATATGTGTAGCTGTCTGGTACCATCTTACTCACTTCATTCTGTAGATATGTGTAGCTGTCTGGTACCATCTTACTCACTTCATTCTGTGGATATGTGTAGCTGTCTGGTACCATCTTACTCACTTCATTCTGTGGATACGTGTAGCTGTCTGGTACCATCTTACTCACTTCATTCTGTGGATATGTGTAGCTGTCTGGTACCATGTTACTCACTTCATTCTGTGGATATGTGTAACTGTCTGGTACCATCTTACTCACTTCATTCTGTGGATATGTGTAGCTGTCTGGTACCATCTTACTCACTTCATTCTGTGGATATGTGTAGCTGTCTGGTACCATGTTACTCACTTCATTCTGTGGATCTGTGTAGCTGTCTGGTACCATGCTGTTCACTTCATACTGTGGATATGTGTAGCTGTCTGGTACCATCTTACTCACTTCATTCTGTGGATATGTGTAGCTGTCTGGTACCATGCTACTCACTTTATTCTGTGGATATGCGTAGCTTTGTGGTACCATGCTGTTCACTTCATACTGTGGATATGTGTAGCTGTCTGGTACCATCATACTCACTTCATTCTGTGGATATGTGTAGCTGTCTGGTACCATCTTACTCACTTCATTCTGTGGATATGTGTAGCTGTCTGGTACCATCTTACTCACTTCATTCTGTGGATATGTGTAGCTGTCTGGTACCATGCTACTCACTTCATTCTGTGGATATGTGTAACTGTCTGGTACCATCTTACTCACTTCATTCTGTGGATATGTGTAGCTGTCTGGTACCATCTTACTCACTTCATTCTGTGGATATGTGTAGCTGTCTGGTACCATGTTACTCACTTCATTCTGTGGATCTGTGTAGCTGTCTGGTACCACGCTGTTCACTTCATACTGTGGATATGTGTAGCTGTCTGGTACCATCTTACTCACTTCATTCTGTGTATATGTGCAGCTGTCTTGTACCATTTTACTCACTTCATTCTGTGGATATGTGTAGCTGTCTGGTACCATCTTACTCACTTCATTCTGTGGATATGTGTAGCTGTCTGGTACCATCTTACTCACTTCATTCTGTGGATATGTGTAGCTGTCTGGTACCATCTTACTCACTTCATTCTGTGGATATGTGTAGCTGTCTGGTATCATCTTACTCACTTCATTCTGTGGATATGTGTAGCTGTCTGTTACCATCTTACTCACTTCATTCTGTGGATATGTGTAGCTGTCTGGTACCATCTTACTCCCTTCATTCTGTGGATATGTGTAGCTGTCTTGTACCATTTTACTCACTTCATTCTGTGGATATGTGTAGCTGTCTGGTACCATCTTACTCACTTCATACTGTGGATATGTTATGCGCATAAGTTATTTCTGAATGTGTTTGGGCATCCTCGATGTGTTCTTATGAAGTACAACTGTCTATAGTTCTTCTTGAACCTTTACACATTATTAGCGCGCAGTAAACGTAATGATTCCTTGCCAGTTGATGAGAACTAGATCTAGTTTATTCAATCATGTTAATGTATTTGTGAGATCAAGGTAGACAGCATGAGGACTTGCACATTAAATAAAAATATCGGGCGTTGGTAGTTTGTCTAAATTTGAATGAGTTAATGTCAATGTAAACCTATATTAGCTAGTCAATTCATACATACATACAAAGGACCGGTGAAGACTTTACTTTAGCCCCAATTAGGTCAGGAACCCCTCAGAGGTGGGTCGACTCAGGGACATCCTTCTGTCAGTAACAAATCCTAGTCTTCACCAGGATTTAAACACATAACTTTCGGAACGCCAGTCGAACGCGCTGCCGGCTTGGCAACCGTGCCACATTATTTAGTCAATATTTAAAATAATATAATTATTGGGTTAATGTTAGTATCATGCATCAAGCTAGTTAGACTTCCGTAAGTCTTGTTAGGGTTAGTTGAATTTTGATTTTACAATCAAGCAAGGTTTTACAGTTAGTTCATGCCAATTAAAGTTATTATTGAAGGGTGTTACAGGAATCTTACACAATGTCTATTTGAAACTAGGCAGCGTTATTAAAACTAAATGTCACACACCATCAAGCATATCCATTTCATGTCCGTGTTTCACGTAGTGACCCTTAATGTCACATTGTGTGTGTACAATGTTAATAGAAGTATAGTAATCAAAATGGATTGTGATCCTATTAATCCTTTTAATTAATGCATAGGCCCTATCTTTATATAGGCTATATCATATTTTATAATAAATAATGTCATATGACAAATAGGCCTATATATATATATGTATGACATCATTAATAAAAACTAGTCTTATGGTGAATATATTTGTAATAGTTTTATAAAGAATGTTTAAACACATGCACTGACCGACATAATATTTGCTGACTATTATGATATTAATGCAAATAACAATAGACAAATGGGTCGATCCACAGACAGTCAGACAGTTTGAGATATATAATAAATAAACAGACATGGATAAGACTTAGACTTAGATGAATAGATCGATAGATAGATGAATAGTTAGACAGATAGGCCAAGATAGATAGACAGATATTTATCTAGCTATAGAGTACTTACTATCACGATCGTGCTTTCCCTTGACATATCCCATTGACAAAGTTAACTTGGGTCAATTAGAGATGGCACGTGTCAACTTGGAAGGCTTGAATTGATTATGTTTACAGTAAAGCGAGTCCCCATATATTTAAATTTATTTGTTTTGCTTTTCTTTTTTACAAGAAAATTTTGTGTAATCCAAAGCTAGAAAAAACAACAACTGAAGAATCAAGAACCAGTATCTACAACATAGAGCTGCTTTCTATCAATACTTTATCCATTGAATCATTAGATCTATAGGTTTATCCATTGAATCATTAGATCTATAGGTTTATCCATTGAATCATAAGATCTATAGGTTTATCCATTGAATCATTAGATCTATAGGTTTATCCATTGAATCATTAGATCTATAGGCTTATCCATTGAATCATTAGATCTATAGGTTTATCCATTGAATCATTAGATCTATATGTTTATCCATTGAATCATTAGATCTATAAGCTTATCCATTGAATCATTAGATCTATAGGTTTATCCATTGAATCATTAGATCTAAAGGTTTATTTCAATTCTGGTGTAAACATTGAAGATCAATGAATGACAAATGTCACATAACCCCATTCTTGACAAGTTATCCCCATTCGTGATGTATATCCATTTGTAAGCTCTGCAAACTGAGACAGCGGCTGTAATCTTCTGGAACTTCTGTCATCCGTTTCATCTTCTGCCTGGAACCCATCAACTAAAGTAAAAACATTTTTGTAAACAACAAAACTAGAACAAATTCAGAAGCAGCTGCACGGCTGATACAAAGGAATATTTCCAACTTACACTGAAACACAACTATTAAAATAAACATAGAAATAGAAACCAAGCCTGAAGAAAAGAATAACTTAAACTTATTTAAAAACACTAATCAAAATGTAAGATTGACTCAAATCACGGATAAGCTTAGGACTCAAAGATCTTCTGTATGGGTCCTCTATAAAGATAAGATTACTTTATTGGTCCAAATAAATGGAAATCTGGCTTGATTAAATAAATTTCGTCTTTCAGCATACCTAAAACAATATTAAAGAACCATTTGTACTCAAGCACAATAGACATTCACTCACACTACCATACCATTTATCATACAAGAAAAAGTATCATTTAGGTGTCAGCTATTGTATTTCCTGGCTGACTGATGATTCTTTTAAAAGAGTTCCTAAATATCTCTGTTCTGCCTTTATTGAAACAAGCCGACTAGATATGATATAAATATCGTGAAGCGGGTGTGAAAGATCCTTAAAGGATTTCATCAAATACCCTCTATAAAAGGAGAGTATATAACACATCATTCTGAGCACCTGTAGGCCTGTAGGGCAATACATTGTGGAAATCATTAATAGATGAACGAACATAGAAAAACAATGGCACATCAAGACCCTTTGAGATAAACTATGAGAGATAGCAGGTCTATAATAAACTGAATCATAAAACTGACAAGTGATACATTGTGTCTTGAAGGTCTATAATAAACTGAATCATAAAACTGACAAGTGATACATTGTGTCTTGAAGGTCTATAATAAACTGAGACATAAAACTGACAAGTGATACATTGTGTCTTAATGGTCTATAATAAACTGAGACATAAAACTGACAAGTGATACATTGTGTCTTGAAGGTCTATAATAAACTGAGACATAAAACTGACAAGTGATACATTGTGTCTTGAAGGTCTATAATAAACTGAGACATAAAACTGACAAGTGATACATTGTGTCTTGAAGGTCTATAATAAACTGAGTCATAAAACTGACAAGTGATACATTGTGTCTTGAAGGTCTATAATAAACTGAGTCATAAAACTGACAAGTGATACATTGTGTCTTGAAGGTCTATAATAAACTGAGTCATAAAACTGACAAGTGATACATTGTGTCTTGAAGGTCTATAATAAACTGAGACATAAAACTGACAAGTGATACATTGTGTCTTGAATATTTTGTCTTATAAGTTACACACGTTCCTTCTATACAGGAGTCGGCAGGGATAAGGCGGCGGCAGGATTAGAACCCATGTCGTCTTGTCGACAGTACTAATCACAGAACAATCCAAGTTTCTAAATAAAATATTAAAAAATACTATCATTACTATCAACACGCTACCCTGTCTGGGGGTTCTAAGACGCTAGATGGGCGCCAATTTCACAAGCTCACCTCGCCAAGGCGCCATTTTCCTAAGTAACACCACTGACTAGAAGAGACAAATTACTACAGTGTATTTACTTTGTCTATGTCATGTTGTTTGATTAATACGGTCCTTATGCCCGTGTATGTGAATAAATGTCTAAGGTCTGATGTGTTGTAAGGAAAAGGTCCTTGTATAATATGTAATATGTAGGCTATCTGATCGCCTGTACATTGACATACATAGACCTAAAGACATCTGTCCAAAATGAACTTGCGATCTCGAAACGCGATAGACAAAGAAGGCTATTCAAGTGGTATTGAAACTATTTTGTTATAATCAAAACGGAGACGCTAAGACGATATGTCTAATAAAATCATTTGTTTTTTCTTTCATTAAAACTTTAATCAGTGGCACAATGACTAGGCCTATTTTTGGTTCCGATAATAACTTTGTTTTTTTATATTATTTTTGAAGTGTCCGTTTTGCGCTAATCCAAACCTTTAAGCTCATGTAGTTAATCCACTGACTACACTAGGCCTATAGATCTATCTATGTTTTTTTCTTTGGAGAAGATTTTTACGTCTTACGCTTTTAGAATGGAACACATGTTTTTTGTTTTGTTTTTTTTAAATTAAATAATTGAAGTGGAGAACAAAATTGTAACGGAAAATATTTCTAAATATTATATCTCGGCGTTAATGAAACATGTAGAGAACAGAACTCATCTTTGGGGCATGTTACAATTAGTAGGCTAACAGGTCACGTGATATTTTTGGTAGACTTTAAATTAGGTGCAAGTGTAATGGAAAGCAATTCCTAGTGCAATAGTAGTACGGCTTTCCTTTAATCGTCTAGTACTGCAGGTGTTGCCAACTGTGATTCTTTTCATTAACAAACTTTTGTTTTTTCCAGGCATTTGAACAATTATTACGTTCATTTTTAACGATATTTTAAGACACTGAAAAATCGAAATCGTTTACTGCATTTAGGTAACTTGAGATCGAACATATATATTTATTTAACAAACGAATATTTTTTTTTAACAAATACCGCAGCATATCCATTGTGAAAGAGAAACCGATTTCACACATACACACAAAATACGATTATCTCTATACTGTTGCCACATGGAACATTTTTTCTCTTCCTTTTTGTGTTGAAAGTAGGAAAAAAGATCACTTAAAATCTCGGCTGCAAAAATTTGGTTGGTGAAAGCTTACGGGAGTAATTTCCCCTCCCCTGCACACATCAGGCACGCGCTCGTACGTGTTCAAGTTTGGTTGAGTTGGTTGAGTTCACCTTTTAGAAGGTTAGCACTCCAAGTAAAAGGGAAGATCGAGACTGGTTGAGCGGTATCGACGTAGCGGGCGAAATAATCGTTTACTCAAGGAAACCATCCTGCTAGTCGCTAGTATCGTCTATATATAATTTCTAGCTTACCACGTGACATTTGTAGAACTACAGGAAATATGTCTTTATATTTATCCCTATGGATAGTGACATTCCCATGGATCTTATCTTATATATTACAGACGCTCCTAATATAAAGGTAGAGACATCCACAGATATTATGTCAACATTCTTTTACACAAACATTATGTCAACCTTCCTTTACACAAACATTATATCAACCTTCCTTTACACAAACATTATGTCAACCTTCCTTTACACAAACATTATATCAAACTTCCTTTACACAAACATTATGTCGACCTTCCTTTACACAAACATTATGTCAACCTTCCTTTACACAAACATTATGTCGACCTTCCTTTACACAAACATTATGTCAACCTTCCTTTACACAAACATTATGTCAACCTTCCTTTACACAAACATTATGTCAACCTTCCTTTACACAAACATTATGTCAACCTTCCTTTACACGAACATTATATCAACCTTCCTTTACACAAACATTATGTCAATGATTGTCAACCTACCTTTACACAAACATTATGTCAACCTTCTTGCACACAAACATTATGTCAACCTTCCTTTACATAAACATTATATCAACCTTCCTTTACACAAACATTATGTCAACCTTCCTTTACACAAACATTATGTCAACCTTCCTTTACACAAACATTATGTCAACCTTCCTTTACACAAACATTATTTCAACCTACCTTTACACAAACATTATATCAACCTTCCTTTACACAAACATTATGTCCACCTTCCTTTACATAAACATTATGTCAACCTTCCTTCACACAAACATTATGTCAACCTTCCTTCACACACATGATGTCAAATGTCAATTCCTTTACACAAACATTATGTCAACCTTCCTTCACACAAACATTATGTCAACCTTCCTTCACACACATGATGTCAAATGTCAATTCCTTTACACAAACATTATGTCAACCTTCCTTCACACACATGATGTCAAATGTCAATTCCTTTACACAAACATTATGTCAACCTTCATTCACACAAACATTATGTCAACCTTCCTTTACATAAACATTATATCAACCTTCCTTTACACAAACATTATGTCAACCTTCCTTTACACAAACATTATGTCAACCTTCCTTTACACAAACATTATGTCAACCTTCCTTTACACAAACATTATTTCAACCTACCTTTACACAAACATTATATCAACCTTCCTTTACACAAACATTATGTCCACCTTCCTTTACATAAACATTATGTCAACCTTCCTTCACACAAACATTATGTCAACCTTCCTTCACACACATGATGTCAAATGTCAATTCCTTTACACAAACATTATGTCAACCTTCCTTCACACAAACATTATGTCAACCTTCCTTCACACACATGATGTCAAATGTCAATTCCTTTACACAAACATTATGTCAACCTTCCTTCACACACATGATGTCAAATGTCAATTCCTTTACACAAACATTATGTCAACCTTCCTTCACACAAACATTATGTCAACCTTCCTTCACACAAACATTATGTCTACCTTCCTTTACACAAACATTATGTCAACCTTCCTTTACACAAACATTATGTCAACCTTCCTTTACACAAACATTATGTCAACCTTCCTTTACACAAACATTATGTCAACCTTCCTTTACACAAACCTTATGTCAACCTTCCTTTACACAAACATTATGTCAACCTTCCTTTACACAAACATTATGTCAACCTTCCTTTACACAAACCTTATGTCAACCTTCCTTTACACAAACCTTATGTCAACCTTCCTTTACACAAACCTTATGTTAACATTCCTTTACACAAACATTATGTCAACCTTCCTTTACACAAACCTTATGTCAACCTTCCTTTACACAAACCTTATGTCAACCTTCCTTTACACAAACATTATGTCAACCTTCCTTTACACAAACCTTATGTCAACCTTCCTTTACACAAACCTTATGTCAACCTTCCTTTACACAAACATTATGTCAACCTTCCTTTACACTAACATTATGTCAACCTTCCTTTACACAAACCTTATGTCAACCTTCCTTTACAGTTCAACAGCTATTACCAAACCTTATGTAAAAATAAATGGAGCATTCTTCTGTGTAATACTACAGTAGGCCTAATACTACAGTAATACTCCCAAGTAATACCCCCAAGAGTATCGCGAGGGCCAGTATCGGCGCATTCATGACGTATTTATATTTCTGTGACTTCTTTCTTACCTTTAGTTTTAGACTTACCCCCCCCCCCCCTTTTCTCTCACCCACCCGTAAGTTAAACTTCCGACAATCGTTTAGCTAGAGTATGCGGCCATTATCTGGCAAGCTACAGGTAAAGCCAATTCTGTGTAAAGACTCTGTAGTCAGTAAGTGGGGTAGATTCAATCACTTGGTAGACTTAGTTCTCTGGTTAGTTAAGTAACATATTTTCATGTGTTAGGATTAGGCTAATCTGAAGGACAGTTACAGTGATTAAGAGAATAAATAGATGGACAGCTGTTACAGTAACTTATAGACATGACAACTAATAATAACATAATAATAGTATAGATAAGACAACTAGAGTGTTAAGCTGTAAAGTTTAATTTTCATTCACATGAGGATGTGATAAACATAATTTACAGAATTTGAAATGACAGAATCAGGAAAATGTAAAAAAAATTATAACCTTTTAACACAGAAACATCGTGAGAGATTCTGATATAAATATAAAAACATTTGACACATCTGAAGCAATTTTTTTACAATAAATTATATAATAACAAAGATCTAAAATATTGTGCTCTGAAAATGTATCTAAAATCATCTAAATGGTTCATTTCAACCAATCAATACTGGAGTACATAACAGAGAAAGACTGGACATGGTTATTGGGCAATTTTATGTTTCACCTACAACCTTTAACCTACTTCTTTTTCAAAACTATATAACTTAAACTCTTTAAAATACATTCAAAAACATTTCTTTTAATGTGGCCTAAAAAAATCAAGATAAAAATGATCATTTATTATTTCAACAGTTATTTCATGATAATATCTCTTATGAAGGATACACAGATATTTGTTAATATTGAGTAATTATGACTGAGTGTATAAACCAATTATTGTCTGGTAAATTTTCTGTGAATTGGGAAATATAATAACAATTTCTGACTGGTTCAAACTGGAATCCTACATAAAACTAAATAACAATTAATTTTATTATAAAATTATATCTAGTCTATATCTAGTCTATAGTATAGTATATAGTATATAGTCTATAGTATAGTATATAGTATATAGTCTATAGTATAGTATATAGTATATAGTCTATAGTATAGTATATAGTATATAGTCATTTGGTTGTCAATTAAAAATGTATCTATCTTTACGGAAATTGAAAAAACTTTTGCATTCACTGGAATTTTGCATTCACTGGAATTTTGCATTCACTGGACTTTTGCATTCACTGGACTCTTGCATTCACTGGAATTTTGCATTCACTGGAATTTTGCATTCACTGGACTCTTGCATTCACTGGAATTTTGCATTCACTGGAATTTTGCATTCACTGGACTCTTGCATTCACTGGAATTTTGCATTCACTGGAATTTTGCATTCACTGGAATTTTGCATTCACTGGACTTTTGCATTCACTGGACTCTTGCATTCACTGGAATTTTGCATTCACTGGACTCTTGCATTCACTGGAATTTTGCATTCACTGGACTCTTGCATTCACTGGAATTTTGCATTCACTGGACTCTTGCATTCACTGGAATTTTGCATTCACTGGAATTTTGCATTCACTGGACTCTTGCATTCACTGGAATTTTGCATTCACTGGAATTTTGCATTCACTGGACTCTTGCATTCACTGGAATTTTGCATTCACTGGAATTTTGCATTCACTGGACTCTTGCATTCACTGGAATTTTGCATTCACTGGACTCTTGCATTCACTGGAATTTTGCATTCACTGGAATTTTGCATTCACTGGACTCTTGCATTCACTGGAATTTTGCATTCACTGGAATTTTGCATTCACTGGACTCTTGCATTCACTGGAATTTTGCATTCACTGGACTCTTGCATTCACTGGAATTTTGCATTCACTGGAATTTTGCATTCACTGGACTCTTGCATTCACTGGAATTTTGCATTCACTGGAATTTTGCATTCACTGGAATTTTGCATTCACTGGAATTTTGCATTCACTGGAATTTTGCATTCACTGGACTCTTGCATTCACTGGACTCTTGCATTCATTGGAATTTTGCATTCACTGGACTCTTGCATTCACTGGAATTTTGCATTCACTGGACTCTTGCATTCATTGGAATTTTGCATTCACTGGACTCTTGCATTCATTGGAATTTTGCATTCACTGGACTCTTGCATTCATTGGAATTTTGCATTCACTGGACTCTTGCATTCATTGGAATTTTGCATTCACTGGACTCTTGCATTCATTGGAATTTTGCATTCACTGGACTCTTGCATTCACTGGACTCTTGCATTCATTGGAATTTTGCATTCACTGGACTCTTGCATTCAATGGACTTTTGCATTCACTGGACTCTTGCATTCAATGGACTTTTGCATTCACTGGACTCTTGCATTCAATGGACTTTTGCATTCACTGGACTCTTGCATTCATTGGACTTTTGCATTCATTGGACTTTTGCATTCATTGGACTTTTGCATTCATTGGACTTTTGCATTCATTGGACTTTTGCATTCATTGGACTCTTGCATTCATTGGACTTTTGCATTCACTGGACTTTTGCATTCACTGGACTCTTGCATTCACTGGACTCTTGCATTCATTGGACTCTTGCCTTCACTGGACTCTTGCATTCATTGGACTCTTGCATTCATTGGACTTTTGCATTCACTGGACTCTTGCATTCATTGGACTTTTGCATTCACTGGACTCTTGCATTCACTGGACTCTTGCATTCACTGGACTCTTGCATTCCCTGGACTCTTGCCTTCACTGGACTCTTGCATTCATTGGACTTTTGCATTCACTGGACTCTTGCATTCATTGGAATTTTGCATTCATTGGACTCTTGCATTCATTGGACTTTTGCATTCATTGGACTTTTGCATTCATTGGACTTTTGCATTCATTGGACTCTTGCATTCATTGGACTTTTGCATTCACTGGACTTTTGCCTTCACTGGACTCTTGCATTCATTGGACTTTTGCATTCACTGGACTCTTGCATTCACTGGACTCTTGCATTCACTGGACTCTTGCATTCCCTGGACTCTTGCCTTCACTGGACTCTTGCCTTCACTGGACTCTTGCATTCATTGGACTCTTGCCTTCACTGGACTCTTGCATTCACTGGACTCTTGCATTCACTGGACTCTTGCATTCACTGGACTCTTGCATTCATTGGACTTTTGCATTCACTGGACTCTTGCATTCATTGGACTCTTGCATTCATTGGACTCTTGCATTCACTGGACTCTTGCAAAGAAAAAGTTACTGTAACTACTTTTCATAAGTGATTAAATAAATCAATTAAATTAAATAAATTCAATAAATCTTTAAGAGAAGCTTTTTTTGAGACAATTTATTTCCTCTTTAACATACAAACCTTTAGACTCTAATTATTGAAGAAGTGTATGGAATAGTTTGTAGGAACACAAGCAACACATCCTTGGAATGTGATGTGAAATGTCTGCTTGTTGTTATACAATGAAATATTGTTCAAATAGAGCAGCCTAGGGCATCAAGTACAAATATTTGTATTGTACAAACAATAAATATTTATCAGACTGGCATAGACTAGAAAAACAAGGAAAAATAAAACTTTAATAAGGGGAAGTAATTCTCATTTATTTCTAAAGTATTAATGGGGCTAGAAATGTCTCATGAAGGTTTTACTGTAGTTTTACTGCCTTAGTTGTTAGCTTAGTCAAATGTAGAACTGGGTCATGTGATAAAAGATATAATTTGAAGACTTGACTTGAATTCAATGAAACATGACGTTTTAAATTCAATCAAACATGACATTTTGAATTCAATGAAACATGACATTTTGAATTCAATGAAACATGACATTTTAAATTCAATGAAACATGACATTTTGAATTCAATGACACATGACATAGTGAATTCAATGAAACATGAAATTTTGAATTCAAAGAGACATTACATTTTGAATTCAATGAAACATGACATTTTGAATTCAATGAAACATGAAATTTTTGACAACATGACATACAGTAATAATGACTTTAAAAAAATTTGATTTTTTTCAATTAAAATTTCACAAAAATTCTTTCAATGTGAATGGAAGTGAAGAGAGTTACAGAAGGAATGCAAGGGAAGATAACCAACACAAAATGTCAAAGTCATTGTATTGTAAGAGTGACCATGACCTTTGTCACTACCAAGGAAGGGACTAACTTACTACATTAAATTTAAAAAAAAATTGTAACAATTGTTACAATAACATTTTTTGAGAGAGACTCCGCATTGAAATACTTTTTTTTTGTTCATTTGAAATCATTTCCTCCACATTCAGGGCACTGTTGCTACACATGACACGTATAAACACATTCAGGGCACTGTTGCTACACATGACACGTATAAACACATTCAGGGCACTGTTGCTACACATGACATGTATAAACACATTCAGGGCACTGTTGCTACACATGACACGTATAAACACATTCAGGGCACTGTTGCTACACATGACGTGTATAAACACATTCAGGGCACCATGTATAAACACTTGCAGGGCACCATGTATAAACTTATTCAGGGCACCATGTATAAACACATGCAGGGCACCATGCATAAATACATGCAGGGCACCATGCATAAACACTTGCAGGGCACCATGTATAAACTTATTCAGGGCACCATGTATAAACACATGCAGGGCACCATGCATAAACACATGCAGGGCACCATGCATAAACACATTCAGCACACCATGTATAAACATCAACAGATAAGACAAAAGTATTTCAAGCAATTATAATTGAGAAAATCATTTGCTTTATGGTTAGAATGTTAAGTGGATTTTTGTATTTTAGGGTTAGGGAAAATGTTGGGCTTCAATGATAATTAATATGTAAAGTTTAAAGAATGAAAAAGAACAGGTTAAAGAATAAACAAGAACAGGTTAAAGAATGAAAAAGAAAAGTTTAGAGAATGAAAAAGAAAGTTTAAAGAATGAAAAAGAAAAGTTTAAAGAATGAAAAAGAAAAGTTTAAAGAATGAAAATGAAAAGTTTAGAGAATTGAAAAGAAAAGTTTAGAGAATTGAAAAGAAAAGTTTAGAGAATTGAAAAGAAAAGTTTAGAGAATTGAAAAGAAAAGTTTAAAGAATGAAAAAGAAAAGTTAAGAAAATGAAAAAGAAAAGTTTAAAGAATGAAAAAGAAAAGTTAAGAAAATGAAAAAGAAAAGTTTAAAGAATGAAAAAGAAAAGTTAAGAGAATGAAAAAGAAAGTTTAAAGAGAATGAAAAAGAAAAGTTAAAGAGAATGAAAAAGAAAGTTTAAAGAGAATGAAAAAGAAAGTTTAAAGAGAATGAAAAAGAAAGTTTAAAGAGAATGAAAAAGAAAGTTTAAAGAGAATGAAAAAGAAAGTTTAAAGAATGAAAAAGAAAGTTTAAAGAGAATGAAAAAGAAAGTTTAAAGACTGAAATAGCAAGAGCAAGTGAAAGTAGAGAAGAAATACACAAAGGAATGCACTTAATATTGTTAAGTTAATTGGCACATAAAAATTAAGTTCACAATCACAACCTTTTAAAAATATTTGTACAAAAATGTGAAGTAAAAAAGAACAAGAGATTAATTATGGATTTTTATGGGGATTTTTTCTTCTTCATTTCTTGGGGGACATAAAAAAAATATATATAAAAATACATGAAATGGTATTCAGAAAATGGATAAACATTATTTAACAATTATGAAGAAGTAACAAGCATTTAACTTAATAAATGTGGATTTAACTTTGTGTACATTAAATTATTATGTCATGGTTAAACATTATTTTCAAAAGAAACTCAAAGAAAAGCAAACAAAAAGTATATGACATCATTTTCTTCTATCTCTCCTGTGTACATTTACTATATCTTGTATTAAATTTCTCAATAATGTTTATGAGGTGTCCCTCACACACACACATCTATTACAGCCAATAGATATATTATGTTGAAAAACAACAAATTAAGACTTCAACAAAGATACAAGCTAACAACAACAACAAAAAAAAACAATAAAAAATATGTTTGAACAAATTCAACAATTTAAATTTCTTCCAAGAAAAAAAGATTTTTCCAAGAGCTGACAAAGTGCTGTATTTGATGATTGTCTTCTAATAGCGTAATCCTTGGGATAAAATTATTTGGTTCAGTTTTTCTTCTTTTGCCCGGCGTAGATGACACAGCTACAAACAAAATTCCAAAAGATCAATTAAAAAGCTGTAAGTTCAATCAGCACTAGGGAAACCCCCCAAAATTATATAAAAAAATTGAGCACAGAATTAGATGACAAAAAGCAATTACTGATGTTATATTTTATATAGGTTAGGCTACTTTTGGAATGAACTGACAAGCTGGTTAATTTCAGATGTTTGGCTGCCGTACCTCAATAAGCAAATATAAGTTTTGCTGCCGAACCTCAATTAATTTCTACATCATATAATAAACAAATATAAGTTTGGCTGCCGAACCTCAATTAATTTCTACATCATATAATAAACAAAAATAAGTGCATTTTGAATCTCAGCTAGAGAAAGACACTCATGTGGAAGGTGGGATGAATATTGACATTTGGGTGTGAATAGCAATCAAAAGAAGATGTATACAGAAAAACAGTGGCCAAGCAGCAGCACATTCTGTTAGTGTACTGAAGGCCCTGGGTTCTAATCCTGGTGAAAGCTAGTATTTGTTTTTCCGGGTCGGGAGGGTGTCCCTGAGTCTACCCAGTTCTGATGGGTACCCGACCTTAGATGGTGTAAAGTAAAGGCGGCTCGTGCGTAGTGCTGGTCACACAATCACCTACTATGCCATAAACTGGTGAATGCTGCTTCACCGGCCGTATGGATCTATTTAGTCCAACAGAATACTTTACTTTTTACTTACTTATATCAAGAAGACAAAACTTAACTGGGTCAAATGTTAAAGTTCCAACCCATTAATATTTCATGTTTAAAAAAACTTGTTCTAAAAATAGTTTCTAGAAAGAATGAAGCACTACTTACAGTTCTTTTCTCCATGAAGCTTTTTAAAAATTCATCAACATCAAACTCTTCTGTAAACACAAAGGACAAAATAATACTCATGAAACAATGAAATATTTCAATGTTTTATTCATTGAATACACAAAGAGCATGAAACGTAAGAACCATGTTTAAAGTTTACACAAAGGACAAAATAATACTCATGAAACAATGAAATATTTGGATGTTTTATTCATTGAATACACAAAGAGCATGAAACGTAAGAACCATGTTTAAAGTTTACACAAAGGACAAAATAATACTCATGAAACAATGAAATATTTGGATGTTTTATTCATTGAATACACAAAGAGCATGAAACGTAAGAACCATGTTTAAAGTTTACACAAAGGACAAAATAATACTCATGAAACAATGAAATATTTGGATGTTTTATTCATTGAATACACAAAGAGCATGAAACGTAAGAACCATGTTTAAAGTTTAATGCAGGAAAAACTGATAAAAAACTACAAAGGGTCCAATGCTGCAAAAATTGTACTGAACAATGAAGAAAATTCAACAATCTGTCTACCTATAACAGAGAAACTGGCAGACTTGTGTTCTTTAAACAGTCTAGTAGAGTCTACTGCAAAACCTAATGACCACATGTCTCTCAAAGAAATGTAGATGATTGTTCCAAGAGTAGCAAATGGACCATCATTCATTGTTTGCCTGATTAAACTAAAGAAAGACTGGAAACCAGAAAACCACATGCCACAGTGGTTCATAAAAGTGCATACAAAACTAGTTTGTAATAAGTTTCACATCCTAAAAGAAGAGAAAAGGGAGACAAGATAATCCATAAGAATTGGAAAGAAATCAAAGACTGACATTAGTGACAACCATATACCAGGAATAGTGACAACCATATACCAGGAATAGTGTCAACCATATACCAGGAATAGTGACAACCATATACCAGGAATAGTGTCAACCATATACCAGGAATAGTGACAACCATATACCAGGAATAGTGACAACCATATACCACGAATAGTGACAACCATATACCACGAATAGTGTCAACCATATACCAGGAATAGTGTCAACAATAAACCAGGAATAGTGACAACCATATACCAGGAATAGTGTCAACCATATACCAGGAATAGTGACAACCATATACCAGGTATAGTGACAACAATATACCACGAATAGTGACAACCATATACCAGGAAGTGATAGTTCCCAGTAAAGAATGGATATCAGCCAGATATGCCCTTTTGTTTAAACACAACAGTTGCTATGTTATCCCTGGCTATCTCTTCTAACAATGAAGGTAAATCTGACTGTATATGAGGAAGGGATGGTGAGGTGGGGAAAGAGAAGATGGGTGGACAATAAACCAAACTCTACATTAGATAACACATTCCAATTTATTACAATTCCTGCTAACCCTAACCATAGGGCGTTTGCAATCACGTGACAAAAAGCACGTGATTTGTGTATACTTTGTGTAATGGTGTACAAGTAACAATGGCCGCTGTATTAATAAAGTTTCATATAGGCTCGAGCTTTTTTTAAATGATGTGTTGTGTGTTAAGTCTTATTAAGATTTGAGCTGTATTATGTATGTTAAATAAAATAGGCTATTTTATTATTATCATAGACATAGATCATAGACGATGTGAGCCTATTAGTGACTTGACTAGATAGCCTATTCACCAACACTATCACTTGACATCGTAGCTGCCCTACTTAGACATTAGCCTAGCCTACGAAACATTAAAAGTGTAGGCCTATAAAGTAAAATTGAAAGTGTAAATAGGTCTAGCCGGCCCTAGCCTATTCACATTAAGCAATTAATCAACAGTACTACTATTTACCTACTTTTTTTTTAGTAGGATAGCCAATATTCATATGTGAATGTGGCATGATAAGAAACTTCACCATGTGCCATATTTGTTCCTCAATTTACAAATGACGTCACTAAAAAACTTAAGCTCCGCCCATTGCGAACGCTCTATTCTTTTCCTTTACCCAACCCAGTTGCTTATTGACAGAAAATACTAAAAGAATATGTGCTATAAGGATTTTTTTACAAAAGACGGACATTTTAAGGTTTTTTAGCTTTTCATTCCGGACGTAGGACACAGGGCTATAGAGGAGGACATGTCCTCCTTTTGCCGGCCTTCTGGCAACCCTACACAAGGGCAACACAAGAAAGTTTTGAATGCTGATGATGACACACATGAAACAATGGAATGTTTAAAACAGCTTTCATAAAGCTGATATGAAGCTGTCAATAGTATCAAAAGAAAGAAAGTCACAGAATAATTTTCCAGAACGCTTCCTCTTCAAAAAGTAAAACTTATTATTTTAATGAAACAAACTTACTGTCTAAAAATTTCTCTGCAATAATTTCTGACTCTTCATCTGCCTCCATGACGGCTACTTTGAGATTCGACTGTATATGTGAAGGATGATATTCATCAGACAGACTCATGTGTCGCTCACAATCCTTTTCAAATTCTAATTTCAAATTGTCAAGTTCTGCATTCTGAATCAACCCAAGAGAAGAAGTGAAGAACAATATTAACAAGACTTTTATTCTATTGTTTCATTGTATACCATTTCTTATAATTTAAACATAGTATGTTACTTTTATTCTATTGTTGACATTGTATACCATTTCCTATAAACTAAATATAGAATGTAAACTTTTAAGTGACACAACATCATTCAATAGGCTTCATGTGTATTAGTTTATAGTTTAAATATTTATCAAGAGAAAAAACACCTTTACAGTTTCAAAACAAGAAATGAAGACACAAGAGTTGAATATAGTATAGTGAAATAATTACACTCAAATAAAATATAAAGATATAAAATCACTAAAGTAAAATATAAAGAACTAATGACAATTTAGTTAAATATCTATATATACAAAGTAGACTGTGTGTGTTCAACCAATCATATTAGTTAATTTAAAGACATGTGACCTTATTGTCTCATATTATTGCGATTTCACTTTGGACATGTGTGACGTCTTCGCTAGCTAAGTGGATAACGTATCCGACTGTTATGGGAGCGACCCAAGTTCGATTCTTCAGTTAGTCTATACATTTTTTTTATTTCAATCAATAGTACTTTTTTTTTCAAGATTGTAATGTATGAGAAACACCGGGCAATTTAGATTTTTTGTTTAATAAAAATATTTGCCTATTTTTAACCTGATTATAATATTTATTTTAAATTACTTTCCTTAAAGTATACAGTAATATGCAATATTTTTTGTAATTATTAGCTCTATTGCTTTCTGTGCATTGTAGTTTATAAAATTTTTCTCTGTAGCTTATACAAGCCTGTTATATTTTCCCCCTTTTGCAACGCCACAGAATTCAGCTTGTAGATAAATAAAGTCACTAGAGTTAAATATAGATAAATAAATCTACAAGTTAAAAAAACATTCTAGCCTTACCTTACTTACTTCTAGCCTTACCTTACTTAATTCTAGCCTTACCTTACTTACTTCTAGCCTTACCTTACTTACTTATAGCCTTACCTTACTTACTTCTTGCCTTACCTTACTTAATTCTAGCCTTACCTTACTTACTTCTAGCCTTACCTTACTTACTTCTAGCCTTACCTTACTTCATTCTAGCCTTACCTTACTTACTTATAGCCTTACCTTACTTACTTCTAGCCTTACCTTACTTCATTCTAGCCTTACCTTACTTACTTATAGCCTTACCTTACTTACTTCTAGCCTTACCTTACTTCATTCTAGCCTTACCTTACTTACTTATAGCCTTACCTTACTTACTTCTAGCCTTACCTTACTTACTTCTAGCCTTACCTTACTTCATTCTAGCCTTACCTTACTTACTTATAGCCTTACCTTACTTACTTCTAGCCTTACCTTACTTCATTCTAGCCTTACCTTACTTACTTCTAGCCTTACCTTACTTACTTATAGCCTTACCTTACTTACTTCTAGCCTTACCTTACTTCATTCTAGCCTTACCTTACTTACTTCTAGCCTTACCTTACTTCATTCTAGCCTTACCTTACTTAGTTCTAGCCTTACCTTACTTAGCAAAACTTTTTTCAGATTTTCAATTTCCAATTTTTTAGAAAGGTTGGACTCTGGAAAAAAAATTGTCAATTTTTTTACAAATCAGTTTAAATTTTCTTTTGTTAGCTTTTTTTAAATTTACAACATATTTATTTCTGGTAGGGATTGGCCGGATATCGGGATTTCCGGCACTATCCGGATTAGCCGAATACCTCAGCCGGATTTTTGCCGGATCCGAATATCACAGTAGTAAAGAATTACTTCAAAGTTCAAATACAAATAAAATAATACTGTAGTATAAAGTAGATAAAGAAATATAAAATATATAAACAATACATATAACTAGGTAATAAACATAATAAACAAAAAAATCAATAAAAACGTACCTCCAGAAATCCGAGCATTCCAAAAGAATTTTCTTCAACAATAAAGTTTAACCGGAAGTGGAAATACAAGATACAAAATGTGGAAGTTTATTTGTAAGATTTGGTAATACTTTACAATCAACGATGCTGCTGAAAATAAAGCAAACTGTCAAATATGCAATGCCAAGCTCAGTAGGGATGGACAGAATGCTCGGTCTTATGGCACATCATCCCTTATCAATCATCTTCCTGTATCTTGATGTATTTGTAAACAAATTGAAGCCATTTGGACAGAATAGTAGTCGACAACATGCAATAGCACTTACCATTGCAAAAATGATAGCTCTCGACCTGCAGCCATTCAAAATAGTTTCAGATGCAGGATTTGTTGCCCTCATCAAGGAACTTGAACCCCGCTATGAAATTCCCTGTGCACGTACATTTTCCAGAACTGTCATACCTGACCTGTACATGTCTGTGAGAAGTGAAGTGGAACAAACAGTTGGAGCTGCCGACTATGTATGCATAACGAGTGACGTCTGGACAAGTACCAACAACCTTAAGGCATTTCTAAGTGTAACAGGTCATTGGATCGACAATGATTGGAGTTAAAAGTCTGCCTTGTTGGAATTGCGTGCACTTGAAGGGCGGCATACTGGAGAAATGATTGGCGGATAGTTGGTGAGTATTCTGTATGCTTGGCATATAATGGAAGGTGATAGGATGGGCGTTCTAATACGTGACAACGGGTCGAGCATGGTCAAGGCTGCACGTAAAGCACATTTAACACATCTTGGATGTTACATCCACACATTGCAGCTCGTTGTTATCAAAGGTCTAAAGGCACAGAGAATTGTTATCGACACCATAGCGACTGCTCGTGCTATTGTTGGGCACTTCAGACATTCAGTCAAGGCTACTGAGGAATTGAAGAAAGTCCAAGAGTCGTTGAATTCTGATGCAAATCCTCTTAACCATATTCCAGCTCATAAGCTTATTCAGAATGTGTCGACGAGGTGGGACTTGACATTCTGTATGTTAGAACGCCTACAAGAACAGAAAAAGGTTATAGCGTTGTACAGTCAGGAGCATGAGATTTCGACGTTGACAGCTAATCAGTGGAACATCGTCGACAAACACGTAAATACTCTAAGGCCATTCATTTCAACAGCAGACTAGGGAAGCCTCTCGGGCAAAGGCAACAGCTGGGATGATCATACCTGGATTCCGCCTTCTGCAACGATTCTTCTAACAGTCTGGAGATGAAGCTAAAGTCCAAAAGATGCGGCATAACATGGCTATGGATCTCAACAGACGTTTCACCCCACTCGTCTCCAATAAGGTCTGTGCTCTGGCAACTGTACTGGATCCCAAGTGTAAGCTGCAGTTCTTTGTCAATGAGGAAGTTGATGAAGTGAAGCATATGCTTTTCACTGAAGCCATGCACTCTATTCAACTCAGAAGGTCAACAGTTACTAATGTTGAAAGACCAGCAACAAAGATTGCACAAACAGCAGATGCTATGGATGTGGCCGCTACCGAGCCTCAACCTACAACTTCAGATCAGCAGCCAGCATCTTCTCAATCTACTGTTTCTGCTCAGTCATCATTTGTTTTGGATACAATTGGGCAAGAGTTCACTCAAGGTGATCAAACTTCAGGTACAGATTCTGATGACGAGATTGTGTTTGAATTAAATTTTAAATACGAGCTGCGTTTGTATCTATCTGAACCTCTTCAGCCTCGGTCTTCTCCTCCAACTGATCCAATTGATTATTGGAAGATCAAAGCGATTACATATCCTATCCTATCGAATTGTGCAAAGAAGTTTCTGACCACCCCACCATCAAGTGTGGACAGCGAGAGAGCATTCAGCACAACACAGCTGGCCACATCAATGATGATAAGCGTTCTCGCTTGTCGCCGAAGAAACTTGAGATGCTATTGTTCGTGAAGAAGAATTTGGGTGTAACAAAGAAGTAATTTGCAAAGCTGGAAATTTGAATAAAAAACTACAACGTACAAACTTAAGTAAAACAGTACAAGTACTGATTAGTACTATCTTGTTACAACTTACCACTAAGTTCAAAACATGAACTGGTAACTATTTTATTTTGATTGATTCATTTCATTAATTTTTTTTTCATTCTGATAGCTTATCTTAGTTATCTATGAATACTTGAATTTTAAATTACAAATTATTTTAATAACTGTAACTTTAATTAAACATGATAACTTTATATTATAAAGTTGAAAGTTTATAACAATAACATACACGGCTAAGCCTCAAGTCAAACCGGCTGAGTCTTGCCTATCGCTTTTAACTTAGGCTACTTGTCATTGACAGTAGTAAATGATGTCATAATTTAATTAGTTTTCACTGTTGACATTGAAACATTTTACTTATACACGATATAAGTGATATAAGTCATATCATTGTAATATTTTAATAAACTTTGTTTCTTAGTTTTTTTTAATTGAACTTTAAATGACATTTGCATTTTTGATTTAATTTGTTCATTTCTATTTTTAAAACAACACTTTTGCTTGTCTCATGTGTTAAATCTTTTTGAGTATTATAAATAATTTGTTGTTATTTCCAAACTGTTTTTTGTGAATAAATTTAAATCAAATAAAAAAATTAAATCATTACAAATACATAATGAAGTTATTAAAATCCATGCAAAGTATACGTCACTTCGGAATCTTGCTTATTCAGTATCTTTACCTACTTGACGTAGTTATTTTGTATATGTCAAGTAGGTAAAGATACTGAATAAGCGAGATTCTGAAGTGACGTATAACATACTACAACAATTAATTTAACAACGACAACAATTATTTAATAACAAATATAGATTTCACTTATTGCATATATGATAAAAAATCATCTGAAACCAAAGAACAATGTTTAGTATTGTTTTAATAGATCACAACTTCCTGTATAAAAACTACACATTCGGTACACACTACACTACAGCGACTACACAGTTTGTTGAACTTCGTTAAAGTTCGATCATTGTAAGTTGTAACATGTCCATCGGTGAAGTTGACACAGTATCTGTGACTTTCATTGCAGACTGCAGATACTCTCTATCTCTTCAATAATAAATACTTTAATAAATGCTTTTGAATTCTAATCAGAAACTGTTGAAGTACACCCCCATACTTGTGGAAATGACATCCGGAAATATCCGGATCCGTATCCGGCAAATATTAGGGGGGCTACTATCCGGATCCGGCAAATAGTGAAAAATCATATCCGGCCAATCCCTAATTTCTGGGAATCATTTTGTTTACCGTAAATGTATAATTATTTTTGTAAATCCACTTTGACATTTTTTATATTAGGACCATGTTTCTATACATATGGCATCAAGAAATTTAAGAAACCATCTTTAGGTCAACGGTGTCAACCCGACCTGGTCCACAGAGTGAGACAAAATATTGCATTACAAGATGTCAGTTTGTCATTGGATGGCCTTAGGAATGTAAATACTGCAACAAAATGTCAGTTTGTCATTTGATGGCCTTAGGAATGTAAATACTGCAACAAGATGTCAGTTTGTCATTTGATGGCCTTAGGAATGTAAATACTGCAGTACAAAATGTCAGTTTGTCATTTGATGGCCTTAGGAATGTAAATATTGCAACAAAATGTCAGTTTGTCATTGGATGGCCTTAGGAATGTAAATACTGCAACAAGATGTCAGTTTGTCATTTGATGGCCTTAGGAATGTAAATACTGCAGTACAAAATGTCAGTTTGTCATTTGATGGCCTTAGGAATGTAAATACTGCAACAAGATGTCAGTTTGTCATTTGATGGCCTTAGGAATGTAAATACTGCAACAAAATGTCAGTTTGTCATTGGATGGCCTTAGGAATGACCACCAAATTTGAAAAAGTAAATATAGTTTGCTAGAAATTTGGTATTTTTGATTTAAAAGTAAATGTAGTCACAAACAATAAACATTTGTGTTAAACTTTCTGCCAACTTACGAGCTAACTGAACACATGTTCCTGCAAGCGCCTCTCGCTGTTGGACAAATTTCACCAGGTCTGGAACCTTTTGGATCATCTCTGTAATTTTTTCTTCATCATCTTCAAGCTCAAGTAACTCATGTGGCCTGTGAAATTTAAAAAAAAGTTGTTTATGATGTGATAAATGATGAAATAAGTGAAAAGAGCTGTACCCGTCCTTCTTCAAGAGCCAAAAGAAAGTTGATCTTGTCAAGTTTAAACTCATTAAAAATGAACAACTATAATTTGTGGGATTTTAAAGACATTTTAGTTCAGCTCAAATTGGAATTAAAATAATATTTTTTTCTCTGGGTTTTAAAATTTTTTAAACAAAGACACTTTCTTTTCGGTTGACTTTCAAAGTTTGTAGAGTTTACAATTGATATTATTATTTTTATTGAGGCATTTTTATATAGCGCTTACCTTACAGCTCTAAGCGCTTTACAATTTTTACTAAAATTATAAACTATTTAAGCTACTAAAATAAATAGACAATAGCTACATCATTAAATGGCTGTAAAGATAATAGCTACAGCAATAAAAATTGATTTTAAAAATAATAGGTGCGACATTAAAAAGTGACAAAAACGATAGTTACAATATTTAAAAAAAACAATAGCTACAACATTGAAGTGGCTATAAAACAAAGACACATTAGCACATACTGGTAATAATACAAAGGAAGCATAAAAACAAACCGAGACCAGGAACGAGGCATCACAGGTCATAGGCGGACCTAAACAGATGGGTTTTAAGGGACTTTTTGAAAGTGGAGGAGGTTTTACAATGACGGATGTGGAAGGGGAGCTGGTTCCAGAAGGTGGGGGCGTGGAAGAAGAAGGAACGGTCGCCGATGGTTTTGGTTCTTGGGATTGAGAGGGTTCTATTGTCAGTGGAAGAGCGTAGTTGTCTTGTGGGGATGTAAGGAAGCAACAGTTCAGAGAGATAAACAGGAAAATGAGGGTCAGTGAAAGAATTGAAGCATAGATTGGCAGACTTGTACTTTATGCGAGAAGATATTGGAAGCCAGTGGAGTTGCTGCATGTGTGGTCATGTTTCTTTGCTTTAAAAATGAGTCTGCATGCTGAGTTCTGTACCCTCTGAAGTTTGTCTATGTGGTGCTAGGAATGCCTGCGAGGAGGGTGTTACAGTAGTCAAATTTTGAAAGAATGAGTGAACAGACTAAGCTATGCTATGCTATGCTAGATATGCTAAGCTGCAAACAGTATAGACCTTGGAACATCAATATATACTCACATAAACAATAGTTCTGTTGACACAGACAATGAGCTACAAACATCAATATATATTCACATAAACAATAGTTCTGTAGACACAGACAGCTACAATCATCAATATATATTCACATAAACAATAGTTCTGTTGACACAGACAGCTACAAACATCAATATATATAAATATATTCACATAAACAGTAGTTCTGTAGACACAGACACCTGGAAACATCAATATATATTCACATAAACAATAGTTCTGTAGACACAGACAGCTACAAACATCAATATATATTCACATAAACAGTAGTTCTGTAGACACAGACAGCTACAAACATCAATATATATTCACATAAACAATAGTTCCGTAGACACAGACAGCTACAAACATTAATATATATTCACATAAACAGTAGTTCTGTAGACACAGACAACTGGAAACATCAATATATATTCACATAAACAATAGTTCTGTAGACACAGACAGCTACAAACATCAATATATATTCACATAAACAATAGTTCTGTAGATACAGACACCTGGAAACTTCAATATAATCAGCTCACAAGCATTGAAACAAAACATAAAAATGCTGTAATTTGGATAATTGGGGACTTTAACATCCCGACATTAATTGGAATAGCTACTCGATAGAAAAACATCAAAACATAAAAGAAATTAATGAACTTTTTATTAATACCATACAAAATCTAAACTTAGAACAAATTAATAAAAAACCAACGAGAAACCATAATATACTAGATTTATTCTTAACAAACAGACCAGGACTAGTAATAGATTATGAAATAATCCCTGGTCTTTCAGATCATGATATTGTCAGAGTTAATAACAGAATCAAAACCGAAATATGCAAGAAACCTAAAAAAATAATTTATCTCTGGAATAAATGTAATACAACAGATCTACATCAATAAAATTTCAAATCACTTTCCTTAATAAATACAATATAAACAGTCCAGTTGAAGATATTTGGCAATTCATAAAAACAAACTTAAAAGCAATAATGGCTGATTTTGTGCCAACAAAACAAATTTAAAATAAGATTAACAAATGTTGGTTTAACACTAAACTAAAAAAATTTGTAAAAAAAAAGAAAATCTATTAAAAAAATTTAAGGCGACTAACTCAATTAGACTACATAAAAAATACCTAAAAATTAAACATTTAACTCAGAAACTAAGCAGACAGCTGCAGAATGAATATGTAAACAATGTAATTTGTAAAGATAATAATAAAAACTTATGGTCCTATATTAAATCAAGAAAAATGGACACTACAGGCATAGCTCCACTAAAAGGGAAAAACAATGAAACTTAATAACGACAATGAAATTAAAGCTAATATCCTAAACACACACTTTGCATCATCTTTTACAAATCCAGGTGACAAAGAAATCTCCATAAATTTAAACAAACTAGACGAGATAGGAAATATAAATGTGGATGAAAAAGGTATTAAACAACTCCTAACCAACTTAAAAGTAAACAAAGCTTCTGGTCCAGATGAAATACCAGCAAGACTGCTTAAAGAACTAACTAATGAAATATCTTCAATTTTTAAAATACTTTTTCAGGCCTCCCTAAATCAGGGCAAAGTTCCCAAAGACTGGAAATTAGCCAATGTAACTCCTCTTTTCAAAAAAGGAGATAAACCTGACCCTGGAAATTATAGACCTGTTTCCCTAACAAGCATAACTTGTAAATTACTTGAGCATATAATATATAGTAGTATAGTAAATCATCTAGACAAACTTAACGCACTGGGCCCACACCAACATGGCTCCAGGAAAAATAGATTATGTGAGACTCAATTGATAGGCTTAATAGATGACTTGTCTAAGGGATTAGATAATAACAACCAAACTGATGCTATATTACTAGATTTTTCAAAAGCATTTGATAAAGTTCATCATTCTAGTCTTCTTAAAAAACTTAAATACTTTGGCATCTCTGGTCCCTTACATCAGTAGATTCAGGACTTTCTTATAGGCAGAGAACAAACAGTGATAATAAATGGCTCTAAGTCATCACCAATAACAGTAAACTCAGGAGTTCCACAAGGAACTGTTCTAGGGCCCCTACTATTTCTAATTTACATTAATGATCTGCCAAATTGCATCAACACAGGCACAAAAGTAAGATTATTTGCCGATGATTGCATAATTTATAGAATAATAAAGACAGGAAAAGATAGTGAACTTTTACAAAAAGACCTAGATGAACTACAAAAATGGGAATCAAACTGGAGTATGTCTTTTCACCCAGAAAAATGCCAACTAATAAGGGTATCCAAGAAAAAGAAACAAATAATAACAAACTACTTCATTCATGGTAAAGAACTAACTCAAACTAGCAATGCTAAGTATCTAGGAGTAATAATAAATGATAAGTTATCTTGGAACCCTCACATTGATGAAGTAATTAAAAAATCCAACAAAACATTAGGATTCATAAAAAGGAACTTTTACAAATGTAATAAGAATATAAAACTAAAATGCTATCTCACATTAGTTAGGCCTATACTAGAATATGCAGGATCTGTATGGGACCCATCAACTAAAGAAAACATTTAAAAAATAGAACAAATTCAAAAAAGAGCTGCAAGGTTTATAACTAGTGAATATTCCCAATTGACAAGAGTAACACCATTAGTCAAATCACTAAGCCTAGAAACACTAGAGGACAGAAGGGCAAAGAGTAAAGTAGTAATAATACATAAGGCATTAAACTCTAATTTAGAAATACAACCCAATAAGAACCTGTTGCAAAGCTCAGATAAACATAAAGACAAAAACACTTTCCTTATTCCCTATGCGAGAACAAATGCATATAACAGGGTTCGTACAAAAAATTGCCTAAAAATTCCAGGAGTTTTCCAGGAGTGTTCCAGAAGTTTTTCAGGAGTAAATTTTTTGAAAAACCAAGCTGAGCTCTTTAAAAAAAAATTAAAAAAAACACATCTCGTAACACAGCTTTTTTTTTGTTTTACAGCATTACGGGGACTTTTATAGCCTACATCCCAAGTTTGTTTAAAAAAAAACAAGATCTAGTAAAAAACAAGGAGTGGTGGCATCACTGGTGTCATCAACGTTTGCGCGCGGAAATAGAAAGCTGCAAAGCGGGCTAACTCGCTTTCCAATAGGGCTTTCTGGAAAAGTGAAAATACAATCTAAGAGCAGTGATTATAATTTTTTTATATTAATAGTTAATCTCCCTCGAAAAATAAGGAGTTTTTGGTATTTTCCAGGACTAAGAAGTTTTAAGGTCCTGGAACACAACTTTTTGTTTTCCAGGAGTTTCCAGGAGCTGTACGAACCCTGATATTAGTACTCTTTCTTCCCGAGTAGCATTCGGGCATGGAATGGGTTGCCTGAACAAACCAGGAAAACCAGTAACTTAACATCATTTAAAACATCAATAAAAATGCAAGACTAGACTCTGACCACGGATGAACGTAGGACGCAATAATCTTCTTTATAGTAATGTATAAGATAAGATAGTTCTGTAGACACAGACACCTAGAAACATCAATATATATTCACATAAACTATAGTTCTGTGACTTACTTCATATCTTTTAGGGTTGGAAACTCTGACAAGATCTTGGTCATTTCAACACCTCCCAGCGTCAACTGATCCAATCCCAGTTCACCCACAGCACCTGGAGGTCTCCTAGGTGGGAGGGGTGGGGGGATTGCATTCGGCTGACTACCAGGATATGGAGAAATACTAAAACCAGGATAGCTGGGCAAAGCCACACCAGGTTTTGTTATTGTAGATCCAATAGTAGGATTACTTGTTCCTAAAATACTGGGGAAGAAATGGTTGAAAAATTATCCAAAGTTACAACTTTTACATTCAAACTCCTTGACTCTGGCAACAAAAAGTCCCTGAAAAAAATTGTGCAAATAGTGAGAGCCACATTATTTTCCTTTTTATTATTTGTTCTATGGTAATATCACTCCTGTTTGACAATGTGTAGACTTGGAGTATATTACCAACAAACTTAAAATAAACTGAAATGCAGCTCTATGTTGATTCCAAGCATCAAATTCTGGCAGTACTTAAATTACATATATTACATTACATATTAAATTATATATATTACATTACATATTAAATTACATATATTACATTACATATTAAATTATATATATTACATTACATATTAAATTACATATATTACATTACATATTAAATTATATATATTGCATTACATATTAAATTACATATATTTTAAGCTATAAATAAAAATTTCCCTTTTAATTGAATAGTGTAGTACAGCCTATATATAGTATCGTCTGCTTTTTTCATTAATATTTAAAAAGCTTTAATCTTTTTTTATATCTTAATTCCACATTAAAAATGGTTACACACGACAAATAACTAATAAGCACAAAAAATATGTTTCAAATAATAACAATTGTAACGTCCACTTACTAATGTTGAGGCACAATGGCGGGAGGCATCTTCTTGAATTCTTCTAATACACTTTGTACTGCTTGACCCAAATCAGAATGCATAGAAAACTAAAACAAAACAATGAAACAAAATACGGTATATAAAATCAAGGAAAACATTTTATACCAGAAACAAAAATATATTTTATTTTGAATCTATGCATATATTTTTTTTAAGAGTTTCAATTCTTACATTGTTAATACTGCGACATCCAACTACTTTCATCAATTCTTACATTGTTAATACTGGGACATCCAACTACTTTCATCAATCTTACATTGTTAATACTGGGACATCCAACTACTTTCATCAATCTTACATTGTTAATACTGGGACATCCAACTACTTTATCAAATCTTACATTGTTAATACTGGGACATCCAACTACTTTCATCAAGTCTTACATTGTTAATACTGGGACATCCAACTACTTTCATCAAATCTTACATTGTTAATACTGGGACATCCAACTACTTTCATCAAATCTTACATTGTTAATACTGGGACATCCAACTCCTTTCATAAACTCTTACATTGTTAATACTGGGACATCCAACTACTTTCATCTGCATATCAACCCATGGATGAGTGACTGCTGGTTGAACTGTGAGGGTTGGCTTCTCACCAGGAAACTGTGGCGGTAAATTTCTATTCATTCAGAAAAAGACAAAGAAAATATTATTTGCATCTATGAACTATAGCAACTAGATGATAACATTTATTTAGGATAACCAAGTGTTATATTGTTAAATTGTTATGTGTGTGTAACGTTTTGTTTTAACCCATTTATCTCCCTTTCTTTTTTTCTTTCTGACCGCTGGTTGACCCTTTAGTGTACCTTGTGCCTGCTTTGATTTTTTTCCATTGACCTAGTTATGCTGGGCCTATTGGTCCCAGAACCTTCCAAGGTGTACTACAATGACATTGTATATCTATGTCTCTGGAATCAGCACTGTCAAGATGTGTGCTCTTTCCAACTATGACCTATGTTGTAGCATGGTAAAAAGAACAAACAACTAATAACAAGAAAACCAAATTGTATGGTGAGATTATTTTGTTTACCATAATGGCTTTGAGCACAAAAAAAGAGAGAAAATGTAAATCTTGTTCAAGAAGCTGTAAATGACTGTTAGGCAATAACTTAAAAAATCACCTTTTTTTTGTTTAGCATTATAAATTAATTTTGATTGATTGATTATAAATGAATGCATCTTGAAAGGAATATCTATATTTAATGTTATTTATTTGTAAAAATTTAGACAATTGCTTACATCAAAGCAGACAGTACGGGCTAAAGAAGTCCATCAATTTACTGCATTAGAGATGTTAGCTTATTATACTATACTATTATCATTTTGGTAAAATTTCAAAAACCAAAACCATTTGTTTCAGCCTTAAAAAAAATAATTTCCTGACTTACATTAATAAAGTTACATTTGTGTTTCCATGCTGATAAATTACTCTGTATTCTGAATCTCTGAGAATTTCTATTGCCCTAATGAAACAAATCAAACAAGCAAATTAAAAATCCATTAAGATTTATAATGTTTACTATAAACTATAAATAAAAGTATTTATAAATACTATAAATACCTATTATAGAATTGTGTTAGAATACTTTTAGATAGGTCTTCATGATAATATGTGACCCGTTCCCACAAAAGGTGACATAAGTGTTTTTTTCAACATTTTGAGCTTTATATATGGTTTAAAAGGGCATTGACTAAGCTTTATTTTAATACCAAATTTATTATTATACGTCAATATTTCATTTTTCTTTGACACTTACTATCACTTAGAACTAGTCAGACAAAAAACTAGAGTTTTGAGAAAAGGCGTTTTAAAGTTTATGTCTAAACTCCGTAGCAACCAGAGTCGTAATATATATATTTACATACCAATCGAAAGGGCATTCAATTATCCTTTTAGTGGTATATACGATATTATTTATAATAAAACTGAACAAAAAGAATTCACATCTCGCAAAGAATTTAGCAGTGAAGCCATGGGTCTCTTTTGTAAATTTTCATAATCTCGAAAACGGAAAGCCTAATCGTTATCTCCTTGTATTCCAATAGCCAATCAGCTAATTTGTATTGGAAAAATATGGTATCGTAACCAATGATCAATTTATAAACGAATTTTCATTGGATAGAAAGAAAGGAATTGTTTATCCCAAACTTCAGGCTTAAATATTTTCTGATTGGTTTCTATAAATAAATAGTGATGACAAGGAAATTCCCGAGAGTCTGCCCTTTTCAATGATATATAATGTTATGGGGCACTGACAAGGTTTAGGTACAAAACTATAGGTTAAATAAAGTCGAATTTTAGTGAACTTAAGCTAAATTCTAAAACACACGTTGATCAAAATAATTAATTAAAGTATTTTTAAGTAGAAAAAACATATAAATTATGATTTAGAAATGGATAACCTAGTATTTACAAAAATAATAAAAAATTCACCGGAAAGACCCCCACAACACAAAAACACTTGTAGCACAAATTAATATTTGCAACTTATGTCACCTTCGTGAGAACGTGTCACATATATGGAGCATGGTGGCTGTGCGACAGTACGTTGAGCTGGCATACTGGTTCTGGGTTCAAACCCTGGTGCAAGCTAGGATTTTTTTTCCTGGGTTGGAGGGTGTCCCTGAGTCTACCCAGCTCTGATGGGTACCTGACCATAGTTGAGGTAAAGTAAAGGTGGCTGTGCATAGTCACACAATCACCTAGCATGCCATGGCCACAGAAACTGGTGAACGCTGCTTCCCCGGACCTATGGATCAACTTGGTACTGTGACTGTGGTTAGTACACTGGATTGTCAACAGAAATGGCCAGGGTTCTGATCAATCCCTGACACCCTGCAGGAGTTTTGGGCCTAGGGCAAAATAATTTTGTATCTAGTAGGAACGTCTGTAATCTAATACTTATTAGTTATTAGACTTATATTATAAGTACCATAATAAGTTGCCATATGTAGCCTAGGCTAAATGAAAATGAAACTAAAACTTACACCTTCGACATATATTTTGCATTATCTTTTTCAACTCAAGGTGACAAGGACAACCAGGGCTGTATTGTTGACGGCAAAATCACGACTTTGACTTTAAAATGGGTTTTGAACGTCAACTTTTTTACTTTTTTCGACTTTTAGTTAAGTGGCCGGTTTATCATTATTTGACTGCAGTTCTACCTACGTAATAATTAACCACTATAACATTATAGATGATCATGCTTAGGTTCTAATTTCTAATGCTAAAATATGCTTTTAAATATTTTTGTTAAATAATATTTCATTTATATTGAACAAGATTTGTTTATGTCAATTCTTTTATGTCACGAACCCTAATATCTCAAACACAAAAGAGGGCCAAAATTGCCACTTAACGTTGGTTATCTCGATCCCCATGACCAATCGCCAGCTTTTAATTGCATTTTCATACATGGATTTCAAGCTTGGGTACTAGCTTGCCTTTACTTTGTATGGGATGTATAACATACACATGATATTTGCTGTTATGGTCTTTTAAACCTTGCGTAGCGTTACAAGTTGAGCTTCGAAGGTTTGTTTACGGCTAGGCCTAACGACTAAGACCAGAAGACAGCGTCCTGCTCTAGCGTTTAGCTATAAAAGAACGCATACTATTTCTTCAAACGCCTTGCCCTTTTATATAAAGCATTATATTTAATTCTCACAGTGTGTTAATTAATGATAAATCAGTTGAAATAAAATGTTTGCCATAAAAAAAGAGAGGTGTAATAACATGGCGGAAAAGTTTAACTTTGACCTCCCGTTACTAGGAATTGAAGCACTGTGGGATCGCCGCGTAACATCTGATTGGTTACACGCGTCATTTACTAAAATTAGAACGACCCAGTTCTTCGGTAGTGTTGGGTTCATTGACAAAAAAAATTATCATGTGAATCTCGTAGAAAGAATGTTTATACTGCTAGACTTTATCGAGTCTCCTAAAAATGCCGGTAAAAACAATACCCAATACATAGCAGTAACGCAAAGCAAAAAAACAAATGAAATTAAACAAAACTATTTAAAATGCTTTAATACAAGACAAAGGAAGTGGTTTGGTAAATGGTAAATATATAAGCCACATTTTGTTACTTTTCTTCGACTTTTTGTAAAGTCGTAATTTGTTTTTTAAATGCCGACTTCGACTTTGAAATCGACTTTCTCTAAAATCTCGACTTCTCGACTAACGACTTCGACTAACTACTTCAACTATACAGCCCTGAGCCTGAGGACAACTCAATAAATTTTAATAAAATGAAAAGTAGAAGAAGAAGGCAAAAACAAACTATACTAAACTTAAAATAATAAGCTTTTGATGAAATAGGCCTACCAGCTGAGCTTGTAGCCTCTTAAGCCTAACAATTAGGCTAATTGACCTAATCTAATCACTAGACTAGACTAAAAAATTGAGCCCACGGCACTGCCACTAGTCAGGTAGTCTCTAGTCCACTACTTAACTTACCCAACTTTCTTTAAACTTTCTATCTGCTTGGCTCTCTGAGTTTGAAGATTGGTGGCCGTTTGCCCTTTATGTTTACCACCGCCGAATAAGCGATTCATATTTGTTTTATTATATAACTTATAAGGTTTTGTACACTTGAAATTGGAAATGACTTTACTTAGTAATGATGAGTCAGGTTTACCATTGTTGAAGTCGAACCAATTTTTTAATAAACCCAGTACTCGCTTTCAAAATAAAACAAAACTTTCGTCGGTAATATCGATTTATTATATTTTTTTTTACTGCAACCAGCCTAAAATTAAATTACAGCTTAAAGATATGAATTAAAATCCTAGGTCAAACATTTGTATAATTCAGTTTTGCAATTTTCAAAGTTTAGTCAACATCTTTAGTGACATCTTTACAATATTTGCAGCATTATTATATTATAATAAATTATAAATAATAAGAACGCATTTAAATCACTGAACAATATATCAGCGCATTAAATTAGACGCAAAAATAAAAAAAAAACACACAAGCTTTTGCTAGATTAAAACCTAATATAAAAATGAAGATAATATTTAATTTAAACTCGATTTATGCTGTAAAATTAAATCCCATAAAATATTTTTAACATTTAAAAAATTATTGTGCTTCTAATTAAACATTTTTTTTTCTTCAAATTGGTGTTTGAAAATTATATTTAAAAAAATACAACTTTGTTTCAGTGGGTTTCATGTTTTTAAATTATTTCCTCCATTCAGTGTTTTTCTCCTCTGAGCTTGGCCTACTGGAGTCTACTAAACTCTTGTGGATACTTTCAACTTTGGTCTCTGGTAACTTATAATTTACATTTACATTGTACTTTGTTGCTACGTTTTGATTTATCCCAAATACACAGATAAATGTAAATAAAATGACAAAGATAGTTAAGTTAGAACTAGTACCCCGGTATGGAAATTAAAATAGAATCTTATTTATTATTTAACTTATTATAGTTTATAGATCTAGATCTAGACTAGATCTAAATTAATAATATTATACTATATATATAATATATATTATAATTATATTATATAGATCTATAGATCTAGATCTAGGTCTAATTATAATTATAATATTAATATAATTAGGCCTAAATAGGGCCTATACAACTAGGCCTATAGAATATAGATTATCTAGATCTAGATTAGAATCTAGGCCTAATTATAATAAATAATAATATAAAATATAATAACATTAAGTAGGGAAGCGTTATTCGAAGAACTGTTCATATAACGCCGAGCGTTATCGGAAGAACCAAATCTTCGAATAACGCCAAGCGTTATCGGAAGACCCAAATTTTCGAACAATTGTGAGAGTTAGGCTATACGGCTATACTTATGACTTATATTAACTTATATATTATTATTATTATCTTATAGTTAAAGTAGCCTATAGGCCTACTAATCTATAGTCTATTATTTAGGATCATATTCCTAGCTAGAAGGAGGTATTTATTGATAATAATAAAGCCCTACTAACAGGGCCTAACCCTATATCTATTTGAATTTGACTTGAAGTATTAATTAACTTAACAATAGCCTACTAATAGTAGGTTACCCTACCCTACTAATACTAACATATAGGCTAAAAAACCTAACCTTTTTGTTTGATTAGATAAGATTACTTTATTGATAAAAAAATGGAAATTTACTTGATTTAATAAATTCTGTCTTTCAGTACACTTAAAACAATATTAAAGAGCCATGTGTACTCAAGTTCAATATATAGAAATAGACATTTGCGCACACTTTAGAACTATTATTATTATTATCACTATCATAATCATACCATTTATTGTAAGGAAAAGTATCCTTTAGGCTTAGGAGTCAGCTATTGTATTTTCTGGCTGACAATGACTAATGGTTACTTTCAAAATATTCATGACATTCATGTATTTACCGGATTTACGTATCCCGTTTTACTCAAATTGAATAATAATTTTTTTTTTTAAAGTGGAGATGGCAGCAATAGAACCTGCGACACCTCGGTTGCCAGCTGACAGCACTTACCATTAGGCCACGAAATCGTGTTCAAACTTAAAGAAAAACAGTATATAAGCCGATAGGGAAAGACAAACGATTATGCGCATGCGCCAGTAGAACATGAAGACCTCTGTGCGAATCTTCAAATAACGCCAAGTGTTATCTGCAGCTAGAATTCTTCATATAACGCTATAGCTAATAAACCTAATAACAAATTATCAATGTAAATTTATTCTGCTTGTAGGAACTGTAGGCCTAGTCCCCTACAGTAGAACATTTTTTGAAAAGGGTGATGTACTTAAGAATATAGTGATAAAAAAGAACTAAATTATGTTTATCTTTCAGCTCTTCGTTCTTCTCTCTGATGTGAGGAACTTATCTTAAAATGCCGGCTGTGTTAGAAGATCATGGCATCCGAGATGTGTGGGCATCCAATATGGAAGAAGAACTTAGAAATATAAGCAGAGTTGTAAAGACCCATCGCTACATTGCAATGGTAATTATAATGGACAAATACTTATAACATAAGGATTGGTTGCACCTTTAATTTATGGTTAAGTGCTATTTTATAGTTGACTCACACTATATTTTAGGGAACTTTATACTGTACTTATTTAACATGAAATCTTTTGTTGAAAATTACATTTTTAAACAAAACATCATCATCCTGATCCAGCAGCCATCTAAATAATTACCCATATTTGGAACTTTCCAAACAAAAAGTTTCTTGTGGATACAAGCATAACTAAACAGGGGTGAAGCCAGACATTTTTTCCAGGGGGGTGGGGGCTGAACTTTCGCGCGACAAACATAATTTACCCGATATTTTATTGACCAGTCAACAAAATCAATACATGAGAATGATTGTAAAACTTGTATCTTCTATGATCTCAAATGCAATGGCTAACTGGGAGGTGTTCTTTTGCAAGATTCAATCTCATAACACGCAGTAATTTGCAATAGCTTAATTAAAAACTAATGTACTAACCAACAACAAAAAATCACAAAATAGACAATTGAAAACTTTATTTCTATATAAATTTTATTCAGATTTAACTATATTTACATGCTTTTAAAATGACAAAGGTAGTTTTTTCAAAGCAAGTGTCATACACGTGTATTTAATTATTCCACTCACCATGGCCCTCAGAACAGCAAATAGGTTCTGAGACCGGACGCGATAGCTGAAAGTCCGGGAAGTGAAAGTATCCCCTCGGACCAAATTGATCCATAGGGCCGGTGTTCACCAGTTTCCGTGGCCATGGCCTACTAGGTGATTGTGTGGTCAGCACTATGCCCTTTCGCCTTTACTTTACCCCAACTACGGTCAGGTACCCATCAGAGCTGGGTAGACTCAAGTACACCCTCCAGATCTAGGAAAGAATTCTAGCCTGCACCAGGATTCGAACCCAGGACCTTCAGTGCGCCAGCCGAACGCACTGTTGCTTGGTCACCATGCCCCATATTGACAGTATTCAGACTTTTAAAACCTTTTTGTACTTTGTACAAACCACCCTTTACAGTAACGTACAGATATCTACAGTATGTACATGCAGTATTTATTTAATGTGTATTCAGACTTTTAAAACCTTTTTGTACTTTGTACAAACCACCCTTTACAGTAACGTACAGATATCTACAGTATGTACATACAGTATTTATTTAATGTGTATTCACACTTTTAAAACCTTTTTGTACTTTGTACAAACCACCCTTTACAGTAACGTACAGATATCTACAGTATGTACATACAGTATTTATTTAATGTGTATTCAGACTTTTAAAACCTTTTTGTACTTTTTACAAACCACCCTTTACAGTAACGTACAGATATCTACAGTATGTACATACAGTATTTATTTAATGTGTATTCAGATTTTTAAAACCTTTTTGTACTTTTTACAAACCACCCTTTACAGTAATGTACAGATATCTACAGTATGTACATACAGTATTTATTTAATGTGTATTCAGACTTTTAAAACCTTTTTGTACTTTGTACAAACCACCCTTTACAGTAACGTACAGATATCTACAGTATGTACATACAGTATTTATTTAATGTGTATTCAGACTTTTAAAACCTTTTTGTACTTTTTACAAACCACCCTTTACAGTAACGTACAGATATCTACAGTATTTACATACAGTACACAGGCAAAAATGATGTTATGAAAAAAAATCTGCTAAGTTGTGAATCCGCGAATGTCTGACTGCAAAGTAGCGAGGGTTCACTGTAGCTATATTTTTTACTTTGACCTATAATCTAATAAAACTAAAGCGCATCAAGCATTATTTCTAAATAAGTTGGATTAAGTATGAATTATATTTAAATATTTAAAACGCTAATTGAAAATGAGGAGCAAGTTTTCAAGCTTTTTGCTGACTGGTAAGCAAAAAATAGGTCGGCAGCCCCATGAAATCTTTTAATGTAAAACATGAGCCTTCGCACATCATGGCTATTCTGCGTCTCTATGGTCACCGATACAGGTGAAAGTTGCAACTTTATGACAACTATTTTGAGTGGATAGGTCGCACCCCTATCCTCCCCCCCAATTTTAGGTAAAGAAAATGTGACCTATACACACGGATGTATAGTATTTATATAAATACTTCTACCTTTGTTGATAATGATAGCTATAGATAAATATATAGATAGATAGATCAGTGATGTTGTATATTAAATGTATGAAAATCTATCAACAGGACACTGAATTTCCTGGTGTTGTTGCAAGACCTATTGGAGAGTTTCGATCTACACAAGAATACACATACCACCAAATGAAGTGTAATGTCAACTTGCTCAAAATTATTCAGATTGGATTTACATTTTTTGATGAAGATGGAACTAGAGCACAGCCAATATCAACTTGGCAGTTTAATTTCAAATTTTGTTTGGGGTAAAATTTCTACTATTTATGATTATTTTGATTCATTAAATGTTTTCATCATTTGGTTGCATATGTCAGTCAATCAATTAAATTCCTGTGGGTCCTCAGTTAGACATAGGGCCTCAACTATGTTTATCCACTCCTTCCAATAGGGCCTCAACTATGTTTATCCACTCCTTCCAATAGGGCCTCAACTATGTTTATCTATGAATTATATTCTCCAGGGGTATTTAGCTGGCCTCTTTTTCTGGTTCCCTGTTAGTTACATTATAATTATAATAATACTTGAAGAGCTAAGTAGCTTGGTCCTCTTCTTAGGGTGTGACACATTCAACTTTTTTTACTTCAATTTTCAAATGGAAAATGCAAAGTAAAAAAAATCCCATTATTTATTTTTTTTTTAATTTAAAAAAATTATTTTGAATTATTATCTACACGAATTTTTTTTTTGGACTATCTATTTAACCATTTCAGCCCTAAGCAGTTGCCAGCTTATAATTCCCTTATTCCTAAGCCTCCGTTTATTGGAAAAATAATATGAAAACATTCACTGTAAAAAAAACACTATCAAAGCAACTGAATAAAATTCTTCATACCGGTAGTTAAAATATAAAAATATAAAGTTTTATTCAAACCATAAAAGGTGACACAATTAACTAAAAAGGAAAATAAAAAGAAACCAATGAACATATAAGTTGATCGGTTGTGATAGTTTGTAAAAAAAATTTTTAAATCATCGTTTTGGACTCCAATCCTCCTATTTGAAGCCTATTCAACTTCTACAATGCTTTCAATATCACTATTCTGTTAGCATTATCACAATAATAAAGCATCTTCCTCATAAACCTAGCCTAATGCTTCGATAAATATTGCTAAATTAACTTCAATTTTCTTAAAATAGCGCAAAAAATGCGTTGTTTTAAAAAATTTCAAACGAATGAGGTTATAAAACAAACAAATTGTCTAAAATTAGCATTACTATCGCTCTCATCTGTCAGAGTTTAAAGAGACTTACATAGGCATTTAAAATCTCGCATTGCAATCAGCAATGAAACAACCCCGAATCGACGAAGCGCTGCGACTATAGTTGTCTAAAGTAGGGGTGACACCCAACGACTATAGTTGTCTTAAGTAGGGGTGACACCCAACGATTATAGTTGTCTTAAGTAGGGGTGACACCCAACGACTATAGTTGTCTTAAGTAGGGGTGACACCCAACGACTATAGTTGTCTTAAGTAGGGGTGACACCCAACGACTATAGTTGTCTTAAGTAGGGGTGACACCCAACGACTATAGTTGTCTTAAGTAGGGGTGACACCCAACGATTATAGTTGTCTTAAGTAGGGGTGACACCCAACGACTATAGTTGTCTTAAGTAGGGGTGACACCCAACGACTATAGTTGTCTTAAGTAGGGGTGACACCCAACGACTATAGTTGTCTTAAGTAGGGGTGACACCCAACGACTATAGTTGTCTTAAGTAGGGGTGACACCCAACGACTATAGTTGTCTTAAGTAGGGGTGACACCCAACGATTATAGTTGTCTTAAGTAGGGGTGACACCCAACGACTATAGTTGTCTTAAGTAGGGGTGACACCCAACGACTATAGTTGTCTTAAGTAGGGGTGACACCCAACGACTATAGTTGTCTTAAGTAGGGGTGACACCCAACGACTATAGTTGTCTTAAGTAGGGGTGACACCCAACGACTATAGTTGTCTTAAGTAGGGGTGACACCCAACGACTATAGTTGTCTTAAGTAGGGGTGACACCCAACGATTATAGTTGTCTTAAGTAGGGGTGACACCCAACGACTATAGTTGTCTTAAGTAGGGGTGACACCCAACGACTATAGTTGTCTTAAGTAGGGGTGACACCCAACGACTATAGTTGTCTTAAGTAGGGGTGACACCCAACGACTATAGTTGTCTTAAGTAGGGGTGACACCCAACGACTATAGTTGTCTTAAGTAGGGGTGACACCCAACGACTATAGTTGTCTTAAGTAGGGGTGACACCCAACGACTATAGTTGTCTTAAGTAGGGGTGACACCCAACGACTATAGTTGTCTTAAGTAGGGGTGACACCCAACGACTATAGTTGTCTTAAGTAGGGGTGACACCCAACGACTATAGTTGTCTTAAGTAGGGGTGACACCCAACGACTATAGTTGTCTTAAGTAGGGGTGACACCCAACGACTATAGTTGTCTTAAGTAGGGGTGACACCCAACGATTATAGTTGTCTTAAGTAGGGGTGACACCCAACGACTATAGTTGTCTTAAGTAGGGGTGACACCCAACGACTATAGTTGTCTTAAGTAGGGGTGACACCCAACGACTATAGTTGTCTTAAGTAGGGGTGACACCCAACGACTATAGTTGTCTTAAGTAGGGGTGACACCCAACGACTATAGTTGTCTTAAGTAGGGGTGACACCCAACGACTATAGTTGTCTTAAGTAGGGGTGACACCCAACGACTATAGTTGTCTTAAGTAGGGGTGACACCCAACGACTATAGTTGTCTTAAGTAGGGGTGACACCCAACGACTATAGTTGTCTTAAGTAGGGGTGACACCCAACGACTATAGTTGTCTTAAGTAGGGGTGACACCCAACGACTATAGTTGTCTTAAGTAGGGGTGACACCCAACGACTATAGTTGTCTTAAGTAGGGGTGACACCCAACGATTATAGTTGCAAAGTTAATATTCTACCAGACATCAAGATATATAGATATATTCCCGTGAAAAGTTTTAGAATAGTAAGAGCCCTTGTATCCTTGTATATTTAAAATGATTTTGGAGTAAGAGCCCTTGTATCCTAGTATATTTAAAATGATTTTGGAGTAAGAGCCCTTGTATCCTTGTATATTTAAAATGATTTTGGAGTAAGAGCCCTTGTATCCTTGTATATTTAAAATGATTTTGGAGTAAGAGCCCTTGTATCCTTGTATATTTAAAATGATTTTGGAGTAAGAGCCCTTGTATCCTTGTATATTTAAAATGATTTTGGAGTAAGAGCCCTTGTATCCTTGTATATTTAAAATGATTTTGGAGTAAGAGCCCTTGTATCCTTGTATATTTAAAATGATTTTGGAGTAAGAGCCCTTGTATCCTTGTATATTTAAAATGATTTTGGAGTAAGAGCCCTTGTATCCTTGTATATTTAAAATGATTTTGGAGTAAGAGCCCTTGTATCCTTGTATATTTAAAATGATTTTGGAGTAAGAGCCCTTGTATCCTTGTATATTTAAAATGATTTTGGAGTAAGAGCCCTTGTATCCTTGTATATTTAAAATGATTTTGGAGTAAGAGCCCTTGTATCCTTGTATATTTAAAATGATTTTGGAGTAAGAGCCTTTGTATCCTTGTATATTTAAAATGATTTTGGAGTAAGAGCCCTTGTATCCTTGTATATTTAAAATGATTTTGGAGTAAGAGCCCTTGTATCCTTGTATATTTAAAATGATTTTGGAGTAAGAGCCTTTGTATCCTTGTATATTTAAAATGATTTTGGAGTAAGAGCCCTTGTATCCTTGTATATTTAAAATGATTTTGGAGTAAGAGCCCTTGTATCCTTGTATATTTAAAATGATTTTGGAGTAAGAGCCCTTGTATCCTTGTATATTTAAAATGATTTTGGAGTAAGAGCCCTTGTATCCTTGTATATTTAAAATGATTTTGGAGTAAGAGCCCTTGTATCCTTGTATATTTAAAATGATTTTGGAGTAAGAGCCCTTGTATCCTTGTATATTTAAAATGATTTTGGAGTAAGAGCCCTTGTATCCTTGTATATTTAAAATGATTTTGGAGTAAGAGCCCTTGTATCCTTGTATATTTAAAATGATTTTGGAGTAAGAGCCTTTGTATCCTTGTATATATAAAATGATTTTGGAGTAAGAGCCTTTGTATCCTTGTATATTTAAAATGATTTTGGAGTAAGAGCCCTTGTATCCTTGTATATTTAAAATGATTTTGGAGTAAGAGCCTTTGTATCCTTGTATATTTAAAATGATTTTGGAGTAAGAGCCCTTGTATCCTTGTATATTTAAAATGATTTTGGAGTAAGAGCCCTTGTATCCTTGTATATTTAAAATGATTTTGGAGTAAGAGCCCTTGTATCCTTGTATATTTAAAATGATTTTGGAGTAAGAGCCTTTGTATCCTTGTATATTTAAAATGATTTTGGAGTAAGAGCCTTTGTATCCTTGTATATTTAAAATGATTTTGGAGTAAGAGCCTTTGTATCCTTGTATATTTCAAATGATTTTGGAGTAAGAGCCCTTGTATCCTTGTATATTTAAAATGATTTTGGAGTAAGAGCCTTTGTATCCTTGTATATTTAAAATGATTTTGGAGTAAGAGCCCTTGTATCCTTGTATATTTAAAATGATTTTGGAGTAAGAGCCTTTGTATCCTTGTATATTTAAAATGATTTTGGAGTAAGAGCCTTTGTATCCTTGTATATTTAAAATGATTTTGGAGTAAGAGCCTTTGTATCCTTGTATATTTAAAATGATTTTGGAGTAAGAGCCTTTGTATCCTTGTATATTTAAAATGATTTTGGAGTAAGAGCCTTTGTATCCTTGTATATTTAAAATGATTTTGGAGTAAGAGCCTTTGTATCCTTGTATATTTCAAAGGGATGACATGTATGCACAAGAGTCTATTGAATTGCTTCGTAAATCTGGGATACAGTTTGAGCGTCATGAGCGGGACGGTATGGACCCTTTTGACTTTGCTGCTGAATTAATAGGAGCTGGTGTTGTTCTTCAACCAAATGTATTTCTCTCTTTTCACAGGTGACCATTTGAAAATATTATCATTGTTCATTAATATCTTTAGATGAATTTAATATATATTAATGATGATTATTTATTTCTGATTATTTGTTAGCATTATTATTATTCATTATTTTTCTTTAGATGAATTTCATATATATTTGCTTTATTCCAATTTTTTGTAGATTCTGTATTAAAAGAATTCTTTAAATTTCATTTCTCTTGAAATAATGTTTTAGTGGCAACTTTCATATATTTTATAATTTTCTCAAAATTAAAATTGTTGAATGTAGAAAATATGAATATAATGTAACAGTCTCTAAGGAGGCACAGTGGCCGACTTTTGGCTGGCATACCAGAGGTCTAGGGTTTGAATCCTGGCTAGGATTTTTCCCAATCTGAAGGGTGTCCCTAAGTCTACCTAGCTCTGAAGGGTACCTGATCTTAGTGGAGGGTGTCCCTAAGTCTACCTAGCTCTGAAGGGTACCTGATCTTAGTGGAGGGTGTCCCTAAGTCTACCTAGCTCTGAAGGGTACCTGATCTTAGTGGAGGGTGTCCCTAAGTCTACCTAGCTCTGAAGGGTACCTGATCTTAGTGGAGGGTGTCCCTAAGTCTACCTAGCTCTGAAGGGTACCTGATCTTAGTGGAGGGTGTCCCTAAGTCTACCTAGCTCTGAAGGGTACCTGATCTTAGTGGAGGGTGTCCCTAAGTCTACCTAGCTCTGAAGGGTACCTGATCTTAGTGGAGGGTGTCCCTAAGTCTACCTAGCTCTGAAGGGTACCTGATCTTAGTGGAGGGTGTCCCTAAGTCTACCTAGCTCTGAAGGGTACCTGATCTTAGTGGAGGGTGTCCCTAAGTCTACCTAGCTCTGAAGGGTACCTGATCTTAGTGGAGGGTGTCCCTAAGTCTACCTAGCTCTGAAGGGTACCTGATCTTAGTGGAGGGTGTCCCTAAGTCTACCTAGCTCTGAAGGGTACCTGATCTTAGTGGAGGGTGTCCCTAAGTCTACCTAGCTCTGAAGGGTACCTGATCTTAGTGGAGGTTAAAGTAACACAATCACCTAGTATGCTGTGAACGCTTCACCAGCCCTATGGATCAATTTGGTCCGACCTGATACTACTCTACTACAACTGTAACAGTCTCTAAGACTATAAGCAATTGTTAAGATGCAATGTTGCCAGCAGGCTGAATCAAATCTGAAATAAAGTTTTCCCTTTATATAAAAAACATCCTCTGCATTATGTCGCAGACTTTTTTCACAGTTTTGATGTTATCCAAGAGGAATAATTCCCCCACTTGATAACAACAAATATTTTTGTGTACAAGTGTGTGTCTACTACATGTCTAAATCTGTATTAATGACCTTTCATAACAAATGTACAAGCTTTCATAGGGGACCAACCTTCCAACTACTTAACAACATTATTATTATATAGCTATTTAAAGCTGGATTTATATTTCTACATCTTCCCGTATTTCAGTGGTTATGATTTTGGATATTTTATCAAAATGCTACAGAACAGTGACCTTGAGGAGGATGATGAAGAGTTTTTCTCCAAGCTTCGTCTACACTGTCCAGATATATATGACGTGAAATATTTAATGAAGTCTTGCAAAGATCTGAAGGGAGGACTACAGGAGGTTTCTGATTATCTTCAAGTAAGAGGGCCAGACAGTTTAGATGGTTTTGTTGTACAAGGCTGATTTAAAGTTATCTGTTTAATGTTGTCTGATCTAAAGTTATCTGTTTAATGCTGTCTGATTTAAAGTTATCTGGTTAATGCTGTCTAATCTAAAATTATCTGTTTAATGCTGTCTGATCTAAAGTTATCTGTTTAATGTTGTCTGATTTAAAGTTATCTGTTTAATGCTGTCTGATTTAAAGTTATCTGTTTAATGTTATCTGATTTAAAGTTATCTGTTTAATGCTGTCTGATCTAAAGTTATCTGTCTAATGCTGTCTGATCTAAAGTTATCTGTTTAATGCTGTCTGATCTAAAGTTATCTGTTTAATGCTGTCTGGTCTAAAGTTATCTGTTTAATGCGGTCTGATCTAAAGTTATCTGTTTAATGCTGTCTTTGTCTGCTATTGACATTATTTTTAATTGCACTTTTTTTGAGCATCTAGTTCTACTTGAAGGCTATGTCTGCTTTTTCTCGAAGCTTATCTTAAACACCATGGTGCCAAGTCAAAGGACCCTTTACAGACCTGCCTACTCTCCCGCATTTTGCGGGAGTTCTACGCATTTGAACCCTGTTTTCCGCTTTTACGCACACCTTTAAAATTCTTCCGCTTTTTTGTTCCCCGCCTATGGATTTTTTTTCCGAAAATTTTTAATTTTTTTTTTCCGATCGATATTTTTCCTTCACTTGCAAAAAATGCGAATCTTTTTCTGTCGAAAATCGGAAGTCGGAACTAAACTTTATTTGATTGGACATGCGCAGTATACACATTTCCCTTTATTTTACCATCGAATCGGCCCAAAAATGGCGGCACTTTCACTTTCTGGTCTGTGCCGGCCAATAAAATCGGCAGATAAAAACTACGATAAAATAGCGATTTCCAATATAATGTCTTATAATAAATATAGTTACTTCCTTTTACTAATAAATAATCTTCCGTTTTTCGCTCTTCTGTTCTTTTTTTTTTAAATTTATTTTTACAACGATGTTTGTCGAATGCCTAGGCCTAGTGCCTAGGCTAATGCTATTACTATTGTATTGAAATGGAATAATCTAGGTCACCTGGCTTACGTTATAAATCAGTTAGGAACCTTTTTAAGGTATGCTAATGCTATGTGACTCAGAATATAATTTTGCATCTACATATGAAAGACTGTTAGTTTAAAGTTTAGATTTTGAGTGGGAAAGCTGATCCGAAGCTTCAGCCATTGAATACGTCATACTCAAACACTGTTATTTTGCCATTAGCCATTAGGCAGGCCTAAGTTAGGCTATATCGGGAGAATTATTTTTTTCAAAAGCCCTACATAACTGAAACCTCTATGTAAATATAATAATTTATAATAAATAGTAAGTTTTTTTATAAGAAAAATAAAATATAAAATGGCTATTATTAAATTGCATTAGAATTTTTTTTTAATGAAAATTAATATTAATATGTGCCTTTGAAAAGTGGAGTTTGGGGCAGGGGTGCCACTTTTCCGGATTATCCCGGAAATCAGGATTCGCGAGGCTAAATATTTTTCGGCTCCGGTTTCGCGAGATTCAATTTACTTTGGTTCCGGATTCGTGGGTTAACCAACAAAAAAATAATCTACGGGTCCGAAATCGCGGTACGAAACCCGGTTCTGTGAGAATCGGATCCGCTATAAATAGACTTAATAGACCTGGTAGGCGTACTGTAAACCATACCTAGATAGGCCTACAGTATTAGCCTATAAGCTTAGTTTAGTGAAATGTCACGCTATGTGGTTGGATTTTTTTTTTATTCACTACAAAATTTTTAATGATCGGAAAATAAGGTAGGCTACCTAAATTTTCCAGCCGCCTAGATTTTTATCGTCATATCGGTAATTGGTAATTCCCGACTCGGCGACTGTTTCACACCTCCTAACTCCTACTATTAGTAGGCCTATATTAGGCTAGACCTAACTATAAGCTTGTAATATGAAAGGTTATTGTCATTTCAATGGAAAGATTAAAACTGCTTTTTTTTTCCTCCATTAAAAATGCGTTTTTTATCAGCCCGCTATAATGAAGGCGACGTAATATGAATACATTAATCTACTGGAGCAATGTCACAGTTAGGCCTACTGTTTAATATAGCATATATATACTTTGCAGTCATATTTATTAGGCCTAATGAATGTAGTAAAACTGTCGGTGTAATGTTTAGAACCAGGCCTAGTCGTAGCAGTCACTTATGCTGGTGCATATTTTTTCTAACAATATTGGACATAGGCCTAACAAGAAAATCATAAAATAATGTTGATTTAAATTAATTTCAAAACGAAGTTTTCAAATTGTTAGTGTCGCGCATTCGCGAATTTGCTCATTTTCATAACAAAATAAAAATACGTCATTTCACTGAACTATATAGCATACCGTAAAAAAAAAATGTGTATTAATCCTTCAGTTTTTATTTTTTCCCTCTTTTCAGTTATTAGGCATTTGAAGTTACAGACTAGATTCAATAGTTTACTAGTTAACATAAATAAACTAAAGTTTCATTTGCCTTAGAGTTAAAGTCACTAGGATTAGGATACAATATTTTAATTACATTTATTGGTAACTGACCTAGAAAATACAGAAACAAGTAAATGGGGAATAAAGAAACACATAGGCCTAATTATATCTTTAAAGTCAAGTAGGCTAGCTTAACTTGAAAAAAACAAAAGGGTTATGATAAGATCAATAGGAATGATGTTATTAAATTGTTAAAATAACACATCTTTGTATGTTTAACTATGATTTTCGATTTGTCCATTTTTTAAAAAGATTTTTCAAGCCATTTATCAATAACCAAATCGTATAAAACATTTTAAAGACATAATTTTCCTATCATAATATGCAGAAACATATTGTAAAAACAACATTGCTTATTGGGTTAGCCTATATTATATTAAATTATATATATATACCGGTATATACAATATGGTAAAAATAATATAAATTTTAGGAGTTGCGATAAATTTCAGGGTTTGTAACATTTTGGAAAGTAGGTTTCAGGGTTCAAGAAATTTTAAGAAAAAAATTTCAGGGTTCACTGCTTCAAGTGAGTGGCACCCACGGTTTGGGGTTAGGGCCTAATAAAAAATAAAAACGACTTTTTCTGTCATGTGCCCCTCCTTCTATAAACATAGAGAGGAGACAATTTCTGAGTTTTACAAGTCTGTAAGACTTTATTTTTGTAAAGTCTGTGAATACTTGGTGCAAAACCTTCCCTTGGATGACCAAGTCCTTGTCAATTCAGTTGTAGTCAACCTTCATGAAAGAAAGAACATAACGTCTTCCCATCTAAAATACTTCTTAGATAGGTTTCCCATGCTGATGGGGGATGCTAACAGGGATGTTATTCTTGAGCAGTTCGCCAAGCTGCAGAGTACTGACTTGGATCTGCCAGTAAATGAACGGGTTGATCACAGCTGGACAAAGTTGTCCTCCGAGTATCCCCAACTCTCTAGTCATGAAGGGGATACTCACAATTCCCCACTCTAGCGCGCCTTTTGAGCGTATTTTTTCAATGGTCAGGAAGACCTGCACTGACCATTGCATTTGGAATGATGTTATTTCATGTAGATTAAATATTATCATATATTATGCTGCAAACCTGTGTTTCTTTATAACTATTATAAAATAGTTTGTGTATAATTATAATTATATTATTATGTATTTTTGTTATGCTGCTCTAAATCTCCCTCATCAGTTGGAAAATCTCCCACATAACTAGCCTCTGTCTCCCTCATGGGTCCAGTGGGGGGTAGGCAGGTCTGCCTTTAACACATTTTTGGTGTGTATAGATGAACAATCTGTAGTCATTGTGCATCCAGTACAATGACAAGTGGTCAATAGGAATGATTCTCTCTTCGACCAGCACAATAGCCAGGCACCTGCACTTTGTATTATTTTCCAGAAAATAGATGAAAGAAGAATTTTGGGAATATTTTTGGGCTCCATTTTTATTCACAGTCTTGTGACAGTGAGAGTATTCACTTGATTCTGACTGTATCTCACATAATACATTTCTTTATTCAGATAAAAAGAGTTGGTCCTCAACATCAAGCAGGAAGTGATAGTCTTCTTACTGGAATGGCATTTTTTAAAATGAGAGAAGTAAGCATTTATTTAAAATATTTTTTAAACTTTATTTGTATGTATTTTAGCTTTTTCAACTGCAATCAACAAGGGCACCTAACTAATTGTAAGCAACAAGGGCACATAACTTAATGTAAGCAACAAGAGCACCTAACTTAATGTAAGCAACAAGGGCACCTAACTAAATGTAAGCAACAAGGGCACCTAACTAAATGTAAGCAACTAAGGCACCTAACTAAATGTAAGCAACAAGGGCACCTAACTTAATGTAAGCAACAAGGGCACCTAACTTAATGTAAGCAACAAGAGCACCTAACTTAATGTAAGCAACTAGGGCACCTAAATAAATTTAAGCAACAAGGGCACCTAACTAAATGTAAGCAACAAGGGCACCTAACTAAATGTAAGCAACTAGGGTACCTAACTAAATGTAAGCAACAAGGGCACCTAACTTAATGTAAGCAACAAGGGCACCTAACTAAATGTAAGCAACTAAGGCACCTAACTAAATGTAAGCAACAAGGGCACCTAACTTAATGTAAGCAACAAGGGCACCTAACTAAATGTAAGCAACAAGAGCACCTAACTTAATGTAAGCAACTAGGGCACCTAAATAAATTTAAGCAACAAGGGCACCTAACTAAATGTAAGAAACAAGGGCACCTAACTAAATGTAAGCAACTAGGGTACCTAACTAAATGTAAGCAACTAGGGCACCTAACTAAATGTAAGCAACAAGGGTACCTAACTAAATGTAAGCAACTAGGGCACCTAACTAAATGTAAGCAACAAGGGTACCTAACTAAATGTAAGCAACTAGGGCACCTAACTAAATGTAAGCAACAAGGGTACCTAACTAAATGTAAGCAACTAGGGCACCTAACTAAATGTAAGCAACAAGGGTACCTTCTAAATGTAAGCAACTAGGGCACCTAACTAAATGTAAGCAACTAGGGCACCTAACTAAATGTAAGCAACAAGGGTACCTTCTAAATGTAAGCAACTAGGGCACCTAACTAAATGTAAGCAACAAGGGTACCTTCTAAATGTAAGCAACTAGGGCACCTAACTAAATGTAAGCAACTAGGGCACCTAACTAAATGTAAGCAACAAGGGTACCTTCTAAATGTAAGCAACTAGGGCACCTAACTAAATGTAAGCAACTAGGGCACCTAACTAAATGTAAGCAACTAGGGCACCTAACTAAATGTAAGCAACAAGGGCACCTAACTAAATGTAAGCAACAAGGGTACCTTCTAAATGTAAGCAACAAGGGCACCTAACTAAATGTAAGCAACTAGGGCACCTAACTAAATGTAAGCAACAAGGGTACCTAACTAAATGTAAGCAACTAGGGCACCTAACTAAATGTAAGCAACTAGGGCACCTAACTAAATGTAAGCAACTAGGGCACCTAACTAAATGTAAGCAACTAGGGCACCTAACTAAATGTAAGCAACTAGGGCACCTAACTAAATGTAAGCAACTAGGGCACCTAACTAAATGTAAGCAACTAGGGCACCTAACTAAATGTAAGCAACTAGGGCACCTAACTAAATGTAAGCAACTAGGGCACCTAACTAAATGTAAGCAACTAGGGCACCTAACTAAATGTAAGCAACTAGGGCACCTAACTAAATGTAAGCAACAAGGGCACCTAACTAAATGTAAGCAACAAGGGTACCTTCTAAATGTAAGCAACAAGGGCACCTAACTAAATGTAAGCAACTAGGGCACCTAACTAAATGTAAGCAACAAGGGTACCTAAGTAAATGTAAGCAACTAGGGCACCTAACTAAATGTAAGCAACTAGGGCACCTAACTAAATGTAAGCAACTAGGGCACCTAACTAAATGTAAGCAACTAGGGCACCTAACTAAATGTAAGCAACTAGGGCACCTAACTAAATGTAAGCAACTAGGGCACCTAACTAAATGTAAGCAACTAGGGCACCTAACTAAATGTAAGCAACTAGGGCACCTAACTAAATGTAAGCAACTAGGGCACCTAACTAAATGTAAGCAACTAGGGCACCTAACTAAATGTAAGCAACTAGGGCACCTAACTAAATGTAAGCAACAAGGGCACCTAACTAAATGTAAGCAACTAGGGCACCTAACTAAATGTAAGCAACTAGGGCACCTAACTAAATGTAAGCAACAAGGGTATCTAACTAAATTTAAGCAATAAAGGCACCTAACTAAATGTAAGCAACTAGGGCACCTAACTAAATGTAAGCAACTAGGGCACCTAACTAAATGTAAGCAACAAGGGTACCTTCTAAATGTAAGCAACAAGGGCACCTAACTAAATGTAAGCAACTAGGGCACCTAACTAAATGTAAGCAACAAGGGTACCTAACTAAATGTAAGCAACTAGGGCACCTAACTAAATGTAAGCAACTAGGGCACCTAACTAAATGTAAGCAACTAGGGCACCTAACTAAATGTAAGCAACAAGGGTACCTAACTAAATGTAAGCAACTAGGGCACCTAACTAAATGTAAGCAACAAGGGCACCTAACTAAATGTAAGCAACTAAGGCACCTAACTAAATGTAAGCAACTAGGGCACCTAACTAAATGTAAGCAACAAGGGTACCTAACTAAATGTAAGCAACAAGGGTACCTTCTAAATGTAAGCAACAAGGGCACCTAACTAAATGTAAGCAACTAGGGCACCTAACTAAATGTAAGCAACTAGGGCACCTAACTAAATGTAAGCAACTAGGGCACCTAACTAAATGTAAGCAACAAGGGTACCTTCTAAATGTAAGCAACAAGGGTACCTAACTAAATGTAAGCAACTAGGGCACCTAACTAAATGTAAGCAACTAGGGCACCTAACTAAATGTAAGCAACTAGGGCACCTAACTAAATGTAAGCAACAAGGGTACCTTCTAAATTTAAGCAACTAGGGCACCTAACTAAATGTAAGCAACAAGGGTACCTAACTAAATGTAAGCAACTAGGGCACCTAACTAAATGTAAGCAACAAGGGTATCTAACTAAATTTAAGCAATAAAGGCACCTAACTAAATGTAAACAAGGGCAAGTCAATACATTAGAACATAATAGAAGATATAAAGTAAAGTACCCGTCAGAACGAGTTGATCCATAGGTCCGATGAAGCAGCGTTCACCAGTTTAACTGGTGAATAGAAGATATACAGGGTTCGTACAGCTCGTTGAAACTCCTGGAAAACAAAAAGTTGTGTTCCAGGACCTTAAAACTCCTGGAGAAACTGCATTTAGTCCTGGAAAAATATTTAAAACTCCTAATTTTTCGAGGAAGATTAATTATTAAAAAAAAATCGTAATCACTGCTCTTAGATTGTACTTTCACTTTTCCAGAAAGCCCTAATGGAGTTAACCCTCTTTGCCACTTTTTATTTCCTCTTTTTTTTTACTAGATCTTGATTTTTTCAATCCAAACTTGGGATGTTATATAAGTCCCCATAATGTCGTAAAACAAAACAAAAAGCTGTGTAGCGAGGTGTCCTGTTTTTTTTTAAAAAGAGCTCAGCTTGGCTTTTCAAAAAATTTACTCCTGAAAAACTTCTGGAACACTCCTGGAAAACTCCTGGAATTTTGAGGCAATTTTTCTGTACGAACCCTGGATATAGTAAATATAAATGTAGGAGAATGAGAGGTAAACAAAATGAAGCTACTGGAGCAGAAGGAATAATGGCAAGACTAACTGAGGAACTAAATAATCAATGATCACAAATCTTTACATTACTAGATTAAACACAAGCCAATTTGACTACCCTGCCCCATCCTCCCTTCATTGCTAATCAAATAAATGCTGCACAACCAGGGGCAAAGCCAGAAATTTTGTCCAGTGGGGGAGGGGCTGAACTTTTGCTTCGCCCCGGTACACAACTAGGTATTTAGATAAACCGACCATGTTAAACCATGTCAAATAGATGCTGCACAACTAGGTATTTAGATAAACCGACCATGTTAAACCATGTCAAATAGATGCTACACAACTAGGTATTTAGAATAACCGACCATGTTAAACCATGTCAAATAGATGCTACACAACTAGGTATTTAGATAAACCGACCATGTTAAACCATGTCAAATACTACACAACTAGGTATTTAGATAAACCGACCAGGTCGGACCATGTTAAACCATGTCAAATAGATGCTACACAACTAGGTATGTAGATAAACTGACCATAATTGCCTGTCATCTTTGATTGCTTAAGCATGTTCTTAATTGCCTGAATTGTACTTCGCCGAACAGCCCGAGCAAGGGTTCGCTTTGTAAATTGCTCGCCTTTCGTCGTTTTCGCGCTTAACCGGGCGATCTATTGCTTGACAAGCCACATCTCGGGGGGTATCGGCGAGCCAAATTCGGGCGAGCGATTGCTTCGTCGACATGTTGACGAAGCCGCGTATTGATTGGCTGAATTGATCACGTTCATTATGCGAAAAGGCACCAAAATTTCCTAGTCTTAATGAAAAAAAATGGCGGCTTACAAGACAGTCAGCTGCCCGAGATGTCAGAGGACAGTCTAGTAATATTCATAGATGCATGGGAAAATGTTCCATGCCTGTGGAACTCACTCCATCGGGACTATAAAAATAAGGTTGAAAAAAACCAAGGCCTTGAACAATATTGCCCAAAATCTTTGTGCAATGTAATCGCAACACCCAAAGCTTCTTCGTCTGTGAGCGCAGCCATTTTGCAGCAATATTAACATCCGGCAGTTCGCCTCAGCGCTAAAAATAGACCAGTTAAAAACAAGAGCACCATTTCGCTGAGCTTCCGAGCTCACCCTAATGTCGGCGAAAGTGCACGAGCCCATTTAAGAGCAAACAGTAGCTCTTGCGAATTGAACGATACCTGATTCGACCGAAACTAGTTCGGGCAATTAAGAACATGCTTTACATGAATGGATTCAGGACTTTCTAATCAGTAGACAATAAACTGTTCTCATGAACTGGAACTGTTCTAGGCCCCAGTGGTATTTCTAATTGATCAAATGATTTTCCTTATAGTTTTACAAAAGTAAAATAGTGTAGACCTATAGGTCATAAAGTCATGTTATTGAAATAATGAAAATATAATAGGATAAATCACATAATAGGACACATAGGCCTATAGGTCATAAAGTCATGTCATTGAAATTGAAATAATGAAAATATACTAGGATAAATCACAAAATAGGACACATAGGCCTATAGGTCATAAAGTCATGTTATTGAAATTGAAATAATGAAAATATACTAGGATAAATCACATAATAGGACACAAACAGGAGCATGTATTTTTATCTAACTATCCATTGTCTGAAATGTTAAATGTTAACTATAGTAATGTAAAACCAATGTTAAAACTATATTGTTGAACACTTCTATTTGTAGCTGTATTTTGAAAACAACATTGAAAGAGAGAAATATTCTGGTCACCTTTATGGATTAGGACCTTTTGCAGCCAGTGCGGCCAATGTGACAAATGGATCTGGATATGGTGACTATGACACATCCACAGACAATGGTACTCAAGGGACAACTTCATGATTCACTGCTTTTCATTTTAGGTTGATTTATCTTACAACTCAAATATCTGTAAGTCTTCAGTACATGTCCATGTGAGAACATTTGTTGGTATCTTGTTTGGGGGAGAATCATACAGAAGGCACAATCTTGTTTTAAAATTGTGTTAGAAACAGCAGAGTTTCTATATTAGACAGAACGTCTGCGCAGATTAGAAATACATTTTGTTTTAAATTTTAAAGTTTGACTTTTGTAAATGGAATAAACCAATGTTTTAGCATTTTGTAATAGCTTAAGGAAGACTTTCTATTGGTTAAGAATTGTATTTGTCATCTAGTATCATCTAGGTTTTAAACCTCCAGCATTTCAGAAATTATTTTAAATACATTAATCATCTTCATTATTTAGAACATAGAGCATTGGACCATTCCTGCCAATCTTCTTTCTGCTATGTCCCATTTTACTGAGCTTTTTCAATTATACTCAACACTTTCATATCTAGTTTAGGCAAGCTTTGCGCTGCAGGCATTGGTTGTTTAAATCAAGATGTAGCATTCTGTAGGTTTTAATATTATGTGAGGGAGATCCTTGAATCAGGGATTTACTATTTGAAAGTAGATGTACAATAAAATGCACTATTACTATTTGTTGTTTTTATTTAAATGAAAGATCATCATAAAGTCATCACTGTACATTATAATTATAAAATTCATTTGTTTGTTTTTTTATACTTTTGTGTAGTTTGCCTGAATATTTATGACTTGAAATCTAATCGTTTTTAACTCTTCTGCTCTCTTTTACTATTGTAAACACACCAAGTCATTCATGAATGCTATTTAAGTATTTACTAATGGCTGTACAAAGTTTATATTTGGTATTAAAAAAGAGAAAAATATTTGTATTGAAATTTGAAACCAACATTATGCAAATTATTGCCAATGGAAAAATGACAAATAAAATGTAAAGAAATATATTTTTCTTTATCCGTGTTTACTTTTTTTCTAAGATTGATAAAATCCTTCAAGATCATGCACACCTGCATTATGGTAGTTACATCATATCTAGTCGAAGTGGTCGGCTTCTTTCAATAAGGGCAAGAACAGAGAGATTTAGTGACTCTTTTATTGCAGTATCAGTAGTATTAGTGAGAATCTTTCAAAAGAATCATCAGTCATCCAGGAAATACAATAGCCGACTCCTAAATGATACTTTTTCTTTGTATGATAAATGGTATGATAGTGTGCGTGAATGTCTATTTGCTTGAGTACAAATGGTTCTTTAATATTGTTTTAAGTACTGGTATGCTGAAAGACGGAATTTATGTAATCAAGTCAAATTTCCATTTATTTGGATCAATAAAGTACAGGTCATCTTATTTTAATTATCATAATGTCTCAAGAAAAACCTCTAATACTAAATGACTAAATTTCTCTCAGTTTTAAAATTAGTTTAACATTATATTTCTTTCTAAAAGTATTTGGAAGGTGTAGATTTCACAGTTTTACTCGGTCAGTTGTACCTCCTTAATGCTATTCACCAGCTTCTATATCCGTAACTTACAAAAAGATTGCATGGCTAGTAGAGATGGGAATCAAACCCACATTTAGAGGTTCGGTGAGACTATAAGTTCGGGTTCGGTTCGGTCGGATTGGTAAAAAAATTAGTTCGGGTTCGGTAATAATTTAAGTTCGGGTTCCTTTTGGTTCGACAACCACTGAACTCTTACAATGGTTGCGTTTTAATAAAACTGTTTTTTATGTAACAAAACAAAATTTTATTTACTAAAAATAAAAGACTAGAATAGTAGCCCAGATTTGGATTTTGTCCTATTTAAAATAATGTTTTCTGCCACGTTTTCAAAACTCACAATTAATTATGCCAAGGTTGATGTTAATAAAACAAAAAGACAATAAGTTTTATTTCTGTGTCTTCTGTTGTATGAAATACAAATAGTAGCCTATAGGCCTACGTATTTCTTGTGTAAGGGACGTGATGGGAATTACACGAATTCAACCATTACAAAATATATATATAGCCTACGTTTTATTTGAAAATGCTCATTGTTATCAGTGATAACGGTCTAAAATGTCATAAAAGACAAGTTGAACAAGTAACCAGAGATGTCAAGTTATAACAAAAAGTCTCTATGACCTATTTTGCCCCCCCCCCCCCCCACCCGCATATACAATTCAATGTTCTTTGTCTCACTCTGCCAGTTTATCATCTATGTCATATTATAGACTGGACGTTTGTTTTCACTAACAATAAGCAGTTAGACTGTTTAGCATGATGTCTAGTCAATTTATGTTGTGTTGTCAAGTGTGAGGTTAAATATACACTTCTTCATCTCCCTACCCCAGTTGCAACGTAACCCATTCACTAAATTTTTAGCCACGGCGTCGTCGCTGTAGTGATGCAGTTGACATACTTTTAGGCTTCTTTTCGCTTCGCAAAATTAATTTTGGCCAATAATATACATTATAGGCTATTCATATTTTCTTGGAAAAAAAAAACAAGGTAAAGAGTCTAGGTTCTCTGGAAAAAAAGCCAATATCCTTTAAGTTTGGAATGGGAAAAAAAAAGCTCTTAAGAAAAAAATCCAAGGCGTGTTATCACTGATTGTTATTATAATAAACACGCTAATAATTTTTGCTGGGGTGAAAGCAGCGAGAAAGACGATGACAGGAGAGAAGATCAAAACAATATAACGCCGCAGAGGCGGGGAGAGCAGTCATACTTTTGTGATACATTTATCTATGTCACTAGCGTTGACGGTCGTCGATGTTTGTTTAAGCAAAGTTTTGTTTTTCATTTTTTGCCGCGCATTTCTACGTACATGAAAGCCGATGTGTCAAAGGGTGTTGGGGGAGGGTTGGTCATAAAATGCACAGTCCCTATGGTGTAATAATAATGTTATTAATACAGTCCCTATATAATGGTGTAATAATAATGTTATCAATACAGTCCCTATGGTGTAATAATAATGTTATCAATACAGTCCCTATGGTGTAATAATAATGTTATCAATACAGTCCCTATAAATGGTGTAATAATAATGTTACTAATACAGTTCCTATGGTGTAATAATAATGTTATTAATTAATACAGTCCCTATGGTGTAATAATAATGTTATCAATTATCAATACAGTCCCTATGGTGTAATAATAATGTTATCAATACAGTCCCTATAAATGGTGTAATAATAATGTTACTAATACAGTTCCTAAGGTGTAAAAATAATAATTGGTCATTTATATCGCGCATCACTCCATGCTAATGCAAGCATGCTCAGCGCGCTCACAAAAACGAAACGACAATAACACTCTAAAATAGTTTTAAACAAGTATTTTGCTGATGGATGTGTACTTCATCAACTTAGTTGAAAAGAAACTTACTTACTTACTTACTTACTTACGCCTACTACCCCTCTCGGGGCATAGGCCACCAACAAGGGCTCTCCAGCCATCCCGGTCCAGAGCGAGTCTTTCCAACTGTCCCCATGAATGGCCTGTTCTCTTGACGTCTGCATCCAGGTCTCGGCGCCAGCTGTTACGGGGTCGGCCTCTCTTCCTCTTTCCTTGGGGGTTCCATGATAAGGACTGTCTGGTGATGTTGGATGCTGGTTTTCGGAGTGTGTGCCCCAACCATCTCCATCTTTTTTGCATGATCTCCAGATCGGCTGCCTGTTGCCCTGTGCGACTCCAGAGCTCATCGTTACTGATCATGTCTGGCCAGCGTATATGCATAATCCTCCTGAGACATGAGTTTATGAAAATCTGGATCTTCTTGGTGTTAGTAGCTGTGGTCCTCCAAGTCTCTGCACCATAGAGTAAGACAGACTTCACGTTTGAGTTGAAGATCTTGAACTTTGTTTTCAGGGATATTTCTCTTGAGCTCCAGATATTCTTAAGTTGGAGGAAGGCTGTCCTGGCCTTGCCAACTCTTGCCCTTACATCGGCATCGGATCCACCCTTCTTATTGACGATGCTGCCTAGATAGGTGAATTCTTCAGTTTCCTCTAGCGCTTCACCATTGAGAGTGATAGGCGATGTGTTTTCTGCGTTGACCTTAAGGAACTTGGTCTTCCCTTTGTGGATGTTGAGGCCAAGGCGAGTGGAGTTTTCCGTCACAATGTTGGTCTTTTCCTGCATCTGTTGCTGAGTATGTGCGAGTAGTGCCAGGTCATCCGCGAAATCTAGATCGTCTAGTTGTGACCATAACGTCCACTGGATGCCTTTACGCTTATCCGATGTTGATGTCTTCATTACCCAGTCTATCGCTAGCAGAAACAGAAATGGCGACAGTAAACAGCCTTGTCTCACTCCCGTCCGTACTTGGAATGCCTCTGTTGGGTGGCCTCTGTGGATCACTCTGCATTTCAATCCTTCATAAGAGTTCTTAATTATAGAGGTAATTTTTGTAGGGACCCCATAGTGTCTTAGCAGCTTCCAAAGTGATTCCCTGTCTACGCTGTCAAAAGCCTTTTCATAGTCAATAAAGTTGACATATAGGGGGGAATTCCACTCGAGCGACTGCTCCAGGATGATGCGCAGTGTAGCTATTTGGTCAGTGCAGGATCTATCCTTGCGGAAACCAGCTTGCTGATCTCGCAGCTTCGTATCAACAGCAGCCTGCATTCTGCCAAGCAGAATCCTGTTGAACACCTTTCCTGGGATTGATAGTAGGGTAATTCCTCTATAGTTAGAGCAGGTGCTCAAGTTTCCTTTCTTAGGGAGTTTAATGAGTAGTCCCTCTTTCCACTCTGTTGGGACTTGCTCCTCTTCCCAGATCTTTTGGAAGAGGGGGTGTAAGAGCTCTACTGTAGTCTCCACGTCCGCTTTCAGTGCCTCCGCAGGGATATCATCTGGTCCAGGTGCTTTTCCGCTTTTAAGCTTCTTGATGGCTTGGCGTATTTCTTCCTTTGTAGGTGCATTGCAGTCTATCGGGAGGTCTATGTCTGCCGGCTGGATATCAGGTGAGTCTGGTGGAGCTGGCCTGTTGAGTAGCTCTTCAAAGTATTCCACCCATCTTCTCTTTTGTCCTTCGTCATCGACTATCTGCTTTCCTTCTTTATCTTTCACCGGTCTTTCAGTTTTACTAAACTTTCCAGATAACTTCTTGGTGATGGTATACAAGTCTTTCATATTTCCATTTCTGGCTGCTTCCTCCGCTTCTGCAGCTAGAGCATCTGCATAATTCTTTTTGTCGGCTTTGATGCTCTTCTTTACACTCTTGTTTGCTTGTGTGTATTGTTCCTGTGCCTTGGCCTTCTCTGCACGTGTCCGGCTGCTATTTAGTACTGCCTTCATTTCTCTTCTCTGTTCTATTTTCTTCAAAGAGACCGTTGAGATCCATTCCTTGTGGTTGCGTTTCTGTGGGCCCAATACTTCTTGACAAACTGTCTTTATTGTTGTTTCCACTATCCTACACTCCTTGTCTATTGTTGCTTCCTCTTCATCAATTATTTCTTGCAGGACTTGGAATTTGTTTGCAAGTGCCAGCTTGAATTCCTGGCGTTTGGTTGGGTCTCTGAGAAGTATTGTGTTGAACTTCTTTCGCTGGTTTAATTCTACTGCCCAATTCCTTTTAAGTTTAAGCTTGACACGTGCAACAAGAAGGTGGTGGTTGAAAAGAAAAGTCTTCAAATTCTTCTTGAATGCTTTTTTTGACACAGAGTTTTTCAGTGTCTCAGGTAAGCCATTCCACAGTGTAGGCGCCACAGATTCAAACGAGCTTACACCAAGAGTCTTTTTTCTGTGACCTTCCAAACCTGGAATTTCCAGGAGAGATTGTGTTGAAGATCGCAGCATCCTTAACGGGACATGCTTCGGTATAAGCTCTTTGAGATATGCAGGTGCTGTGCCTTCCACGCATCCATAGGTAAGGGACATAATCTTATGATCGATGCGCTTCGTCACAGGGAGCCAGTGGAGCTCTTTGAGAATTGGAGTGATATGGTCATGCTTCTTTACTCGTGACACAATGCGTGCTGCAGTATTTTGAACTTTCTGAAGTCTATCCAGTTGTTTCTGGGGTAAACCCCACAGGCAACTGTTACAATAGTCTAGTCTTGACTGTATTGTTGCAAAAGCATTGGCTGTTTTTTTTATTAATCAGAGGTCGCAGCTGACCCAGGGCACGAAGATGGAAGGAGCAGGCCCTAACCACAGTACTGATGTGTGGACCCATTGTTAATTTACTGTCAATGATAAAGCCCAGGTCTCTGACAGTGTTGGACAAATAGATATCAGAGGCCCCTACTTTAATAGATGGAATATCGACTTTCCTAAGATTGAAGTTTGAACCGCACAGAATTGTCTCAGTCTTGTCGTCATTTAGTTTGAGTTTGTTGGCAGTCATCCACGCTTTCACCGCTAGACAGCATTCTTCCACTGCATTAACAGCGGCAGCACAAGCATTATGATCAGGATGGAAGCTTTTGTACAGCTGGGTATCATCCGCATATAGTTTGCGAGATAATCCTTGGCTATCAATTATTCTGCCAAGCTGGCTAGTGTAAACAGCAAAAAGGATAGGCCCTAAAACTGAACCTTGAGGTACGCCACAGATGAGAGAAGTGGCTTTTGATAAGGTCTGATTGATAGAAACTCTCTGAGTCCTGTCTGCCAAGTAATGTTGTTCGTCCGTCGTGATCGACGATGACCATTTTTGTCGTCCTATGAAGTATGGGGTGTGGCTGTGCGGTGGGTTTTCATGTGGCTAAAGAGGCCTATCCTTGCGCGGAAGGTACGACTGCAAACCGTACAGGGGAAGGTCAGAGCGTCGACAATGGGCTCTAGGGCACGATCTTTCCTGGCTTGTCTCTTGGACTCAGCTGCTCTCTGTTTTTGCTCTTCGCAAAGAGCTGCTCCTTCATGGACCGCTGAGTTCCATGAGGCACGGTCTTTGGCTGTCACCTCCCAGGAGTCCTCTTTAATGGAGAACGCTTTGAGTGATGCCTTGAGGGTATCTTTATATCGCTTTTTTGGACCTCCGCGAGCTCGCTGACCGTTTTTTAGCTCGCCATAGAAGAGCCTCTTTGGAAGACGGCAGTCAGGCATGCGTATAACATGCCCAGCCCAGCGAAGTTGAGACTGCATCAGACTTGTGTGGATGCTTGGGAGTCCTGCCCTGGCGAGTACCTCAAAGTCTGGAATTTTGTCCTGCCATTTGATATTTAGGATTTTTCTCAGGCTTTTTGTGTGGAAGTGATTTAGGAGCTTAGCATGTCGTTGATAAACAGTCCAAGTCTCACATGCATATAGTAAAGTAGGGAGCACGACTGCTCTGTAGACTTTTATTTTGGTTTGGGTGCTAATGCCCCTTCTGTTCCAAACATTTTTGTACAGACTTCCAAAGGTTGCACTGGCTTTTGAGATACGGAGGTTTACTTCATCATCAATGACAACAGCCTGAGACAGTGTACTACCAAGGTACGTAAAGCGGTTTACTGTGTTGATTTTTTCACCATTGATACTGATGTTTGGCTCGACGTAGGGCTTACCGGGGGCTGGTTGGTACAGGACTTCTGTCTTCTTAGTGCTGATGGTAAGTCCAAAGTTGGAGCATGCACTGGAAAAATTTTCAACACTGTGTTTCAGATCAGCTTCAGAGCCGGCATTGAGAGCGCAGTCGTCGGCAAATAGTAAGTCATGAATGGTGTCAGACCTGACCTTTGTTTTTGCTTTGAGTCTCCTAAGGTTGAACAGCCCGCCATCAGTGCGGTACCTGATGTCTACACCCTCAGGTCCATCCCTAAATGCATCACTGAGCATGGCTGTGAACATTAGACTGAACAGTGTTGGAGCCAGAACGCATCCCTGCTTGACGCCATTTGTCACTGGGAAGGGTTCAGACATCTCTCCATTGTCCTGGACACGAGCCTGCATACCGTCATGAAACTGCCTTACCATAGCTATGAACTTTCTTGGGCAGCCGAACTTTGCCATGATTTTCCATAGGCCATCTCTGCTGACTGAGTCAAAGGCCTTGGTCAGATCGATAAAAATTGAATACAGGTCTAAGTTCTGCTCTTGGCACTTCTCTTGGAGCTGTCTAGCTGCGAATACCATGTCGATCGTGCCGCGCTCCTTGCGGAAGCCGCACTGGCTTTCTGGTAGTAGACCTTGCTCCAGATGTACATTTAAGCGGTTAAGTAGAATTCTAGCCAGGATCTTGCCAGCAATGGACAACAGTGAGATTCCGCGGTGGTTGTCACAGGCCTGTCGGTTTCCTTTGCGTTTGTAGAGGTGAATTATGGAAGCATCTTTGAGGTTCTGTGGTACCGTTTCTGTCTCCCATATGGTCTGAAGTAGGCAAAGCAGTTTACCTGACAGCACAGGACCACCCTCTTTATAGATCTCAGCAGGAATCATATCGGGGCCAGGGGCTTTCCCATTTGACATTTGTCGGATGGCTGCCATTAGCTCATTCATATTTGGGACAGCTTCCAGTGTGTTGTTTACCGGGACTTGTGTTAATCTTTCGATGGCTTCGTGGCCCACAAAAGAGGGTGTGTTTAATACATTCCTGAAGTGCTCCGCCCACCTTTCTAATATTTTCTCCTTGTCAGTGATAAGCGTGGAGCCTTCTGCATCAAGGAGCGGAGATGAGCCTGAGGTGACAGGGCCATACATTTCTCTTAGACCCCTGTAAAAGTTCTTCATGTCTTTTGTGTCTGCATAGCCCTGAATTTCGTCAGCTTTCGCACATAGCCAAGAGTCCCGCATTTGTCGCAGTTGCTTCTGAATGATTCTGCTGATGTTTCCCAGGGCGGTTTTCTTTGCTGTTGACATAGGGTCATCAAGAAGTGCCTTGTGTGCTTTACGTCTTTGCTCAAGTAGAAGTTGAATCGCTGCATTGTTTTCGTCAAACCAGTCCTTGTGTTTCCTGGTAGAGGGTCCGAGGCACTCAGTGGCTGTGCTATGTACCGTGTCGCGAAGTGTAGTCCATGCTGCTTCTGCGTTTATGTTGTCAAATGTGATAGAGGCAAGGCGTCCATTTAGCGTGTGGACAAATGTTTAGGGGTATATGGGGTGTTCAGGTAGAGGTAGTACCTCCGACGGGTGGACATGTGGTGCTCAGCAGAGCAGTTCGCCCGCCTTGGTCCTCATCTGTCACTCAGCTCTCACCTGTGGCTCCTCGTAGCTGTTAGCATGCAACAGCGGCCATACCCCGGGCAACGGCTTCCACTGGCCGGCTAAACCAGGTGAGGGTAGCCGCTGGGCTCAAACCCACGGCGACATAGGTCTTGCCTACCTGTGCATGTGAAGCCTGGACATCGGCGGACCCTGCGGAGGAGATCAACCTGATCCAACGGAGGTGAAGGCGACTACAGCAACGCACTGTGGAGCGCGTAGTGCAAGGTGAGGCACGTAGCACATCTTGGTCATCCACTGCATCTGAGCCCATCGCCGGTCGTCTAGACTTGTTCTTGCCACTGGCATCTGGTGGACCCGGACGAGAGAGTGAGGTCGACGCTGCGCAACTCTTCTTCACTTTAAACAAACTAACATGCGCAAATCATTAGTCATCCATCATTCCAAGCCCTGTGGCGATGGGTAAGCGGCGAAGCGATAGGTGTGGTGCACTGGCAGTCGTAGCCGCAAGCCTGCACACAGGCGACTCAGGCTATAGGGTCGTTTCCCCACTGAATTGGAGCAGAAGTGGAATCCGGCAGACACCTGAGTGACTGAGCAGCCCTATTCAGGACAGCACTGCTCACCTCCTAGCATGAGGAAGGGGCTAGAAAAGGTGCCCTAAAAATTGCCTGCTCCTTATACCCTGGCCGGCAAACCGCGGTCGGCGGGGACCCAATTTATGCGGTCGAAATTCAAAGAAAACAAAGTCAAAGACAACTCCTATAATACTTGGAGTTTGGAATATCCGCACACTTCTCGACAGAGATACCACAGATAGACCTCAGCGACGCTCAGCGCTCATAGCTCATGAACTTGCTAGATACAACATAGACATTGCTGCCCTTAGTGAAACAAGACTGGCTGGTGTAGGCGAACTCACAGAAAGGCTTGCTGGCTACTCATTTTTCTGGAGCGGACGCGACCCAACCGCAAAACGCGAGGCTGGAGTTGGTTTTGCTATCAAATCCTCTCTTGCGTGCAAGCTCACCAGTTCCCCCAGAGGAATAAATGATCGCCTCATGACAATGAGACTGCCTCTCTGCCATGGTAAGAAGTTTGCAACTATTGTCAGCGCATATGCACCCACAATGACAAACTCGGAAGAGACCATTGCTAAATTCTATGAAGATCTCAACACTGTCGTCTCCGCCACACCTTCTTCTGACAAACTCATTATTCTCGGAGACTTCAATGCTCGTGTCGGTAGTGACAACTCCTCCTGGGAAGGAGTGATGGGGAAGCACGGGGTCGGAAAATGCAACAGCAATGGCTTGCTTCTTCTTCAGACATGTGCTGAATTTGGTCTCCTAATAACAAACACCATCTTTAGCCTCCCTACTCGCAACAGGACATCATGGATGCACCCGCATTCTAAACACTGGCATCTAATCGACTATGTCATTGTCAGAAACAGGGACCGACAGGACGTGAGAGTGACCAAGGCCATGTGTGGTGCCGACTGTTGGACCGACCACCGCCTGATTGTCTCCAAGTTGAATATCCATTTCAAACCAAAGAGAAGACCTCAAGCCTCCAAAACTCCAAAACGCCTAAACACAGACAGGCTTAAGATTCCTGTCTGCCAAGTAGGAAGTAAACCAATGAAGTGCAGTATCAGTGATGCCCATCTCGTATTGAAGTCTTGATAAAAGTAAGTCATGGTTGATAACATCAAAGGCAGCACTGAGGTCCAACAGAACTAAGATAGTCAGATCACCACGGTCAGCACTACATAGAACATCATTCATAACACGTAATATTGCCGTCTCACAGCTATGCCCAGGACGATAGGCAGATTGAAATTTATCAATCAGGCCATGTGTGGTTAGATGTTGTAAAAGCTGCTGAGAGACAACCCTCTCAAGAAGCTTCGATACATAGGGAAGGTTAGATACTGGGCGAAAACTCCTGCAGTCACTAGGATCGAGCCCCTTTTTCTTTAATAAAGGCTTGATGACAGCAGTCTTAAACATTTGTGGGACTGTGGTTGACTCCAGGCTACCATTTATGATACGCACTTAAACTGGAAGCAGAATTTCAAGGCAGTCCAACACAATCTTCGTTGGAATGGGGTCAACAATTGAGGATGTAGGTTTAGATACAGAAATAAGACGCCTCAACTGCTCTTCGGAAACTGGGAGGAAATTTGACAAAGAAATTCCAGAAAATGACTTCTCCACAGTGGGTGGAGTAGTATGATTATCAAAGCTGTTTCTGATCGCCTCGACTTTTTCATTAAAAAATTCATTAAGATAATGTTATCAATACAGTCCCTATGGTGTAATAATAATGTTATTAATACAGTCCCTATGGCGTAATAATAATGTTATCAATACAGTCCCTATGGTCACACTATGGTGTAATAATAATGTTATCAATACAGTCCCTATGTGTTAATGCAGAAACATCCAGAAAATGTTATGTTTTTTTTTCAGGAATTTTTCTTTAAGTCTCTATAATTATTTGTTTGATCATTGGCCATATGCATAATGAAAATATCAGTTGATACGTAAAGCTACAATTTTAAAATGAATGTTTTATTTCACTTTAATAGGCGGGCTTATTAAAAATGGTTACGGACTTCCGCGATGCATCCCCCCTTTTCTCCTTGCATAAAAATTGTGACGTCAGAATTCTATATAAAGCTAGTGATGCGGACGTCCTTTATGGACGCTCACCGAAAAATGTGGGGTTTCCCACAGGTCAAAGTCAATGACTAATCTGACGGAAATGACATCATCGTTATTGTGTCGCTAATAGTTGCTTACCTTTGTTCACAAAGGCGTATAACAGAAATATACCAATACAAGTGTTGTAACAAAACTTTTGTCAAAAGGTATCACTTTTGCTTTTAAGGTTTCTTATATGTGTGAAGTTATACGTTTCTTATAAGTTTACAGACGTTCCTTCTAGATAGAAGATTATTACGTCCACTAGTGGCACTAGTACTAGGCCCAAAACTCCTGCAGTTTTATATTACTCACTCCTAACTCCTATAGTCTATATAGTTTAGTCCTATAATTAATAAGGACTTTCTTTTGACATTTTTAAGTAACCTATTGATGGTTGAGTGTTTTTTACACTTACAATACAATACAATCACTTTCTCGACTACACTTAGTCTTAGCCGACTAAGGCTACTACTACTAGACTACTACAGTCTGCACTACTAGACTGCGCACTTTTCAAGATTGACGCTGCTTAGACGCTTAGTCTAGTTTAGTCGACGTCTTAAGACTTCTAAAGTCTTAATCATCTTAATTACAAGCCATACTATAAGGCTACACTTTATAAAATATTTATAAGCTAATGCCGCTAATCCATGTCCCTGGCAAAAGTAAAGTAAAGATTAGGCTAAAGGACTAAAGGAGAACTTGATCTTCCAAGCTGTTGTAGTGTTACTGTGTTAGGCCAACTTAGGCCTATAACTATACCTATAACTATCTGTTAATTTGTAGGATTGTAGGGTAGGCTACCGATTTTTTTTTATGAACTGGGACTAGTAGTAGTGAACTAGACTAACTTCTCTAAGTAACCAAGCAGAATTATAGACTATGTGACTCACTCTAGATTAGTCTAGATTCTAGATCCTGATTTTTTTTGTCTGGCTAGTAACTATTTAACTAGTAGTAATAGAATAGTATAGGAGGCACAGGCCTAACTAGTAAGTAAAGTAATCAACCATGACAGTTATCAGTAGTTGTAGACTACTTAACAGTGAACAATAGTGTTGTAGTGTAGTGACATTGACATTAGTCAGTAGTAGTATTAAAACGTCTAAGTCTAGTTAAAATTAACATTGTCAGACATTGAATGATCAATTATTACATTTTTAGTCATGTTTTTCTCTATTTCTCAGTATTATAACTGAGTATGGCATTAAATAAAATATTTTGTAAAAGAATAGTACAATAGGCCTATTCTGTGCAGACTGTACTACTGTACCTATACCCTACTATATATTATGTAGACGTATATATATTGAGCTTAGGGCCTATATGCTTATTGTATGGCAACCAATTGTATCAGATTCTAATGATACAGTAGATTTATAATGTAGGCCTACTATATAGACTAAAAATAGGTTAAAATAAAAAAATTGTTTGCAACGCAAGAAGAAAAAACACATTAAAAATTAGAAATGAACATTAAATATATTTATAAATTATGTACAATGTTTCTAAACAACAAGGCCACCAGAATCATCAGGAAGGAATTATTTAAAATTTATAATTCTTTTATGTTGTAATTTATGGGGATAATTTTCTTGGAGGCGGTGGCAGATCTTTTCTCGGGGGAGGGGAAAACCAACATTTTTATTAGGCCTATATAAAATTAAAGAATTTTTACCAGAAAACAGAGTGATAAAAGTATTCAGCTTTGGCAGTGCATTGGTACAAAACACAACATGTAGGCTAGGCATTTGTATGATTTCATATATCAAAAATGTGTTATTTAAATATGCTCAGTGCTTTTAAATCAGATATAACAGTGAACAAATTGAAAACATTATATATAGAAGATATCTACCAAATATTTAGTTTCATTGAGAAACAAAAAAAATTTTTTTTTTATATAGTAGCAGATTATGTATTATTTTAATTAAGACCAATAGTCCTATATGTGGTACATATGTGAAGCCGGCTGGTCCAGCGGTTAGATCACCGGACTGTCAACCAAAAAAAACAACTGACAGGTCGCGGGTTCTAGCCCTACCACCGGTGGATCCCTGTCGCCCTGCAGAAGTTTTGGGCCCAGTGGACGTAATAATCTTCTATCTAGAAGGAACGTCTGTAAACTTATAAGATATAAGATTGTTTTCTTTGTCAATGCGATGTCTTCTCAAAAAATAGTTTTAACTAACATTATTTTAATTTGTTTCTATTTCAGATAATAACTAAAATATCTTTGACCTAAAGCAACTTTACAACGTATTAGACTGCTTTGAAACAAACAAAAAATGGCTGAAACTGATACAGGATTAATACATTTGCTTCAGATCTTTACAAGAAATGCAAAACATGTCTCTGCAATAATCTTATTATGTGTTGTAATAGACGTTGCCTTATCCAGTGGTTCTGAGCTAGAGAATGCAGCAAATAAAGGAGGTAATCTTTCTATTGAATTGTTCTTTTTACCATTATTTCTAAGCTGACTCAAAGAGAATGCAATAAATTACATTCCTCCTGGCCAACCACACAGTTAAAGGCTTTTATTCAATTAAATTCAATAGTTTATTGTTTACTAATTGTTTCCAATTGAATCTATTTTAATGTTACAAAAAATTTTTTTTTTTTTTTTAAACTTCTGAAGCCTGATGAGAAATAAGGTTATTAATAAAAACCATATTTGTGATGCTACCCCACAAACTGGTAGAAAAGTAGGTAAAACTGATTTTTCAATAAATGTGAAAAAAGGGTTCTAGGTAATATTTTAGATTATTGATTTGTTATGTTGAATGTTGTAACATATAGCTGTCAAATTTTCAAACTAAAATTCTTTTTTAGAAGTTACTTAAAAATCTGTTTTTGTGCATCTTTTGTATATAAAATAAAATCAGACAAAATGTCTTCTAAATTTAAAATTGTTGAAAATGAAAAGTCAACTAAATATTAGTTACAAAATATTAAAACTCAAACAGATTGTTTACTGATCCATTATGAAAGTGTTTGCTTTATTTCATAACAATTGGTTAATATTTATATATTCTGTTAATATTTAATTATCTGTTGCAGTGCTAAATTGTAAAATAATCTGTACTGTTTTCTTTTTCATTTTTCTCCAAAACTACTTCCCTTCCCTTCACTTGTGTAATTGTGAATATCTTTTGATCTCAACAATCAATTTGAGAATATTTTGACCACTGTATAGATAAATAAATTAGCTTTTATGAAAGACCTAAAACTAAATATCTTATTTTGCCGACTTCAGTACCATTCTGTGGGGTTGCATAACATTTGAGATATGTATTATAAAGATATGTTATTATTGTTATTATATATATATATATTATTGATATGTATTTTGGAGATATGTTTCTGATACAAAATGTGGTTAAAAGAAAGTAAAGTATCCTGTCGGACCAGATTGATCCATGTCACCAGCTTCTGTGGCCACAATATACTAGGGGACTGTGTGGGCAGCACAGTGCCCAGCTGCCTTAACATTACATTACCCCAACTAAATTCAGGTACCCATCAGAGCTGCGTAGACTTGGGGACACCCTTAAGACGATGGAGAAAAAAATGAGCATTCACCAGGATTCAAACCCAGGACCTGCAGTACACTTATCAAACCGCCACTGTGCCCCATATGGATGTAGTTGGCCCATTTCTATTTTTTTTATTTTTATCATTGTTTCCTTTTTTTTCAAAAGCTTTATCTAAATTATTTAAACTCTGAAACTAATTTAAAGTTTATGATTTTAGTTTCAGATGAACTGATTAGTATTAATGCAACCAATACAACAACAGGAACCAAAGATGAGGATGGAGGGAAAGGGAATAAAGGTGATGACAGTTTTCAAAGTTTGTCTTTTGTTAATCATACACAAATATACAACTTTTACTCAATATAAATATACAACTTTTACTCAATATAAATATACAACTTTTACTCAATACAAATATACAACTTTTACTCAATATAAATATACAACTTTTACTCAATATAAATATACAACGTTTACTCAATATAAATATACAACTTTTACTCAATATAAATATACAACTTTTACTAAATATAAATATACAACTTTTACTAAATATAAATATACAACTTTTACTAAATATAAATATACAACTTTTACTCAATATAAATATACAACTTTTACTCAATATAAATATACAACTTTTACTCAATATAAATAGAATACAGATTATAATACTAAACATAAATACACAACTTTTACTCAATATAAATATACAACTTTTACTAAATATAAATATACAGATTATAATACTAAACATAAATATACAACTTTTACTCAATTTAAATATACAACTTGTACTCAATATAAATATACAATTTTTACTAAATATAAATATGCAACTTTACTCAATATAGATATATACCTTTTACTAAATATACATATACAGATTATACTAAATATAAATATACAACTTTACTCAATATAAAACTGTTTCTTCACTTGTTTTTTCTTCTTCATTTTGTTTAAGGTGTCATTATTGCTGCTTGTGTTATCGGTGCTGTTGTTTGTCTTGTTGCTATTCTGGGAGTGTACCTCTTCAAGCGAAGAAGACAGTAAGTAGCATGTCAATAGTGTAAAGTGTTAGTTTTGTCAATAGTGTAAAGTGTTAGTTTTGTCAATAATGTAAAGTGTTAGTTTTGTCAATAGTGTAAAGTGTTAGTTTTGTCAATAGTGTAAAGTGTTAGTTTTGTCAATAGTGTAAAGTGTTAGTTTTGGCAATAGTGTAAAGTGTTAGTTTTGGCAATAGTGTAAATTGTTAGTTTTGTCAATAGTGTAAAGTGTTAGTTTTGTCAATAGTGTAAATTGTTAGTTTTGTCAATAGTGTAAATTGTTAGTTTTGTCAATAGTGTAAAGTGTTAGTTTTGGCAATAGTGTAAAGTGTTAGTTTTGTCAATAGTGTAAAGTGTTAGTTTTGGCAATAGTGTAAAGTGTTAGTTTTGGCAATAGTGTAAAGTGTTAGTTTTGGCAATAGTGTAAAGTGTTAGTTTTGGCAATAGTGTAAAGTGTTAGTTTTGGCAATAGTGTAAAGTGTTAGTTTTGGCAATAGTGTAAATTGTTAGTTTTGTCAATAGTGTAAAGTGTTAGTTTTGTCAAGTTTGTGAATTTTGCTTGAACAGACAAAGCAGCACAAACAACATGTGTAAAAGAGATCATTTATTACTATGTTGTTAAGGAGTCCGTAACTTGTATTGAGGATTTAAATTAAAAAAAATATTTAATAGTTGTTTCCATGAGTTGTATAAGTGGTGAAAAATAAAATCCACAAAGAAAACCGACATGTTTTTTTCAAGTTTGGGAAAGTTTGTGAATTTTATTACAATGGACAAAGCAGCAAAAAAAGTTTATTAAACAATAATTAATTCTATATTTTGTTAAGGGATCCTTGTGTATTTTATTTTTAAATTACTAAAAACAAATGAGTTATTCCCCCTGTCTTCAGGAATACATGTTTTAATTATTTGCTTATCTTTAGCTCAACTTGTAAAAAGTTTTCAGTTCTCTCAAATATTTGATAGAAGTTTGGATGTTTATTAAAAGATGCCCAATTGTGATGAAAGTACAATCTGTCTATGTAGTTGAATAATGTTTGAAAGCAATGTCTCTATTGTGAGTACACTCTGTCTATGTAGTTGAATAATGTTTGAAAGCAATGTCTGTATCCCAGCCTTTTTCTGTTCCTTCTTAGATCAATGATGATGGACAAAGAGAAAAAGATGCAGATACAAATGTCCTCAGCTAGAAATGCTGGAGTCTACCAGGACCTGACTGTCAGTGTGCCTGCTGATGAGAAGCCTCCTGCAAGCCCAGAACATGAAAGGCTTAAAGCTGCAGAGGATGCATAATTCCACACAGACAACTTGATGAGAAAATCTCACCACTTCAACTTGATGTAACAGCTGTTGTAAACATTTAAGAACTATAATGAGGAAAGAAGTTGAGACTTGGTCCTGTACAAGACATTACACTGTATCTTTCCTCAAGTATTTCATTTTTTATTTAAATATTTTGCTAAAATTTAATCAACTAAACATCACACACACACAATTTATTATTGGAAATAGCTAAACATTTGTATGACAACTCTACTGCACTATATAAATAATTGGGAGTGTTGAGTGATATTGATTGTCTACCTTAGACCAGACTAGTAGACCAACCATCAATCTTTTCTGAAGATATATACCGTCATTGCCAGTTGAAGACTGGCCAAGTACAAAATTTTTCAGGAGAAGCAAAAAACTGCATAGATCGAGTAAAGGAATCAACATATCAATTTTTATAAGAAATAAAATTGTAGAAAATCTATTGGACAATACTACAAGATATTTTTAGACATCATGTGGGATATCCCAAGGAACATTTTGGTAAAAAAAAAAATAGAAAATTTCCGACTTGGTCAGTTTTTGCCTGGCAACGACGATATCATTAGACATAAGGAAATTATTGTCTGTAAATGGTGTCTTTAGATTCAATGAATACTTTTCTCGACTGAACAATGTGTCAGTAAACTGAACTGTTCAACCATTTCAAATTCTGCATTGTTTTTGTTAGAAAAAGAAAACTCAACACTTTTCATTCCAATAGAGTGACATTGTTGTGGACCAAAATCTTTGCCTTCACTTGCAAAGTGCCATGTCAGTTGTCTTAATGCCATGCCAGTTGTCTTAATGCCATGTCAGTTGTCTTAATGCCATGTCAGTTGTCTTAATGCCATGCCAGTTGTTGATAAAAAAAACACCACTTGCTTATTTAGTTTACCTGTTTTCAGGGTGCTTTTATTATGCTTGTACATTGTGTTTCTTTTATTGTCATAGATATGTACATTTGTTTTAACTCTTTACTGGGCAGGCAAGATTTTGTAGGATTTTTTTGACGCTCATATTCATTTGTTTGAGAAGTTATTTTATCCATTGTTGCATATTCAAAGAATCGATAAAAGTAGCTTATCTGGGACTGATTAGCCACAGTACAATACGGTCCAGTTTGTTTCCTAAATTCTTCTATTTTTATATCGAATGTTACATTTTCTGCCTATGGGGAGCGGGGGGTGTCTCCCGACAGTCCATTACGTCGACTTCAATATTAGACTTACAACTTTTGATATCTCAGTTGGAAAGATCCAAAGTAGACACACTACCTATATGTCACTATGAAACGTAACTTCACCCGATTGAAAAATACCCCAAATTTAAATGTCTAATAAACTAAACCAGAAGAACGCCTAACTATCACTCAACAACTCCATCACTCCACTTTAAAATATGAATAAATAAACTTACAGTGATGAAAAAATTGACGAGAGATGCTTTAAACATTGAATAAACCATAAATAAAAAAAGGAAAACTCCAGAGATCTCCAACCAAATGAGATCGTAGTAAATATATATATAGTAGCCTGAACCACGGATGTTTTCGGACATTTTGCCAGAAACCGCAAGGGACGCCTTTTGGCCGCATTGCCTGGTAAAAGGATAATTTGTAGCGTTGTTGTTATGGACACAAGTGTGTGAAGCTTACTTCTTTTGATATAAATTTAAAATGAACAAAATATGAGCAATGAAACTATTGTGTATTTCTTTATCCCTCGTTGTGCACTTTGTTGTCATGTCATCATTTTACTGTGAAATCATATTGTGCATTTTTTTAATAATGTAACATTTGGAAATGTTTATTGAATTGTTTACATTATTGTTTTGTAAAATGTTAAATATTGAATAGAAGAATGATTTTTTGAGTGTATTTTTATGAATGTGTACTCACTTTTGTGACTTTTAAATGAAGAGATTTGTTGTAATGTACAAACAAAATAATTTAACATTCTTAATCTTTCTCAATTTATTACATATATTAAATATTTAGGCTTGTAACTATACTATCATAACCATAGTAGGCATGCAAGTCAACATAAAGTTATTCAACATTGAAAATATCACTTTGTAATGAACGATTTGATCTCACTTTTAGGCTTGTATTTTACTAGCACCTATTATAGATCTACAAGTATCCTAGATGTAAACATGCTAGATTTAATGTACTTTAAACTTAAATTTGAAATTATGTGTTAAACTGTTTTACTCAGTTTAAATTTCTATGATTATTAATGATCTTTTAAAATCCATTAAAATATATTTATTTTTTTCTTACTTTTTCTGCTATTAAAATAATGAATGAAATACAGAGATAAATGATATAATATTAAAAATATAATTATACAAATGTATGTATCAATTAGAGATGAAAAGACCTTACCATAAAAGAAAAAGATTAAAAAAAAAATTCAATTTAATATTGGAAAAATGCAGGGATTGATTGCACTACCCGGTACCAAAGAATATTATTGATACAATAGGGTTGTCACATGTCAATTCCAAGAGCCTAGAATCAAGTCATTTTTGTTTTTTTATTTGTCTCACATATTCTATGCTCACATTTTTAGGATATTTTGTCCCCTTGAACATACCATAGATATTATTAATATCTATGAATGAACATACTACATGTAAGCTGTAAAAAATGGCTGTTGAATGTAATGGCTGTTGAATGTAATGGCTTGTGTAAGCTTAGGTATTATTGTTAGGACTCAGTGCAATATGTTTTTTTTTTGTCTGCCAGCTATCTAGGCAATAGTCATGACAAATTTTCATCTCGCTATCATTCATAAATGATAAATGTTACATTTCTTAATAAATTGCACAAATAACTTTTTGTCCATAGCTTTGTAACATCTTTACTCAAAATCGGTTACCGGTTACTAAAATCTAACTCCTGCCATTTTATAAGTTCCTTAACCAAGGGCAACAATTAAATTGTAGATCCTTTCAAAAGTTGTAACTGTCAGACTGACAAATTTAAATTTGATGACACGCTCCCTTTCTATGTGGTTCAATAAATTTATATCTGGATATTCTGACTAAATACTGATTTCAGCTTCAATCAATGTTTAACATAGAGATATATTGTTATGAAGTTTTTTCATATGTTTTTTTTTGTACCTAAAACTAATTTTACTTAAACTTAAACCAGGACATTTGTACGCTTTAGTGTTGTTTTCTAATTAAAAGTTGTTTTAAAACTCATACGTCATGATGTGTTTTTGTTTGTTTATATCTACTTGTTTTTGTTTGTTTATATCTACTTTCTGTAACATGCTAGTAACCTAAGTAACAACACAGAAGTAAGAAACATAAGCCCATTGTTGAGTGGATTGATTTTATTGAAAAATGTCCACAATCCAACATAATGAATGAAACAATACTTTTAGTACCAGTCTTGGCTATAGCTAGCTATTTTGTCTTGTCCACTATATTAGTACCAGTCTTGTCTATAGCTAGCTATTTTGTCTTGTCCACTATATTAGTACCAGTCTTGTCTATAGCTAGCTATTTTGTCTTGTCCACTATATTAGTACCAGTCTTGTCTATAGCTAGCTATTTTGTCTTGTCCACTATATTAGTACCAGTCTTGTCTATAGCTAGCTATTTTGTCTTGTCCACTATATTAGTACCAGTCTTGTCTATAGCTAGCTATTTTGTCTTGTCCACTATATTAGTACCAGTCTTGTCTATAGCTAGCTATTTTGTCTTGTCCACTATATTAGTACCAGTCTTGTCTATAGCTAGCTATTTTGTCTTGTCCACTATATTAGTACCAGTCTTGTCTATAGCTAGCTATTTTGTCTTGTCCACTATATTAGTACCAGTCTTGTCTATAGCTAGCTATTTTGTCTTGTCCACTATATTAGTACCAGTCTTGTCTATAGCTAGCTATTTTGTCTTGTCCACTATACCTATGCTCTTTGCCATCTTGATTGTATTTATATATATATTTCTCTCTGAAATATTCTTGACTCAATCTGTATGTCTGTAGAATTCTCCGACCCTCTTTCTTGATAGTTTCTTTGTCCATTTTCCATATGTTTTCTTCCTCTCTTTCTTCTTCTACTAATTTGACCTGTAAGATAAGATTTATTTACCATGAAATGTTATCTTTTATATTTGTCTATCTATTTGTCACTAATAATACCCCAAGCTAATCAATTTCAGACATATATTATTGCTACCCCCTTCCCCACTTCAACATACCATTACCACAAACTCTTAGTACTCTAAAACAACACAAAACAGTTGAAAAGACTTATTATTTGTCTGGCATTGACTGCAAGACAACTCTACAGCCTGGTTAGTAGAAGAAGTCTATTCTAATTCAGGATTAACAGGTTTAGATTTTACTTGTAAAAATATTTCATTAACTAGTAATGTGAGGACTAAAGCTGAATGAAAACCTTAATCCAGCTTTTGATGTGGTTAACAAATACATACTTATTGCAACTAGTTTCCTCCCTTACTCTTTCATTCATCATTACTTCACATTTGTAATCTATATATATATATAAAGAGAGTGTTTGTAAGCATACGGCTCCCCATTGGTCAATTTGAAATCACGTGAGTTTGTAGGCCCATATACTGTCTAATAATTTTTCACATTGGACATGTGTCTTCACTAGCTCAGCGTGCGTATAGTTAGACTATACCTTTTTTTTTCACCAATTTTTTTTTAAACTTTAAAAACAAAAGACATTGTAAATCTACGGGCAATTTAGATTTTTGTTAAATAAAAATACGTGCCTATTTTTTTACTCGATCACAATATTTATTTTAAATTACTTTCCTAAAAGTCTTCAGTAAAAAATAATAATTTAAATATTAGATTTATAGCTTTCTTTGTATTGTCGTTTATAAAATTTATATCTGCACCTTATACAGTTCTGTTGTTTTTTTCACCCGGGCAACGCCGGGCAATGAAGCTTGTACAAGATAAAACAGCTGTGTCAGTTAGTGAAGTTACATCCAGTAGTTTATTGTTGGTTCAAATACATTTAGGAACATTACTAGACTGACCAAGATTAAATGAACATACAATTCCTACTTACTGTGCAAAATATTCCCTACAAGAAGTCAACTCACCTCTGCCCAAGCCTGTTCGATTTCTCCTATTTCATCAGTGATTCGGTGCCTTACAATGAATTCTCCATTTTCTTTCAAATAGCAATGTTTATAATCCTCTTCATCTTTTGGAAGTCCATAGGGAAATGTGACAGGTTTGATGTGAAGTAAATGCTTGATGACTCGAAGTTTTTCATTGGTTTCTGGTGTATTTTTTAAAACAACAGGATTGTAAGCCTAAACAAACAAACTTAGAGTTTAATACAACAGGATTGTAAGCCTAAACAAACAAAGTTATAGTTTAATACAACAGGATTGTAAGCCTAAACAAACAAAGTTATAGTTTAAAACAACAGGATTGTAAGCCTAAACAAACAAAGTTATAGTTTAAAACAACAGGATTGTAAGCCTAAACAAACAAAGTTATAGTTTAAAACAACAGGATTGTAAGCCTAAACAAACAAAGTTATAGTTTAATACAACAGGATTGTAAGCCTAAACAAACAAAGTTATAGTTTAATACAACAGGATTGTAAGCCTAAACAAACAAAGTTATAGTTTAATACAACAGGATTGTAAGCCTAAACAAACAAAGTTATAGTTTAATACAACAGGATTGTAAGCCTAAACAAACAAAGTTATAGTTTAATACAACAGGATTGTAAGCCTAAACAAACAAAGTTATAGTTTAATACAACAGGATTGTAAGCCTAAACAAACAAAGTTATAGTTTAATACAACAGGATTGTAAGCCTAAACAAACAAAGTTATAGTTTAATACAACAGGATTGTAAGCCTAAACAAACAAAGTTATAGTTTAATACAAAAAAAAGAAATGCATTTAATTATAATGAATAAAAATTAATTTGAAATGTTATTTAATAAATTGACTTTTTATTTTTCTAGCTATAATACTAAATAACAAAGAAAAGGTCTTTTGTAATTATGAAAAAATAAAATAGTACTAAAATGAAAACTTGATTCCTAAAGTCAAGATGAAGTGAAAATCCTTTAGAGTTTGAGGCACATATGGCATTGACCTCTGGCCTAACTTTGTAATTAAACAATGCAGTTACTTGAACTCTTTGGCTTTAAAAATAAAAAGTATTATTCCCACTGGGTCTCAAACTGTGTATATGTTTTGAAAAATTAAAAGCAATAGTTTCTATTATCAAATGCACCACTTCATAAGTGACAAGTCAGAACTAAACAACTTAATATATGATATAAATAAAAACTTAATGCGTAATTAATCTTGTGAAGTTAAGTCTAAACAAAGCTTTATCATTAAGTACAATTACATTTATAATTATGATTAGTATAAAAACTATTGATTTTAAAACAACGCAACTCATTTATTTATTTTTCTCCTCAAATAACAACGCACGCGATGACGCGAGAGACTTTTAGTAACACATGCTAAGGTACCAATTGAGATGGGAATCGAACCGAACCCGAACCGAATACACCGAACCCGAACTGTGGTTTCCAACTAACCGAACCCGAACTCTGCCGGTGACCGAACCCAAACTTTAAAGTGACGGACTCCGAACCGAACGAACCTATATAAAAGTAACAGAAACAAAAAATATTATTATATTGTCAATAGCAAGCATTCACCAGTAATGATTACCGAACCGAACGAACCTATATAAAAGTAACAAAAAAAAATATTTTAATATTGTCACTAGCAAGCATTTGCCAGTAATGATTACAGTTGTATTGATAGTAATTTAAAAATTTTTTTTTATTTTTTATAACCAACCCTCCCCCAACACCCATTGACACTTTGGCTTCCAAGTACGCAGAAATGCGCGTCAAAAAGGAAAAAGAAAACTTTGCTTAAACAAACATCGACGGACTGTCAATGTAAGTGACCTAGATAGATGTATCACAAAAGCATGATTGCTCTACCCACCTCTTCGACGTCATACTGCTTTGATCTTCGCTGTGTCATCACCCCGCTTCCTAGCTGCCGATGTCCCCCCCCCCCACAACAAAAAATAATTGTTTATTATAAAAACAATCAGTGATTACACGCCTTGACTTTTTTCCCAATAGCTTTTTCTTTTCATTCCAAACTTAGGAGGTTGGATTTAATTTTTGAGAACCAAGGCACTTTACCTTGTTGTTTTTTTAAAGAAAATATTGATATATTTGAATGTATGATTTTTGGCCAAATGTATTTTAAGAAGCGAAAAGAAGCCTAAAAGTATGTCAACTGCATTACTACAGCAAGGACACTGTGGCTACAATTGAGTGAATATCTTACGTTGCAACTAGGCCTGGGGGGGATGAAGAGGTGTGTGTATATTTAACCTCACATTTGACAACACAACATAAATTGACTAGACAACGTGGTAAACACTCCAGTGCTTATTGTGAGTGAAAACAAAAATAGAGATTATATGTCGTATAGGATAAACTGGAAGAGATGATAAACTGGAAGAGTGTGAGACAAAGAATGCAAGGTGGGAGGAGAGATTAATTGTGTAATGTAGAGGGGTTAGGGGCAAGTGATAGCACATTTAATCATATTAATGGTATAAAGGGGGAGAAGATTGGAGAATGGTGCATGGTTTGAGGAAGGGTGGGTGGGGGAATAAAATAGCAGGTCTTTTTTCTGCATTGGTGCACGGGTTTACCCTAAACAATTCAAAAACTAATAATATTTCTTTTAAGTATGAAAATTGAAACGTTAAGAATTGGTAATAAAATTACATTTCTAATTTAAAAAATTACTTTTTTAAATCCTTGTTCTTGAAAAAAACGAAAAAAAAAACGGGGGGAGGGAGGGGTAATAATAGGTCACAGAGACTATGGCATTTCAGCTTACTTTTTAAGAGCTCAACTTGTCTTTTATTTCATTTTAGAGCATTATCACTGATAACAATGAGCATTTAAAAAAAAAAAATCACGTTGCTTACACCAGAAATAGGTTGCTTACACCAGAAATAGGTTGCTTACACCAGAAATAGGTTGCTTACACCAGAAATAGGTTGCTTACACCAGAAATAGGTTGCTTACACCAGAAATAGGTTGCTTACACCAGAAATAGGTTGCTTACACCAGAAATAGGTTGCTTACACCAGAAATAGGTTGCTTACACCAGAAATAGGTTGCTTACACCAGAAATAGGTTGCTTACACCAGAAATAGGTTGCTTACACCAGAAATAGGTTGCTTACACCAGAAATAGGTTGCTTACACCAGAAATAGGTTGCTTACACCAGAAATAGGTTGCTTACACCAGAAATAGGTTTCTTACACCAGAAATAGGTTGCTTACACCAGAAATAGGTTGCTTACACCAGAAATAGGTTGCTTACACCAGAAATAGGTTGCTTACACCAGAAATATGTTGCTTACACTAGAAATAGGTTGCTTACACCAGAAATAGGTTGCTTACACCAGAAATAGGTTGCTTACACCAGAAATAGGTTGCTTACTCCAGAAATAGGTTGCTTACACCAGAAATAGGTTGCTTACACCAGAAATAGGTTGCTTACACCAGAAATAGGTTGCTTACACCAGAAATAGGTTGCTTACACCAGAAATAGGTTGCTTACACCAGAAATAGGTTGCTTACACCAGAAATAGGTTGCTTACACCAGAAATAGGTTGCTTACACCAGGAATACGTCGCTTACACCGGAAATACGTTGATACGCCAGAAATATGTCGCTTACACCAACTTACACCAGAAATATGTCGCTTACACCAGAAATACGTCCCTTACACCAGAAATACGTCGCTTACTCCAGAAATATGTCGCTTACTCCAAAAATACGTATACTATTTGTATTTGATGCAACAGATGACCCAGAAAAAAACACTTATTGTTGTTTTTTTTATTTGCATCAACTTAGGCATAATTATTTGTGAGTTTTGAAAATGTGGCAGAAAATAAATATTATTTTAAATCAGGAGAAAATCCAGTTGTAGGCTACTATTCTACGATTTTTATTTATTTTTAGTCAATAAAATTTTGTTTTTTTACCTAAAAAACAGTTTTATTAAAACACAAACATTGTAAGAGTTCAGTAGTTGTCGAACCGAACGGAACCCAAACTTAAATTATTACCGAACCGAACCCGAACTTAGTTTTTTACTATTACGACCGAACCGAACCCGAACTTAGGGTCCTACCAAACCGAACCTGAACTTAAGGTCTCACTGAGCCGAACTTCTAAATGTGGGTTCGATTCCCATCTCTAGGTACCAAATGCGACATGCTCAGTAAAGAGACAGGGGGACGGAGTCTGCTATCGCTTGGTGATGAATCTCAAAGCGTCACAAGCGTGTGTTAGCTGGGGCCCAGAGGAGGAAAGAATGTGGGACACAAAAAGACAATATTAATTTTCTTAATTCCAGACATTTACCGTAAAAGTTTAAGACCTTTTAAAGACAAAAAAGAACATTTAAGACTTTTTAAAGGGTCTGGAAGACCAAATTCCAATTTACAGACTTGCGTACAAACCCTGTAATCATTGGCAGTTATAGATTCGGCCCATGTGACGACTCACTGACGACCGATTCGTTATAACCACCCTGGGAGTGAAAACCAACAAGCGATGATGATAAAAAAAGCATGGTCTGCGCAGAATCGGAAATGTAAATGATTCGCTCTTTTACCCAACTGAGCCAATTCAAATCCCATTTTTAAAAAAAATTTCTTATTGGCCTAGACAAAATGTGAACATTTTAAATTTGTAATAAAAAAAAAGCTCAGCAATCAAAATTTCTGGAATTTTTCAGGAGATTCTTAATTCCAGGACCTCTTGGAATTCCTCCTGGCTATTTATCGTTTTCTTTTTCTAGTCATCACTGGACATCTCTAAACCTCACTGATTTACATCCCCAATACTGGCAACAAGTTATCGAATCACATCATTTCAAAAGTTTTAAATACCTTTTCAAAGAGACCATATTCCTTGAGAATATCTTTTTCCCAGTAAGGTCGAGTAAAATGACTCTTGATTCTGTACACCATGTGGAGCATAGAAGGCTCAGGCTCTGGCAGCGACTCCTTTAACTTTTTATGCCTCAGTATTGGCTCAGCCCATGATGTGTCCTTAGGATCAAACCATTTCTTGATGGGTTTTTTTCTTCTCGGAAACAGACCTCTTGTTTTCCATCTAACAAATTCTAAATTAGGAACTTTTAATGTGGAGAAAATAGGGAGACCCTGAAAATGAAGACATGCAGAATCTAAGTTCCTGATTTAAATGATATAGGGGCCTACTTTAGACCTGATAAGCAAAAAACATTCCTGCTCATGTAGAATCTTTATTCATTGTCATTGATTTGAAATTATTTACAATGTTTACAATAGGCCTAACTGAATTTTTTAAGTATAAACACAAGCGAGAAATAAGATTCAAATTATTAACTTAAGCCCCTTGGGTATTTTGATAATCTACAGCCTAAGAGTTAGAAGCTATGGCTTGGCTATGCGGCTATGTTCTTGGTTATTGAGGCTATTGCCACTATTCACTATTGGCTGAGTATTATTTAGTATTATTGTTGAGTATTGCAATAGTATTGGTTATTATCATTATATTTATGAATTATGATTGGTCATAAAGTCAATATTATAATATATAAATGTAAGTCATAGTCATGGAGTCATGGTTGTAGCTTGTTAGCAGGCAAAACAAAGTTACTGTAAAAAAAAATTTGAAGATAAACATAAAAAAAGACAAAAACACTTTCCTTATCCCTTATGCAAGAACAAATGCATAAAGTTATAAGTACTCTTTCTTCCCGAGTGGCATTCGGTCATGGAATGGGTTGCCTGAACAAACCAGGAAAACCAGTAACGAATACATTTTAAAAAAAACGAATTAAATTAAAAGCAATAGGTCTATTGTTTATATCATACAATAAAATTCTCTTTTGGAGGACGTTTCCAATTTATAGGCTACATTTATTCATTTAACTTTAACTTTTGACCCGATTGGTCAAACGGCTTAAGAGCCTATTTAGGCTATATAACGCACAAAGAACATGATCTAAATTTATTATAAACAAACTCACGGTAATTATGTAGGCTATATAATGTATAGGCTAAACTTTAGTTTAACTGCCCCACGGAATTTTTATAAGTCCCTTACTTTAAAGATCTTTTTATCCTGAATACCAAAATCGAGGTTTTGTTGAGCGGTTCCATTTGTGTGATTTTAAAAAAAAATTTCAAATGTTGAAAATTTATACTTTTTTATTAAAAATATTACCTCCCTTTGAAATTGTGTGTTGTAAAATTTAACATGAGTTACCTCCTTTTGGAAATTGTCTTATTAAGTCCCTTTGGTTTGTTTATTTTTTTTATTTTTATTTTCTTTTATCGCATATTGTCAAACGAACACACACACACTGCATGTACTGCCTGCTTCTCGGACCAGATTTTTTAGCCAGTATCGGTTAGTTTCTAAGCTTTCTAAGTATTTGTTAATTATTGGTATCAGTTATTAGGTTAAGATAATAGGATAGGGAGAGCGTTGTAGTTTTTTTTATTTGGCTATAGATAGCCAAACTGGCCATATCCTGGGACAGGAAGTAGTCTAGAATAGCACATGCTATAGTATAGTGTCTTTAGATAGTGTCTTAGGAATCGCTGCAGACTTGACATATCGTGTTTCATGGCTGTGTGACGTCACAAGCCTTTGGTAAACACAATTGAAATGATTTTTATTTCTATGAAAAAATTTTTTTTTTCATTTTCAATAGTCTGCCGCTCTTCCTAAGACACTTATCAATAGCTCCACGCGAAAAAATTTTCAGTTGGAATTTTTTAGAACTCTACTTTTTGTGGGGCAGGAGTACCGAAGTATTACCAAAGTATATTGATTATTGATGATAAATGGGGATAACGTTAAATGTAGGCTATGTGAATGTGTAACAATGTGAGTATTCAATCATATTCAATGAGAATGTGTGATAAGTCATACTTAAACTTTATTTTAAACTTTAACTTTTGAGTCAGTTTAACTTTAAGTTGAAGTGAACTTTGAAAGTGATATATTATAATTATTATAGGCCTAATTATAAAATATATAGAGTCTATAAAAGTCTATATTATATATTGATAATGATTATTATCATTATAATTAATAATTATAATACTGAAAAATAGATTGATAAGTAATGATAAGATTCAATAGATTGATATAAGTTAATATAAGATAATTTAGTAATCAACAAGACTCGTCCATAAAAAAAAGTATTTTCAATATTTTACGCTAAATTTTAGATACCCTGTATCCCCATTTTATTGTTGATTCTTTTGTTTAGGTTTGAATAATAAACAATAAGAATAAATATATAATATATTTATGACTTACTGTTTTCTTTAGCAAGGACGCGGCCATCTTGAAATATAAAAACAAAAAAGAAACGCTAAAGAGTTCACTGGACTATATATCATAACTCAATTAGATAGCTTAAGAAATCGTTCAGCGTTATGCGGCGGATCTGGTGTATAACATAACGTTAAGCCGAATGTGTGTAGGCCCTATAATGCCGAGCGTCATCGGCAGACCCAAATTTACGAAAAAATGTGAGAGTTAGCCTATATTTATGACTTATAACTTTATGACTTTATAGGCCTACTAATCTATACTTACAATTCTATAGTCTATAGTCTATAGGCTTTTATTTAGGATCATATCCCTAGTTAAGTCCTAACCGGGACTAACCGTAGGCCCAACATCAATTTCTAATTGTGATTAAGTGACATAGGCTAAATAAACTTTTTGTTTGAATTAATTTTAAACAATGACAAATAGTTACAAAAAAGTCACGTATTTAACTATAAATATATCGTTTTACTATAACTATAATTGAATTAATAATAATAATTTAAAAAAAGGTAGAGTGGGGTAGGGTAGAACTTTCGTTACCCCCCGTTGACAGCACACGTTGCTAACCACTGGGCCAAGAAAACTTGCTGAAAATGTAACAAAAAATTGTAATTGAGCTTACAGGGCCAGCTAACAGAAGGGCCAGCTAACAGAAGGGCAAAGAGTAAAGTAGTAATAATACATAAGGCATTAAACTCTAATTTAGAAATACAACACAATAACAACCTGTTGCAAATCTCAGATAAACATAAAGATAAAAACACTTTCCTTGTCCCTTATGCGAGAACAAATGCATATAAGTACTCTTTCTTCCCGAGTGGCATTCGGGCATGGAATGGGTTGCCTGAACAAACCAGGAAAACCAGTAACTTAACATCATTTAAAACATTAATACAAATGCAAGACTAGACTCGGACCACGGATGAGCGTAGGACGCAATAATCTTCTTTATAGAAGGAGCGTCTGTAATGTATAAGATAAGATAAGATAAACAATAATGCGCATGCGCCAATAGCAGTGTGTATAATATAGGTCACGAAAATTTGCCGTATAACGTTTTGCATTATACGGCGAATCCACCGTATAATCACTCCGTTTCTTTATTGTTCAAAACAAATGGACATTTGTCTTGATTACAGATGTTTTGTCTTTCAGCATATTTTAAACTGATTGGGACTGCAATGGATCGCCTAAACAGAAGCTGGACCAATAAAAGCATTGGTCTCACAACAAAGCTAAGACTTTACAGAGCCCTTGTCAGAATTATTGTTCTGTAGCCTATGGATGTGAGACCTGGACGCTGCCATCAGCAACTGAAAACAAGTTGCAGGCTTTCGAAAATAAATGGGTGAGAAAAATACTTCGAATCTCCTGCATAGAACACAGGACAAATGCGTAGACTCTATGTGTGGGACAGAATATCCTCAATTGCAGTCCCTCAAGAAAACATTATGGCAACAATCAAACGGCGCACACTGACATGGTTTGGTCATGTGTTGCGGCGCAATATAGCCTGTCAAAAGCAATCCTCCAAGGCACGGTGGAAGGTGGGCGTAGGAGAGGCCGTCAGCGGCGATGCTGGTTCGACAATGTATAGTATTGGACAGGGCTGCAGTTGACTCAACTATTGACAACCGATCAAGATAGGCAAAAGTGGAGAAAGTTGACTGATTAGGTGTCCATTCGCCCCTCCCCCTAACGACCACAACGGTCATGGGATTGATGGATTGATGATGATGATATTTTAAACAATATAAAATAATTATATGTACTCAAGCATAGAAATATAATCATAAAAATAGACATGCACGAACACTATCACACAATTTATCATACAAGAAAAAGTTCATTAGTAGTCAGCTTATTCTGACTGGAGTCTTGGTGATATATTTCTTGTTGCGTATATTTGTGTGAATTCTCATGGTAGATAGTATGGCCTGAAGCTGACGCACAATAATTCTATTCTGGTGTGCATATCCTTCTTTTTGTTGTATTAATGCAGTTGATATTGCAATATTGTTTGTTTATATAAATAGCCAGCCCTCCAACTTTACTTTTGCCACTGTTGACGGGTCTGTCTGAGCGAAGCAGATAGAAGACGTATTCCTCCTCCACGGTCACATTTCTTTCGCCTTGTTCGTGTAGATATGTTTATTTGTTGTTGGCCTTTATCAGATTTGTCCCAACTCTTGTACCATTTGTCTACCTTGTAGGCCTACCATTTGTCTACCTTGTACCATTTGTCTACTTTGTACCATTTGTCTACCTTGTACCATTTGTCTACCTTGTACCATTTGTCTACCTTGTACCATTTGTCTACCTTGTAGGCCTACCATTTGTCTACCTTGTACCATTTGTCTACCTTGTACCATTTGTCTACCTTGTACCATTTGTCTACCTTGTACCATTTGTCTGCCTTGTACCTTTGTCTACCTTGTACCATTTTTCTACCTTGTACCATTTGTCTACCTTGTACCATTTGTCTACCTTGTACCATTTGTCTACCTTGTACCATTTGTCTACCTTGTACCATTTGTCTACCTTGTACCATTTGTCTACCTTGTACCATTTGTCTACCGACAACCTTCGGTGCTCTCTGTACGGCTGAAGGGACAACCGGAAAGTTATGTATATTATGATTAGTGCTCCTCTTTTACCAATGAGGTCTGTCCAGTATTTACTTGATCCTGAAATCCATTGCAGAAACTCATTTTATCTCCAACGTCAGCAAGTTTCTCCATTTCAGCAGTTTCCCGGACATCGAAACTACTCCAGCAAGTAATACCTCGTGATCTCCCCTTTTTCATGCCATGAACTATATATATATATAATCTGCTCTAATGACTTATTAACGGTTGTCTCCCTTCTACATGGCGCAAACGGACCTACTTAATTAAATGGCATATTAATTAAATGACCTACTTAATTAAATGACCTACCGTGGCCCTGACATTTGACGTATTAGAATACCAACATCCGAATGTACCGGTGATTACATCACCGACCCTTACACAAGCTGCACTATGTGAGCGCGCATTGTGTCGTAACGTGTGTTTCAGGGGAAACAAATCGAACAAATTATCAATTGTCCTAATACTTTAAATGCAATTTATTACATATATACAACACAACTATATTAAATTATATTGTACACAACTGGTGCTATATAAAAAAAAAACTTTTTGTTTTTCATTAATACCCTATTAAAATCCTCGGCTACACCACTATCCCTACAACAATATAAACACAAGAGCTATATGCAAATCTGCACACCAAATGAATACAAGATGACCTAAATAAACTTGACACAAATTACTACACAGTAGCCACGTTCTCCTCTCCCCCCCCTCTCCCATCCCATGCGACACGTCCATTGCTCACATTAACTAACAGGTTCTAACCATCTGTGAGCATCAGTCTACTCGATAACTTGTCAACAAGGAAGAGGACATAGTCAATCGGATACCAACAATCCATTAGGTAGGCTATTAATAATTCAGTATCACTTTTAAGCTTTATTACAGCAAAGGGAGATAATATAATCTTCTTCATTACTTCTATAATATCATCAATAATCAGTAAACAGATTGTGTAGGCTACATATACAGATTGTGTAGGCTACATATACAGATTGTGTAGGCTACATATACAGATTGTGTAGACTATATATACAGATTGTGTAGGCTACATATACAGATTGTGTAGGCTACATATACAGATTGTGTAGGCTACATATACAGATTGTGTAGGCTACATATACAGATTGTGTAGGCTACATATACAGAATGTGTAGGCTACATATACAGATTGTGTAGGCTACATATACAGATTGTGTAGGCTACATATACAGATTGTGTAGGCTAAATATACAGATTGTGTAGGCTACATATTATAAATCTAATCACAAAGATTACTTAGTTTCCTAGTTAGATATATATTATATGAGAGAGACAGATATATATATATAGAGAGATATATATATATATAGAGAGAGAGACAGATAGATATATATAGAGAGACAGATAGATATATATAGAGAGAGACAGATAGATATATAGAGAGAGACAGATAGATATATAGAGAGAGACAGATAGATATATAGAGAGAGACAGATAGATATATATAGAGAGACAGATAGATATATATAGAGAGACAGATAGATATATATAGAGAGACAGATAGATATATAGAGAGAGACAGATAGATAGATAGAGAGAGACAGATAGATATATAGAGAGAGACAGATAGATATATAGAGATAGATATATATATAGAGAGAGACAGATAGATATATAGAGAGACAGATAGATATATAGAGAGAGACAGATAGATATATATAGAGAGAGACAGATAGATATATAGAGAGAGACAGATAGATATATAGAGAGAGACAGATAGATATATAGAAATAGATAGATATATATATATAGAGAGAGACAGATAGATATATATAGAGAGATAGATATAAAGATAGAGAGAGACAGATATATATATATATAGAGAGACAGATAGATATATATAGAGAGGCATATATATATATATAGAGAGACAGATAGATATATAGAGAGAGACAGATAGATATATAGAGAGAAACAGATAGATATATAGAGAGAGACATAGATATATAGAGAGAGACAGTTAGATATAGAGAGAGACAGATAGATATATAGAGAGACAGATAGATATATAGAGAGAGACAGATAGGTATATATAGAGAGAGACAGTTAGATATATAGAGAGAGACAGATAGATAGATAGAGAGAGACAGATAGATATATAGAGAGAGACAGATAGATATATATATAGAGAGAGATATATATATAGAGAGAGACAGATAGATATATATAGAGAGATAGATATATATAGAGAGAGAGACAGATAGATATATAGAGAGACAAATATATATAGAGAGAGAGACAGATAGATATATAGAGAGAGACAGATAGATATATATAGAGAGACAGATAGATATATAGAGAGAGACAGATAGATATATATAGAGAGACAGATAGATATATAGAGAGAGACAGATAGATATATAGAGAGAGACAGATAGATATATATATAGAGAGACAGATAGATATATATAGAGAGAGACAGTTAGATATATAGAGAGAGACAGATAGATATATAGAGAGAGACAGATAGATATATATAGAGAGACAGATAGATATATAGAGAGAGACAGATAGATATATAGAGAGAGACAGATAGATATATAGAGAGAGACAGATAGATATATAGAGGAGACAGTTAGATATATAGAGAGAGACAGATAGATATTTAGGGAGACAGATAGATATATAGAGAGAGACAGATAGATATATAGAGAGAGACAGATAGATATATAGAGAGAGACAGATAGATATATAGAGAGAGACAGATAGATATATAGAGAGAGACAGATAGATATATAGAGGAGACAGTTAGATATATAGAGAGAGACAGATAGATATATAGAGAGAGATAGATAGATATATAGAGAGAGACAGATAGATATATAGAGAGAGACAGATAGATATATATAGAGAGACAGATAGATATATATAGAGAGACAGATAGATATATAGAGAGAGACAGATAGATATATAGAGAGAAACAGATAGATATATATAGAGAGACAGATAGAAAGAAAGAGATATAGAGTGGTTGATTTATTTATTGATTGATTGATAGGTAAGTCAGGGGGTAGGGCTGGGGGTAGATAGATATAAATATAAAGATAATTCGATTGTTCGATATGGAGATAAAAACATTTGATTTGTAAAATAAAAATAAAAAATACTTCATTTTTTTAATTTTAGTGATGAAATCAAATAAAAAAAACGAACAACTTTAGGCGATAAGTTAATAATGATTGCTTGATTTATTCTATAATACTTCTAATGTATAATATACGTAGTATATTATGTATATTATGCATACATATTATATTTCCACATCAAATGCTTAAGCCTACCTTAGCTATAATAATTATTTAGTTATACGACTGACTCAATCTTTCCACAAACATTTTAGGCCTACATTTAAATCAGTTCAATTTCGATACAACGGTTTCGAATTAAAATGACAAACTTTTTCATCTAATAACACCATGTTTAAATCACTAATTTTTCTGTCTAATTCACCGCGTTTAATTCACACATTTTTCTAATAGCCTGCTACTCCATGTTAAAATGATGCAATTTTATTGATTGAAACCTGCCTTCAATGGACTGAACAGACTGACAATTTCAAAATGTGTCAACTCATTTGTCCTTCTTCTCTTATGAACTAATTTTGTATAAGCTTCTTAGAGTAATTCAAAATAAAACAATTCAACTAGACACTCCTATGAGAGAACTGTAGTTTGTTGACATAGCCCTACTTTGTTTACTCTAGTCAGACGCCGGTAGTTGTTGTTTTATTGTTGTTGTGTTATTATTTTTTATCTGTATGGTGTAAAGTTAGCCCCACGTGTTGAAGACCTGGGCACGCATTTGTTTTAAATCAAAGATGCCAAGGTCAACAAAACGCAAATCACATCTAGCGCTGCGGGCTGAACTGTAGAAACATGTATTATCCAGGGCAAAACTATAACCATTTTTACAATAATTAAATAAATTGTTAAAAACGATAAAATAATAACAAATCAAGAAATCAATTTTCGCATCCAAGCAATTTCACAGAGTTGTATTTTCGATATCGTTTCTAGACTACTAGATCTAGATCTAGACTACTATATTTAGATCTAGACTACTTAGTTTGGGTTCGGAGCTCGGAGTAAGTTTCTGAGTTAAAGTATCTCTCACTATCTCTCACTGCAGTAATTCATCCACAAAACGACTTTTGCCTTGAAACATATTTGCCCAAAATTCACTCGCGGACCGGATATAAGTTTTGACAGAGCCCAATTTGTCGCGTGGACCTTGTGTTTCAGAGAATAGGCCTATTTAATTTATGTGAAAGATAGATTAGTTTTATGATGCAGTTAACCGACTTTATTGGTGAACTAAAATCACCAGGTTATTACAATAACAAAGCATCAATAATGAACATTGAGAATGTTATATTACTTCACTTAGAGTTACATTTAATTTATTAGTTAATACATGTTTATTAATGAAACAAAATTTGGCAGTTTTACAGTACATTAATTGCTAGTTTGATTGATTGGCCGGCTCAAAATAAATTAGTTTTACCGTACCAAAGAGCTGAGGGAATTAATGAAGAAATAATACTGTAATTATATATAATTACGTCGTTATTTTAAATGTCAATTGTTCTGGAAAGGTTAGCTAGACTAGTTGCTTTATTCTTTACACAAATATTTTCCATAAGATTATTCTTCGAATGCACTTTGCACTAGTCTATATAAATCAATGTAAAACTTTCAATGCTCTGATTCACACTGAAATATATGTATAGCTCAGTGCTGATTCAATTGAGTCTACAGTCTACAGGAACAATCATTATAATATAAAACAACTAACATGGCGTCCATAGACTACCCTGACCTGATTGGTACCTGTCTTCAGTTTAGGGAAAGTGAATATGACCGGGCGTTGTGTGAGCCACATAATGTGTGGGTCTACTTAACAGTGCTTGCCATTTCCATCCTCCCCCACCCTCACCAAAAACTAGAGAATATACGCGAGATAAAGCGAGATAATATATAATAGAATTTGTCAGAATAGTCAAAGAAAAACATTTAGCCCAAATGCAGTTCTAAAATTTTAGCCCAGAAAGAACCGGCCGAAATCTGGTTTAGACAGCTTACAATGGACTTTTCATTGACACCGATTCTTTCATGTTATCTAAAGTAGCCTAGAGAAACATCCCACTTTAGACTTGCCTATATAATAATATAAACCCGCAAAGTTCACTTCTCTTTCTTCTTCGATTCAATGATACTTTAACTTCTACACTGCCCTTACAAGATTCGCTTTACCATTAAGCACTTGATTTTTCCGACTTAATACATTGGATGTACGTCATTTATGCTTTAAAAATATTTTTTTGGATTATGTGGCTGTTCTAAATACCAAACTATAGTGATTATTCATCTAAATATTTTGTATCAATGGTGAAAGTTTGCTGAGTTTTGGAAGAACACTTGTACTTATTGTGAGAACATTCCATGTGTCGTCAGTGTTTGAGTGACTTTTTGGTTAATAAAATACTAATGCAGGGAACCTGGATGAGATAGTTTTCAATTGTGTCACCGATAAACTTGTTTTGTTCCTCTATTAAACTAATTTCTAATTAACTGATTCACCCATTTCACTAAAACGGAAAAGTTGTGCAGTTATCTTCACTGGGTGTGTACCCTGGTTAAGTGATGATAGCTGACTGCATACATTCAATACAACTACTGTGCCATAACTCCGACGACACCCAAAGTCAAAGTTCTGCCATCAATAGACAGATAAGCTAGTGATTGGTGGACATAGTGTTTGTAGTGAGAGTATCCATATAGTGTCCGTAGTGAGAGTAACAACATAGTGTCCGTAGTTAGAGTATCCACATAGTGTCCGTAGTGAGAGTATCCACATAGTGTCCGTAATGAGAGTATCCACATAGAGTCCGTAATGAGAGTATCCACATAGTGTCCGTAATGAGAGTATCCACATAGTGTCCGTAATGAGAGTATCCACAAAGTGTCCGTAATGAGAGTATCCACAAAGTGTCCGTAATGAGAGTATCCACATAGTGTCTGTAGTGAGAGTATCCACATAGTGTCTGTAGTGAGAGTATCCACATAGTGTCTGTAGTGAGAGTATCCACATAGTGTCTGTAGTGAGAGTATCCACATAGTGTCTGTAATGAGATTATCCACATAGTGTCTGTAGTGAGAGTATCCACATAGTGTCTGTAGTGAGAGTATCCACATAGTGTCTGTAGTGAGAGTATCCACATAGTGTCTGTAGTGAGAGTATCCACATAGTGTCCGTAGTGAGAGTATCCACATAGTGTCTGTAGTGAGAGTATCCACATAGTGTCTGTAGTGAGAGTATCCCCATAGTGTCTGTAGTGAGAGTATCCACATAGTGTCTGTAGTGAGATTATCCACATAGTGTCTGTAGTGAGATTATTCACATAGTGTCTGTAATGAGAGTATCCACATATTGTCTGTAGTGAGAGTATCCACATAGTGTCTGTAGTGAGAGTATCCACATAGTGTCTGTAGTGAGAGTATCCACATAGTGTCTGTAGTGAGATTATCCACATAGTGTCTGTAGTGAGAGTATCCACATAGTGTCTGTAGTGAGAGTATCCACATAGTGTTTGTAGTGAGAGTATCCACATAGTGTCTGTAGTGAGAGTATCCACATAGTGTCCGTAATGAGAGTATCCACATAGTGTCCGTAATGAGAGTATCCACATAGTGTCCGTAATGAGAGTATCCACATAGTGTCTGTAGTGAGAGTATCCACATAGTGTTTGTAGTGAGAGTATCCACATAGTGTCTGTAGTGAGAGTATCCACATAGTGTCCGTAATGAGAGTATCCACATAGTGTCCGTAATGAGAGTATCCACATAGTGTCCGTAATGAGAGTATCCACATAGTGTCCGTAATGAGAGTATCCACAAAGTGTCCGTAATGAGAGTATCCACATAGTGTCTGTAGTGAGAGTATCCACATAGTGTCTGTAGTGAGAGTATCCACATAGTGTCTGTAGTGAGAGTATCCACATAGTGTCTGTAGTGAGAGTATCCACATAGTGTCTGTAGTGAGAGTATCCACATAGTGTCTGTAGTGAGAGTATCCACATAGTGTCTGTAGTGAGAGTATCCACATAGTGTCTGTAGTGAGCGTATCCACATAGTGTCTGTAGTGAGAGTATCCACATAGTGTCCGTAGTGAGAGTATCCATATTACGCGGCTCGGGATGCGAAGACACCTGTGCATCCTACTGGCCAGGCAATCCTCTCATCACATTACACAATAATAAAACACTTTATATATGCTTTAGATAGAGTCTATAAAAAAATTAAGAAAATCACAATTAACAAGAAAATATAATGAAAAAATAACTATAATAGAAATACTATGTAAATAGTTAATGTGTTTTATTAAAAAGAAGTAAAAGCTAGTAAAAATATGTTGGTAAATAAATAAATAAATTCGTATCTTGGCGTAGACGACTTGTTTCTCTCTAAGCTATGTCTACTCAACTTAGTCTAAACTCTGTCTACTCAACGTAGTCTAAACTCTGTCTGCTCAACATAGTCTAAACTCTGTCTACTCAACTTAGTCTAAACACTGTCTACTCAACTTAGTCTAAACTTTGTCTACTCAACTTAGTTTAAACTCTGTCTACTCAACTTAGTCTAAGCTCTGTCTACTCAACTTAGTCTAAACTCTGTCTACTCAACTTAGTCTAAACTCTGTCTACTCAACTTAGTATAAACTCTGTCTACTCAACTTAGTCTAAACTCTGTCTACTCAACTTAGTTTAAACTCTGTCTACTCAACTTAGTCTAAACTCTGTCTACTCAACGTAGTCTAAAATCTGTCTGCTCAACGTAGTCTAAATTCTGTCTACTCAACTTAGTCTAAACTTTATCTACTCAACGTAGTCTAAACGCTGTCTACTCAACTTAGTCTAAACGCTGTCTACTCAACTTAGTCTAAACTCTGTCTACTCAACTTAGTTTAAACTCTGTCTACTCAACTTAGTCTAAACTCTTTCTACTCAACTTAGTTTAAACTCTGTCTACTCAACTTAGTCTAAACTCTGTCTACTCAACGTAGTCTAAAATCTGTCTGCTCAACGTAGTCTAAATTCTGTCTACTCAACTTAGTCTAAACTTTATCTACTCAACGTAGTCGAAACGCTGTCTACTCAACTTAGTCTAAACGCTGTCTACTCAACTTAGTCTAAACTCTGTCTACTCAACTTAGTTTAAGCTCTGTCTACTCAACTTAGTCTAAGCTCTGTCTACTCAACTTAGTCTAAACTCTGTCTACTTAACTTAGTTTAAACTCTGTCTACTCAACTTAGTCTAAACTCTGTTTACTCAACTGAGTCTAAACTCTGTCTACTCAATAAGTAGATAGTACTTATTATATAGTGTGTTATCATTTGTTCATGTGTTTTAAGTTTTAGTTTGTGTATATTTATGTGCTTCTATTTTTAAAACTACTATATTTTAAACTGCTATATTAATAGGGCTGAATGAAAAGGTGCTATATTAAGAGTGATATCTTAGTACATGATTTTGACCATTTCTGTAGTGGAGGTTGCTGAGGTTTCTGAGGTTACTCCTTTGCTTGCCCCGCAAACATTCTCTTGAGAAAGGCAACCAACCTAGCCTGCCACCTAAATGTGAAACAATAAATAAAAGTAAGAAATAAAATCGTCACGTGACTTTAAAGGCTTACAGAAATATTAGAAACATTCTAACAAAAGAGGCATGTGAGATATTAATTGTAGGCTTGATAATTTCTCATCTAGACTACACGAACTGTCTATACATTGGACTGCCGGATTGTGATTTGAAAGAAAACTACAAAGGGTCCAAAACATGGCTGCGAAAATTGTTCTGAACAATAAGCCTAAAGAAGACTCATTAACTTCATTAGAATTAGATTAACCTGTCTATAAAAACTGCACTGGCTACCTATAACACTTAGGATTAAACTCAAAGTTCTAACTATGCTCTATAAAAGCCTTCGTGGTCAATCTCCCCAGTGCATGAGATCCATGGTCGAGCTAAACATATCAGAGAACAGAGGACTGTGTTCAAACAGAATCAATCTGCAGATCAAGGTAACAAGCGTAAAAAGAAAAACATTTGCAGCTCGCTCATACAGCCTACAGCGTTGTAACACCTCTGTGGTGGAATGAACTTCCGCACACAATTAAACAAGCGGACAATGTTGACAATTTTAAAACAAAATTAAAAACACACCTTTTCGATTTATTTTAATAACAGATGGTAAATGTAAAGCGCATTCGACAACTTTGTTATGAATAGCGCTATAGAAATATGTAATTTCTTGCATAGACTCTAATGTAGATCTCTATCTAATTTCTCTTTATATAAATATAAGCTGACAATTAGCTGACAATTAGCTGATAATATATATATATATATATATATTAACAATTGAAACATGAAACAGCATGTCAAGTGTTGTAAAAGAAATTGAACTTACACACAAGCTGATTGAAATGCAACCTCGGCTAGTTTCCTCAAATAGGACAGAAGATATACGTCGAACAATACCCAGAGGAAGACTACCACAACGAATCCATTGCCAAACAAGTTGTCTTCTTTTTGTGGACTAACCCCCTAAATAAAACATTATGTTTGTTACACTTATTTTGTGGACTAACCACCTAAATAAAACATTATGTTTGTTACACTTATTTTGTGGACTAACCACCTAAATAAAACATTATGTTTGTTACACTTATTTTGTGGACTAACCACCTAAATAAAACATTATGTTTGTTACACTTATTTTGTGGACTAACCACCTAAATAAAACATTATGTTTGTTACACTTATTTTGTGGACTAACCACCTAAATAAAACATTATGTTTGTTACACTTATTTTGTGGACTAACCACCTAAATAAAACATTATGTTTGTTACACTTATTTTGTGGACTAACCACCTAAATAAAACATTATGTTTGTTACACTTATTTTGTGGACTAACCACCTAAATAAAACATTATGTTTGTTACACTTATTTTGTGGACTAACCACCTAAATAAAACATTATGTTTGTTACACTTATTTTGTGGACTAACCACCTAAATAAAACATTATGTTTGTTACACTTATTTTGTGGACTAACCACCTAAATAAAACATTATGTTTGTTACACTTATTTTGTGGACTAACCACCTAAATAAAACATTATGTTTGTTACACTTATTTTGTGGACTAACCACCTAAATAAAACATTATGTTTGTTACACTTATTTTGTGGACTAACCACCTAAATAAAACATTCTGTTTGTTACACTTATTTTGTGGACTAACCACCTAAATAAAACATTATGTTTGTTACACTTATTTTGTGGACTAACCACCTAAATAAAACATTATGTTTGTTACACTTATTTTGTGAACTAACCACCTAAATAAAACATTATGTTACACTTAATTTTGAGGAGTAACCACCTAAAAAAAACATTATGTCACACTTATTTCTGTGGACTAACCACTTAAATAAAACATATGTTCCCCTTATTTTTGTGGAGTAACCACCTAAAAAAAACATTATGTCACACTTTTTTCTGTGGACTAACCACTTAAATAAAATATGTTCCCCTTTTTTTTGTGGAGTGACCACCTAAAAAAAACATTGTCACAATTATTTCTGTGGACTAACCACTTAAATAAAACATATGTTCCCCTTATTTTTGTGGAGTAACCACCTAAAAAAAACATTATGTCACACTTATTTCTGTGGACTAACCACTTAAATAAAACATATGTTCCCCTTATTTTTGTGGAGTAACCACCTAAAAAAAACATTATGTCACACTTATTTCTGTGGACTAACCACTTAAATAAAATATATGTTCCCCTTATTTTTGTGGACTAACCACTTATATAAAACATTCTGTTACACTTTTTTTGTGGACTAACCACTTATATAAAACATTATGTCACACTTATTTCTGTGGACTAAGCACTTAAATAAAACATATGTTCCCTTTATTTTTGTGGAGTTAAAGACTCCTTTCCTTTTCCCGCTATTACTAGATCTATGTGACGGTCACTTTTGCCACATTTGTAATGGCCCATTGTTTGCTAATTAGGACTGCCGATGAGACTTACGCCAAATCTCACCATGAGATAGACGACTAGCTTGACCTGCTTGATCGCGCAAATAATTAAACCCAGGCCTAGAAAGAACGCGCCAATAGCCACTGAAGGTTGTCTTAGGATATGTAGAACTTCATTGAACCACACTGACACACAGTTGGTCGGAACTACTGCAACAATAAAAGATGCACGAAATGAGACAAACCAGAAATATATCAGTCTTTTAATTCATAAATATAAACTGAACAAAATTGTTTTGAAGAGTTTTTATTTAATCTATTTTAATCTCTTGTATAAACGATAATGTTGTATAATGTATAGTCTAGTGAAAATATTAGATAATGTTGTATAATGTATAGTCTAGTGAAAATATTAGATAATGTTGTATAATGTATAGTCTAGTGAAAATATATTGGGGGTTTCAATGGCTGGCATAGCCGGGGTGGATGCGGGGATAAGCTCCCTCATCTCATGAAATGCTCCAATGGCTTGCGTCTCTAATTGCCTCTGACAGCCGAATCCAGCTCCTGGCCTTCACGAGCGACTTGCAAATAAGTCCGGCGAAGCCCGTTCCTAACTAACAGGAGAAGGGGTGAAAGGCGGACCACTGGCGCCTAAAAACCAGTTGCTTCGGGCAGATGGGGCTCGTCAGCCGTGGTTGGCTGCTCATCTAGGAGAAGGAAAACTCTGACTACAAACCTCCGCTGCCTTGCGGCTATACTCATTCCTGAGAAAGGCTAGGGGAGTAAACCTCGATCACAAATCAGGAGCCGGAATCCCTAAGGCAGACTGGCGTTGCCTGCAACGTCCCTCTGGCAATTCCTGCGACGCAGCTGATGTCAAGTCGTACTGGCTCCGCCTTTCCCTTGCACCCATCAGCTGAGTTGAGAGAGGGAGTATGCTGCATGGGCAACAGCTTATTCCCTACATCACCTGCCCAGGCTCGTGCCCTGGAGAGGACACTCCAGCTTCGCTTCACAGCGTCGACACAACACGGGAAGTAGTAGTCACCGGTTATAAGCCACCCGCTCAATTGGCGTAGAGCTGGCGCCAGGGACTGCTTCCGACGGTGGGAGAGATGACAATGTCTCATTGGACAGCTACCGCCCGCCTCAAGCTGGGCAGCCCCCAGTCAATTAGGTGTTGTCCCGCCACAGTTTGCCTGTCCTACTGGGTGCGTAGGGCTTAGGGCACACACATGCCCGACAAGTGGACTGCATTTCATGCACCAAGCAATAAAATAAAAACAAAAAGGAAAACCCCAATCCTTAAACTGGGGAGCTGGAATATACGGACACTGACTCCCGGTCTGTCAGACAACCTTCAAGATATCAGCGATGCTCGGAAAACATCAGTCATCAACAACGAACTCGTAAGGCTACGGGTCGACATAGCCACTTTACAAGAGACACGGCTGTCAGGTTCCGGGTCCCTAAGAGAAAAAGACTTCACGTTTTTCTGGCAAGATAAAAGTGTAGAAGAAGTCAGAGAATACGGCGTCGGATTTGCTGTCCGGAACTCCCTACTGGGGATGATAGTACCATGCCAAGAGGGAACCGAAAGACTACTTTCACTCCGCCTCCATACCTCAACAGGGCCCGCCAACCTAATCAGTGCATACGCACCAACTCTCAGCGCCACCGCACACACCAAAGATGAGTTCTATGACCAGCTGGACTCACTGCTAGGCACAATCCCCAAAGATGAGAATTTGATTTTACTGGGTGACTTCAATGCTAGGGTGGGTGCTGACTACGTTTCATGGCCCTCCTGTTTGGGAAGATTTGGCACAGGAAAAATGAACGAAAACGGACAGAGACTCTTGGAACTGTGCTCCTACCACGATCTATGCATCACCAACACTTTCTTTCAGACAAAGCCCCAGCATAGGGTATCATGGAGACATCCCCGCTCTAAACACTGGCACCAGCTGGACCTAATCATCACCAGGCGTTCCGCATTGAAGCAGGTTCTTCTCACTCGCACCTTCCATAGTGCAGACTGTGACACTGACCACTCACTAGTGTGTTGCAAGATGAGATTGCTGCCAAAGAAAATCCACCGATCCAGGCCAGAAGGCAGACCCCGCATCGATGTGAGCATGACATATCATCCAGACAGGAAAATAGAGTTCACGCAAGCTCTCTCCAACTCACTAGACACTGATCTCCCTGGCAGCAGCGCCAAAGAAAAGTGGGACTACCTCAGAGAAACAATACACAGCACAGCCATGCAGGTCTTTGGAAGAAAAAAGACAAAAAACAATGACTGGTTCGAGGCCAACTCTGTCACGCTCACCCCCGCCATAGAAGAAAGACGAAGTGCTCACCAAAAATACAAGAACTCTCCCAATCAACAGACACTGCAGGCATATAGATCAGCCAGGAGCAGGGTTCAGAGGCTAGCAAGGCAGTGCGCAAATGACTACTGGCTTCAACTATGCCAGAGCATTCAACTATCGGCTGAAACTGGAAACATCAGAGGCATGTACGATGGCATAAAAAAGGCCATGGGTCCTACAAAGAAGGTCACAGCCCCACTGAAGTCTTCAACAGGCGTGATAATTCATGATAAGAACAAACAGATGGACAGATGGGTGGAACACTACTCAGAGTTGTACTCCAGGCAAAACCACATCACACAAGAGGCCATCGATGCTGTCCAAAGTCTCCCCCTCATGGCAGAACTGGACGACATACCTACCCTGGCAGAACTAAAAGAAGCTATCGAGCGATTACCAATAGCAAAGGCTCCAGGTCAAGATGGTATCCCACCAGAGGTTATCAAGTGTGGCAGCAGCGTATTAGTGGAGCACCTGCATGGCCTCCTCTGCCAGTGCTGGGAAGAAGGAGCAGTACCCGAGGACATGAGAAATGCCAACATAATTACCCTGTATAAAAATGAGGGAGATAGAAGTGACTGTAATAATTACAGGGGTATTTCCCTTCTCAGCATTGTGGGAAAGGACTTTGCACGGGTTGTTCTAAAGAAACTGCAAAGGCTTGCTGAGAGAGTGTACCCCGAATCACAGTGCGGGTTCCGAGCAGAAAGATCCACAATCGATATGATCTTCTCACTAAGACAACTCCAAGAAAAGTGTCGCGAGCAACACATGCCCCTCTATCTGGCTTTCATTGATCTGACAAAGGCCTTCGACCTGGTCAGCAGAGATGGACTCTTTACAGTCCTGGCAAAAGTTGGCTGCCCACCGAAACTACTGAAGATAATACAGTCATTCCATGATGGAATGAAAGGCACAGTGCAGTATGACGGGTCAACTTCAGCCGCATTTGACATAATCAGTGGTGTCAAGCAGGGCTGTGTCCTTGCCCCAACACTCTTTGGCATCTTTTTTGCCAGCCTGTTGAGACATGCCTTTGGAACTTCTACCGAGGGGGTCTATCTACACACCCGTTCTGATGGTAAACTATTCAACTTGGCCAGGCTTAAGTCTAAGAGGAAGATACGGGAGACCGTCATTAGGGACATGCTTTTCGCAGATGACGCTGCCTTAGCCACACACACAGAGGCAGAACTACAAAACCTAATGGACCGCTTCGCCAAGGCCGCTAGCGACTTCGGTCTCACTATCAGCTTAAAAAAGACAAATGTGATGTCCCAGGAAGCTGCTTCTCCCAAAATCAACATCAATGACTGCGAACTTGAGGCTGTGGAGCATTACACATACCTTGGCTCCACTATCAGCAACAACCTTTCTCTAGATGCAGAGCTTAACACGAGGATCGACAAGGCCTCCACAACACTGGCCAGACTATCGCACAGAGTTTGGAACAACAAAAAGCTGACAATAAGAACCAAGGTTGCAGTGTACCGTGCATGTGTATTAAGCACTCTACTCTACGCCAGCGAAGCCTGGACGCTATATTCTAAACAAGAGAAGAGATTGAGTGCTTTTCACATGCGCTGCCTCCGACGCATACTCGGAATATCCTGGAAGGACCATGTCACGAACAACGAGGTACTGCGGCAGGCTGGGATGCCAAGCATGCCTACTCTAATCCGCCAACGCCGGCTCAGATGGCTAGGGCATGTATGTCGGATGGAGGATGGCCGAATACCCAAAGATATCCTTTACTCGGAACTGGCCAGAGGAAAGAGGACTGCGGGCCGGCCCCACCTTCGATATAAGGATGTCTGCAAGGGAGACATGAAAGCCCTTGCCATTGACACAAACAGCTGGGAGGAACTAGCCAAGGACAGGTCCAGCTGGAGACATGCGCTGGCCTCCGGGCTGGAAGCTGGAGAGAGAGACCTGCAGCGGCTCGCCGATGAGAAGCGCACCAAAAGGAGGGGAAGAAGAGACCAGCCCATGACCAGTTCTACCTTCCTGTGCCGGACGTGCAATAGGGACTGTCACTCGCATGTGGGCTTGCACAGCCATAGCAGAAGCTGCAAGGCCAGGAGCGCACATTCCCCAAGGGCACAATAAACTCCATCGTCTCTCGAGACAAATGGAAGCCAACACACAGTGAAAATATTAGATAATGTTGTATAATGTATAGTCTAGTGAAAATATTAGATAATGTTGTATAATGTATAGTCTAGTGAAAATATTTCGTTTGTTTCCTCCCACCCATCCCTAAAAACACACCTATCCGTAGACTGCTTCTACAAATGCACTGCTGGCCCTACACACACAGACACAATGTCTACACACGTTGCCTACACACATACTGCCTACACACATTGCCCACGCTTACAAACACTGCATATACGCATTGCCTACACACCTTGCTTACACACTGCCTACTCACACTGCCTACACACACTGCCTACTCACACTGCCTACTCACACTGCCTACAAATTGTCTACACACACTGCCTACTCAAACTGCCTACTCACACTGCCTACTCACACTGCCTACTCACACTGCCTACTCACACAACCTACAAATTGTCTACACACACTGTTTACTCACACTGCCTACTCACACTGCCTACAAATTGTCTACACACACTGCCTACTCACACTGCCTACTCGCACTGCCTACTCACACTGCCCACAAATTGCCTACTCACACTGCCTACTCACACTGCCTACTCACACTACCTACTCACACTACCTACAAATTGCCTACTCACACTGCCTACTCACACTGCCTACAAATTGTCTACACACACTGCATACTCACACTGCCTACTCACACTGCCTACAAATTGTCTACACACACTGCATACTCACACTGCCTACTCACACTGCCTACTCACACTACCTACAAATTGTCTACACACACTGCCTACTCACACTGCCTACAAATTGTCTACACACACTGCTTACTCACACTGCCTACTCACACTGCCTACAAATTGCCTACTCACACTGCCTACTCACACTGCCTACAAATTGTCTACATACACACACTGCCTACTCACACTGCCTACTCACACTACCTACTAATTGCCTACACACACTTCCCACTCACACTGCCTACAAATTGCCTACACACACTGCCTACTCACATTACCTACAAATTGCCTACACACACTGCCTACTCACACTACCTACAAATTGCCTACTCACACTGCCTACTCACACTGCCTATTCACACTGCCTATAAATTGCCTACTCATACTGCCTACTCACACTGCCTACAAATTGCCTACTCCCACTGCCTACTCACACTGCCTACAAATTGCCTACACACACTGCCTACTCACACTGCCTACAAATTGCCTACTAACACTGCCTACTCACACTACCTACAAATTGTCCACACACACTGCCTACTCACACTGCCTACAAATTGCCTACACACACTGCCTACTCACACTACCTAAAAATTGCCTACTCACACTGCCTACTCACACTGCCTACTCACACTGCCTACAAATTGCCTACTTACACTGCTTACACACGCTGTCTACACACACTGCCTACAAATTGTCTACTCACACTGCCTACATATTGCCTACACACACTGCCTACTCACACTGCCTACAAATTGCCTACTCACACTGCCTACAAATTGCCTACACACACTGCCTACAAATTGCCTACACACACTGCCTACAAATTGCCTACTCACACTGCCTACAAATTGCCTACACACACTTCCCACTCACACTGCCTACAAATTGCCTACTCACACTGCCTACTCACACTGCCTACAAATTGCCTACACACACTGCCTACTCACACTGCCTACAAATTGCCTACACACACTGCCTACTCACACTACCTACAAATTGCCTACTCACACTGCCTACTCACGCTGCCTACACACACTGCCTACAAATTGTCTACTCACACTGCCTACATATTGCCTACACACACTGCCTACTCACACTGCCTACAAATTGCCTACTCACACTGCCTACAAATTGCCTACACACACTGCCTACAAATTGCCTACACACACTGCCTACAAATTGCCTACTCACACTGCCTACAAATTGCCTACACATACCGTCTACAAATTGCCTACACAGACTGCCTAATCACACTGTCTACAAATTGCCTACACACAATGTCTACACACACTGCCAACTCACACTGCCTACTCACACTGCCTACAAATTGCCTACACAGACTGCCTAATCACACTGTCTACAAATTGCCTACACACAATGTCTACACACACTGCCTACTCACACTGCCTACAAATTGCCTACTCACACTACTTGCTCTCACTGCCTACAAATTGCCTACATACACACTGACTACGCTCACATAAAGTCTGCGGACACGGCCTACACTCACGAGCTTTCCAGATTTACGCCCCAGATGTTTCTGACAAGAACAATGCAACGCCATGCATTTCGCTCACTTTCTTATTCCAGACACACCCACACAACCTAAAAAAAAAGCTTTTAGAAAAGGGAATGTAAAGTACTCCAAGGTCAAGTTTACTTTTTACACGTCCCACGTGACTTGGAATCACATGATGCACACATTTAAAATAAATGAAGAATTTAAATTAAAAGTGTTGTTATATTTCAGTGGTGTGTATAGTGTAGAACAGAAATTAGAATTAAAAAAGTGAAATTTACTATCCAAGTTGCGGTATGTCTAGATCTATATTGAATTCGCTTTATGCTTTTTAATAGCTGATTTTGCTTTAATCAGAATAGTGTCTTAGACGAAGTAAATAGAATACAGAATTACATATTACATGTCACATGTGTCAGTATTTATAACCACTAATAACTTTAATTAGGTTTACTATGAAATAAACTCTTTACTCAATGAATTTGTTATAAAAATTTTCTTAATATTTTTTCTTCTTTTTTAAAATTACCCTTTTGTTATATTAATTAATGTTTCACAAGTTATGTCTATTGTAAGGTCGTATATCATAGTATAACATAACGATATCCAATTAATTTGTTTTCATCTTCAAATGTTTCTGACAACAATGGAACTATTTTTAAAAGAGAAACGTTTAGGCCTACTTTACGTTGAGATAATCGTTTGCCTACTTTATGTTGAGATAATCGTTTGCCTACTTTATGTTGAGATAATCGTTTGCCTACTTTATGTTGAGATAATCGTTTGCCTACTTTATGTTGAGATAATCGTTTGCCTACTTTATGTTGAGATAATCGTTTGCCTACTTTATGTTGAGATAATCGTTTGCCTACTTTATGTTGAGATAATCGTTTGCCTACTTTATGTTGAGATAATCGTTTGCCGAAACTTATACAAACCGTCCTGGTCTGGAAAAGTCTTAGGAGTAGCTTGTCCCTTTTTAACATCGCGCAATGCCATTCTCGTATGCTACAAATACAATCAGAGAGCTTCTGTCTGGCTGAAGGACAATTGTGTCAAAACGAAGCACAAAGTCGTTCAACTTGCGTTTTAATATTGACTTTCTTTTTTGTAGTTATCGGATATTTCCAGAAAATATTTATTATGACATGCAGCTGTTTCATAATAATAATAATATTTAATAATAATAATTGGTCATTTATATAGCGCCTCACTCCATGCTAATACAAGCATGCTTAGCGCGCCCCTTCTATACGGAAGATGAACGCTTTCTACGCTTATCTGTGCTTTGAATATAGTCTTGAATCTTAATTGGGGTTTTGAATGATGTTAAGTTGTTGATTATTGGGTTTGTTCAGGCAACCCATTCCATAATCGGATGGCACTTAGAAATAAATATGACTTAAATGATTTTGTCCTGATATAAGGTGTGCGAAAGGTGCTTTTATCCTTATGTTTATCTGAGCATTGTAATATATCAGTGTGTTTTATTTCTAATTGAGAATTTAAGCTTTATATAGGCCTATTATTGTTGATAATTCATTGTTTATTCCAGTGGTTCTAGGTTTGGGAATTTAATTATTGGTCTTAGATTACAATTCACCTCTCTTTTTTTGGAATAAAACCAAGGAAAATAAGAACATTGACGATTTCTAAGAAAAAGTGTGATATTTCTGAAAGAAGAATTAATCGACCAACAACGAATACTGTAATCTAAATGTAAGATTATTTATCAGGGGCAGAGCAACGTATTTGAGGGCAGTGCAATGTATTTGAAGGCAGAGCAATGTAATTGAGGGTAGAGCAATGTATTTGAGGGCACATGTGCAGAGTTTCAATGATGGGCCTATTCCTATCTAAGTCTCAAACGAGCAATTGACACCGGTCGTTCGTGCATCGTACAATTTACACAATCCCTGGCGACGCCACTGGTTGATTCTTGCACTTCCGTACCAATGGGCGTCAACGCTGGTTAAGTGTGGAAACCACCGATACGCTTACATAAGAGTATTTTGGTGGGCTTACGCATGGGAGACATCCCTTGTTGCGCGTACGAAACTCGATGGAGAGGAAGCTATGAGCGCAACAGCCGGTGTAAACCCCGCCATGGTGCCTAGATGTCCAGATCTATAGTCTAAAATATGTACTTCCGGGGGGATTGTGCAGGTATACGGGCGAGCTACCACGTTAATGATCCAAGAGAAATTCCGCAGGTGGGGAGTAGTGAATGTATTGTGGAGATCGTTACTCCCCTGGGAGGTTCGTCCGTATTTTTATTTAGACACTTATTAATTGAATTTTCTTGAACTAATTGTTTAGTAATTGGATTAGCATGGCAGTAATGTAACAAATATGTTTTCATCATTCTGTAGAATTCAAAGAATCCAACAGCTGCGTAATGACTACTCCAGTCCTTGAGTTAGATGAAGTTTTACAACGTTACGCTTGGAATATCGTGAAAAAGTTAGTTTTAATACAGCATTTCTCATTCTATAATAGGTAAAACTAGTATATTCATGACGCATATAGAGCATTTATACAGATAGATAGATAGATAGATAGATAGATAGACAGACAGATAGATAGATAGACAGATAGATGGATAAATAGATAGATAGACAGGCATACAGATAGAGAGACAGATTTTAAATAGACAAACTAACAGATAGATAGGTAGATATAAAACTAGACCGATAGACTAGTGGACGAAAGAATGGATACATGGATAAAATAACAAATTGTCTATTCCAGAAGATCCAACTTTGTAAGACGTCTGTTTCTAGATGAAGATGATTATATTTTTACAATTGATTGGTCCAGTTTAACCCTTGAACATAAGATCTACAAATTTAACTCTAAACATGAAGATGGGACCTTAGTGGAATCCAACTGGGGAAAAGTCCTCACAGGTAGGATAAAACATAGTCTCAGGTTGCAGAAAGATATTACTGGGATTGTGATTTATAATAATTATATTAAAAAAAAATATTATAACTGTTTTCATTTCGCTATCTTTTGTCTGTTTGTTCTGATCATACGTATGCCAGAGTTGGCTTAATTATGTAGACTTGCTGGTTGGCTTATATACGTAGACTTGCTCCAGTTTGTATATAATACATCCTTCCCAGTCACCCAACATGTCTAATACATCATTCCAGACACCCAACATGTCTAATACATCCTTCCAGACACCCAACATGTCTAATACATCCTTCCAGACACCCAACATGTCTAATACATCATTCCCAGACACCCAACATGTCTAATACATCATTCCCAGACACCCAACATGTCTAATACATCATTCCCAGACACCCAACATGTCTAATACATCATTCCCAGACACCCAACATGTCTAATACATCATTCCCAGACACCCAACATGTCTAATACATCATTCCCAGTCACCAAACATGTCTAATACATCATTCCCAGTCACCCAACATGTCTAATACATCCTTCCAGACACCCAACATGTCTAATACATCCTTCCCAGTCACCCAACATGTCTAATACATCATTCCCAGTCACCCAACATGTCTAATACATCATTCCCAGTCACCCAACATGTCTAATACATCATTCCCAGTCACCCAACATGTCTAATACATCATTCCCAGTCACCCAACATGTCTAATACATCATTCCCAGTCACCCAACATGTCTAATACATCATTCCCAGACACCCAACATGTCTAATACATCCTTCCAGACACCCAACATGTCTAATACATCATTCCCAGACACCCAACATGTCTAATACATCCTTCCAGTCACCCAACATGTCTAATACATCCTTCCAGACACCCAACATGTCTAATACATCCTTCCCAGACACCCAACATGTCTAATACATCATTCCCAGTCACCCAACATGTCTAATACATCCTTCCAGACACCCAACATGTCTAATACATCCTTCCAGACACCCAACATGTCTAATACATCCTTCCAGACACCCAACATGTCTAATACATCCTTCCAGACACCCAACATGTCTAATACATCCTTCCAGACACCCAACATGTCTAATACATCCTTCCCAGACACCCAACATGTCTAATACATCATTCCCAGTCACCCAACATGTCTAATACATCCTTCCAGACACCCAACATGTCTAATACATCCTTCCAGACACCCAACATGTCTAATACATCCTTCCAGACACCCAACATGTCTAATACATCCTTCCAGACACCCAACATGTCTAATACATCCTTCCAGACACCCAACATGTCTAATACATCCTTCCCAGTCACCCAACATGTCTAATACATCCTTCCAGACACCCAACATGTCTAATACATCATTCCCAGTCACCCAACATGTCTAATACATCCTTCCCAGTCACCCAACATGTCTAATACATCATTCCAGACACCCAACATGTCTAGTACATCCTTCCAGACACCCAACATGTCTAATACATCCTTCCAGACACCCAACATGTCTAATACATCATTCCCAGTCACCCAACATGTCTAATACATCATTCCCAGTCACCCAACATGTCTAATACATCATTCCCAGTCACCCAACATGTCTAATACATCATTCCCAGTCACCCAACATGTCTAATACATCCTTCCAGACACCCAACATGTCTAATACATCATTCCCAGTCACCCAACATGTCTAATACATCATTCCCAGTCACCCAACATGTCTAATACATCATTCCCAGTCACCCAACATGTCTAATACATCATTCCCAGTCACCCAACATGTCTAATACATCCTTCCAGACACCCAACATGTCTAATACATCATTCCAGACACCCAACATGTCTAGTACATCCTTCCAGACACCCAACATGTCTAATACATCATTCCCAGTCACCCAACATGTCTAATACATCATTCCCAGTCACCCAACATGTCTAATACATCCTTCCAGACACCCAACATGTCTAATACATCCTTCCAGACACCCAACATGTCTAATACATCCTTCCAGACACCCAACATGTCTAATACATCCTTCCAGACACCCAACATGTCTAATACATCCTTCCAGACACCCAACATGTCTAATACATCCTTCCAGACACCCAACATGTCTAATACATCCTTCCCAGTCACCCAACATGTCTAATACATCATTCCCAGTCACCCAACATGTCTAATACATCATTCCCAGACACCCAACATGTCTAATACATCCTTCCAGACACCCAACATGTCTAATACATCATTCCCAGTCACCCAACATGTCTAATACATCATTCCAGACACCCAACATGTCTAATACATCCTTCCAGACACCCAACATGTCTAATACATCCTTCCAGACACCCAACATGTCTAATACATCCTTCCAGACACCCAACATGTCTAATACATCCTTCCAGACACCCAACATGTCTAATACATCCTTCCAGACACCCAACATGTCTAATACATCATTCCAGACACCCAACATGTCTAATACATCCTTCCAGACACCCAACATGTATAATACATCATTCCCAGACACCCAACATGTCTAATACATCCTTCCAGACACCCAACATGTCTAATACATCATTCCCAGTCACCCAACATGTCTAATACATCATTCCAGACACCCAACATGTCTAATACATCCTTCCAGACACCCAACATGTCTAATACATCCTTCCAGACACCCAACATGTCTAATACATCCTTCCAGACACCCAACATGTCTAATACATCCTTCCAGACACCCAACATGTCTAATACATCCTTCCAGACACCCAACATGTCTAATACATCCTTCCAGACACCCAACATGTCTAATACATCATCCCAGACACCCAACATGTCTAATACATCATTCCCAGTCACCCAACATGTCTAATACATCATTCCCAGACACCCAACATGTCTAATACATCCTTCCAGACACCCAACATGTCTAATACATCCTTCCAGACACCCAACATGTCTAATACATCCTTCCAGACACCCAACATGTCTAATACATCCTTCCAGACACCCAACATGTCTAATACATCCTTCCAGACACCCAACATGTCTAATACATCCTTCCCAGTCACCCAACATGTCTAATACATCCTTCCAGACACCCAACATGTCTAATACATCCTTCCAGACACCCAACATGTCTAATACATCATTCCCAGACACCCAACATGTCTAATACATCATTCCCAGTCACCCAACATGTCTAATACATCATTCCCAGTCACCCAACATGTCTAATACATCCTTCCAGACACCCAACATGTCTAATACATCCTTCCCAGTCACCCAACATGTCTAATACATCCTTCCAGACACCCAACATGTCTAATACATCATTCCAGACACCCAACATGTCTAATACATCCTTCCAGACACCCAACATGTCTAATACATCATTCCAGACACCCAACATGTCTAATACATCATTCCCAGTCACCCAACATGTCTAATACATCATTCCGAGTCACCCAACATGTCTAATACATCCTTCCAGACACCCAACATGTCTAATACATCCTTCCCAGTCACCCAACATGTCTAATACATCATTCCCAGTCACCCAACATGTCTAATACATCATTCCCAGTCACCCAACATGTCTAATACATCCTTCCAGACACCCAACATGTCTAATACATCCTTCCAGACACCCAACATGTCTAATACATCCTTCCAGACACCCAACATGTCTAATACATCATTCCAGACACCCAACATGTCTAATACATCATTCACAGTCACCCAACATGTCTAATACATCATTCCCAGTCACCCAACATGTCTAATACATCATTCCAGACACCCAACATGTCTAATACATCCTTCCCAGACACCCAACATGTCTAATACATCATTCACAGTCACCCAACATGTCTAATACATCATTCCAGACACCCAACATGTCTAATACATCATTCACAGTCACCCAACATGTCTAATACATCATTCCCAGTCACCCAACATGTCTAATACATCATTCCCAGTCACCCAACATGTCTAATACATCATTCCAGACACCCAACATGTCTAATACATCATTCCCAGTCACCCAACATGTCTAGTACATCCTTCCAGACACCCAACATGTCTAGTACATCCTTCCAGACACCCAACATGTCTAATACATCATTCCAGACACCCAACATGTCTAATACATCATTCACAGTCACCCAACATGTCTAATACATCATTCCCAGTCACCCAACATGTCTAATACATCATTCCAGACACCCAACATGTCTAATACATCATTCCCAGTCACCCAACATGTCTAGTACATCCTTCCAGACACCCAACATGTCTAGTACATCCTTCCAGACACCCAACATGTCTACTACATCATTCCCAGACACCCAACATGTCTAATACATCATTCCCAGACACCCAACATGTCTAATACATCATTCCCAGTCACCCAACATGTCCAATACATCCTTCCAGACACCCAACATGTCTAATACATCCTTCCAGACACCAACATGTCTAATACATCCTTCCAGACACCCAACATGTCTAATACATCCTTCCAGTCACCCAACATGTCTAATACATCCTTCCAGTCACCCAACATGTCTAATACATCATTCCCAGTCACCCAACATGTCCAATACATCCTTCCAGACACCCAACATGTCTAATACATCCTTCCAGTCACCCAACATGTCTAATACATCATTCCCAGACACCCAACATGTCTAATACATCATTCCCAGTCACCCAACATGTCTAATACATCCTTCCAGACACCCAACATGTCTAATACATCCTTCCAGACACCAACATGTCTAATACATCCTTCCAGACACCAACATGTCTAATACATCCTTCCAGTCACCCAACATGTCTAATACATCCTTCCAGACACCCAACATGTCTAATACATCATTCCCAGACACCCAACATGTCTAATACATCCTTCCAGTCACCCAACATGTCTAATACATCATTCACAGTCACCCAACATGTCTAATACATCATTCCCAGTCACCCAACATGTCTAATACATCATTCCCAGTCACCCAACATGTCTAATACATCCTTCCAGACACCCAACATGTCTAATACATCCTTCCAGACACCAACATGTCTAATACATCCTTCCAGACACCCAACATGTCTAATACATCATTCCCAGACACCCAACATGTCTAATACATCATTCCCAGTCACCCAACATGTCTAATACATCCTTCCAGACACCCAACATGTCTAATACATCCTTCCAGACACCAACATGTCTAATACATCCTTCCAGACACCCAACATGTCTAATACATCCTTCCCAGTCACCCAACATGTCTAATACATCCTTCCCAGTCACCCAACATGTCTAATACATCATTCCCAGTCACCCAACATGTCTAATACATCCTTCCAGACACCAACATGTCTAATACATCCTTCCCAGTCACCCAACATGTCTAATACATCATTCCCAGTCACCCAACATGTCTAATACATCCTTCCAGACACCCAACATGTCTAATACATCCTTCCAGACACCCAACATGTCTAATACATCCTTCCCAGTCACCCAACATGTCTAATACATCCTTCCAGACACCCAACATGTCTAATACATCATTCCCAGTCACCCAACATGTCTAATACATCATTCCCAGTCACTCAACATGTCTAATACATCCTTCCAGACACCCAACATGTCTAATACATCCTTCACAGTCACCCAACATGTCTAGTACATCCTTCACAGTCACCCAACATGTCTAGTACATCCTTCACAGTCACCCAACATGTCTAATACATCATTCCCAGTCACCCAACATTTCTAATACATCATTCCCAGTCACCCAACATGTCTAATACATCCTTCCAGACACCCAACATGTCTAATACATCCTTCCAGACACCCAACATGTCTAATACATCATTCCCAGACACCCAACATGTCTAATACATCCTTCCAGACACCCAACATGTCTAATACATCCTTCCAGACACCCAACGTGTCTAATACATCATTCCCAGTCACCCAACATGTCTAATACATCCTTCCAGACACCCAACATGTCTAATACATCCTTCCAGACACCCAACATGTCTAATACATCATTCCCAGTCACCCAACATGTCTAATACATCCTTCCAGACACCCAACATGTCTAATACATCCTTCCAGACACCCAACATGTCTAATACATCCTTCCAGACACCCAACATGTCTAATACATCCTTCCAGACACCCAACATGTCTAATACATCCTTCCAGACACCCAACATGTCTAATACATCCTTCCAGACACCCAACATGTCTAATACATCATTCCCAGTCACCCAACATGTCTAATACATCCTTCCAGACACCCAACATGTCTAATACATCCTTCCAGACACCCAACATGTCTAATACATCCTTCCAGACACCCAACATGTCTAATAAATCCTTCCAGACACCCAAGATGTCTAATACATCCTTCCAGACACCCAACATGTCTAATACATCCTTCCAGACACCCAACATGTCTAATACATCCTTCCAGACACCCAACATGTCTAATACATCCTTCCAGACACCCAACATGTCTAATACATCCTTCCAGTCACCCAACATGTCTAGTACATCCTTCACAGTCACCCAACATGTCTAATACATCCTTCCAGACACCCAACATGTCTAATACATCCTTCCAGACACCCAACATGTCTAATACATCCTTCCAGACACCAACATGTCTAATACATCCTTCACAGTCACCCAACATGTCTAATACATCCTTCCAGTCACCCAACATGTCTAGTACATCCTTCACAGTCACCCAACATGTCTAATACATCCTTCCAGACACCCAACATGTCTAATACATCCTTCCAGACACCCAACATGTCTAATACATCCTTCCAGACACCCAACATGTCTAATACATCCTTCCAGACACCCAACATGTCTAATACATCCTTCCCAGTCACCCAACATGTCTAATACATCCTTCCAGACACCCAACATGTCTAATACATCCTTCCCAGTCACCCAACATGTCTAATACATCCTTCCAGACACCCAACATGTCTAATACATCCTTCCAGACACCAACATGTCTAATACATCATTCCCAGTCACCCAACATGTCTAATACATCATTCCCAGTCACCCAACATGTGTAATACATCCTTCCAGACACCCAACATGTCTAATACATCCTTCCAGACACCCAACATGTCTAATACATCCTTCCCAGTCACCCAACATGTCTAATACATCCTTCCAGACACCCAACATGTCTAATACATCCTTCCCAGTCAGCCAACATGTCTAATACATCCTTCCAGACACCCAACATGTCTAATACATCCTTCCAGACACCCAACATGTCTAATACATCCTTCCCAGTCACCCAACATGTCTAATACATCCTTCCAGACACCCAACATGTCTAATACATCCTTCCAGACACCCAACATGTCTAATACATCATTCCCAGTCACCCAACATGTCTAATACATCCTTCCAGACACCCAACATGTCTAATACATCATTCCCAGTCACCCAACATGTCTAATACATCATTCCCAGACACCCAACATGTCTAATACATCATTCCCAGTCACCCAACATGTCTAATACATCATTCCCAGTCACCCAACATGTCTAATACATCCTTCCCAGTCACCCAACATGTCTAATACATCATTCCCAGTCACCCAACATGTCTAATACATCCTTCCCAGTCACCCAACATGTCTAATACATCATTCCCAGTCACCCAACATGTCTAATACATCATTCCCAGTCACCCAACATGTCTAATACATCATTCCCAGTCACCCAACATGTCTAATACATCATTCCCAGTCACCCAACATGTCTAATACATCCTTCCAGTCACCCAACATGTCTAATACATCATTCCCAGTCACCCAACATGTCTAATACATCATTCCCAGTCACCCAACATGTCTAATACATCATTCCCAGTCACCCAACATGTCTAATACATCATTCCCAGTCACCCAACATGTCTAATACATCATTCCCAGTCACCCAACATGTCTAATACATCATTCCCAGTCACCCAACATGTCTAATACATCATTCCCAGTCACCCAACATGTCTAATACATCCTTCCCAGTCACCCAACATGTCTAATACATCCTTCCAGACACCCAACATGTCTAATACATCATTCCCAGTCACCCAACATGTCTAATACATCCTTCCCAGTCACCCAACATGTCTAATACATCCTTTCCAGTCACCCAACATGTCTAATACATCCTTCCAGACACCCAACATGTCAAATACATCCTTCCAGACACCCAACATGTCTAATACATCATTCCCAGTCACCCAACATGTCTAATACATCCTTCCAGTCACCCAACATGTCTAATACATCCTTCCCAGTCACCCAACATGTCTAATACATCCTTCCAGACACCCAACATGTCTAATACATCATTCCAGACACCCAACATGTCTAATACATCCTTCCCAGTCACCCAACATGTCTAATACATCCTTCCAGACACCCAACATGTCAAATACATCATTCCCAGTCACCCAACATGTCTAATACATCATTCCCAGTCACCCAACATGTCTAATACATCCTTCCAGACACCCAACATGTCTAATACATCATTCCCAGTCACCCAACATGTCTAATACATCATTCCCAGTCACCCAACATGTCTAATACATCATTCCCAGTCACCCAACATGTCTAATACATCATTGCCAGTCACCCAACATGTCTAATACATCATTCCCAGTCACCCAACATGTCTAATACATCCTTCCAGTCACCCAACATGTCTAATACATCCTTCCAGACACCCAACATGTCTAATACATCATTCCCAGTCACCCAACATGTCTAATACATCCTTCCCAGTCACCCAACATGTCTAATACATCCTTCCCAGTCACCCAACATGTCTAATACATCCTTCCAGACACCCAACATGTCTAATACATCATTCCCAGTCACCCAACATGTCTAATACATCATTCCAGACACCCAACATGTCTAATACATCCTTCCAGACACCCAACATGTCTAATACATCATTCCCAGTCACCCAACATGTCTAATACATCCTTCCAGACACCCAACATGTCTAATACATCCTTCCAGACACCCAACATGTCTAATACATCCTTCCAGACACCCAACATGTCTAATACATCCTTCCAGACACCCAACATGTCTAATACATCATTCCCAGTCACCCAACATGTCTAATACATCCTTCCAGACACCCAACATGTCTAATACATCCTTCCAGACACCCAACATGTCTAATACATCCTTCCAGACACCCAACATGTCTAATACATCATTCCCAGTCACCCAACATGTCTAATACATCCTTCCAGACACCCAACATGTCTAATACATCCTTCCAGACACCCAACATGTCTAATACATCCTTCCAGTCACCCAACATGTCTAATACATCATTCCCAGTCACCCAACATGTCTAATACATCATTCCCAGTCACCCAACATGTCTAATACATCCTTCCAGACACCCAACATGTCTAATACATCATTCCCAGTCACCCAACATGTCTAATACATCCTTCCAGACACCCAACATGTCTAATACATCCTTCCAGACACCCAACATGTCTAATACATCCTTCCAGACACCCAACATGTCTAATACATCCTTCCAGACACCCAACATGTCTAATACATCCTTCCAGACACCCAACATGTCTAATACATCCTTCCAGACACCCAACATGTCTAATACATCCTTCCAGACACCCAACATGTCTAATACATCCTTCCAGACACCCAACATGTCTAATACATCCTTCCAGTCACCCAACATGTCTAGTACATCCTTCACAGTCACCCAACATGTCTAATACATCCTTCCAGACACCCAACATGTCTAATACATCCTTCCAGACACCCAACATGTCTAATACATCCTTCCAGACACCAACATGTCTAATACATCCTTCACAGTCACCCAACATGTCTAATACATCCTTCCAGTCACCCAACATGTCTAGTACATCCTTCACAGTCACCCAACATGTCTAATACATCCTTCCAGACACCCAACATGTCTAATACATCCTTCCAGACACCCAACATGTCTAATACATCATTCCCAATCACCCAACATGTCTAATACATCCTTCCCAGTCACCCAACATGTCTAATACATCCTTCCCAGTCACCCAACATGTCTAATACATCCTTCCAGACACCCAACATGTCAAATACATCATTCCCAGTCACCCAACATGTCTAATACATCCTTCCAGTCACCCAACATGTCTAATACATCCTTCCCAGTCACCCAACATGTCTAATACATCCTTCCAGACACCCAACATGTCAAATACATCATTCCCAGTCACCCAACATGTCTAATACATCATTCCCAGTCACCCAACATGTCTAATACATCCTTCCAGACACCCAACATGTCTAATACATCATTCCCAGTCACCCAACATGTCTAATACATCATTCCCAGTCACCCAACATGTCTAATACATCATTCCCAGTCACCCAACATGTCTAATACATCATTGCCAGTCACCCAACATGTCTAATACATCCTTCCAGACACCCAACATGTCTAATACATCATTCCCAGTCACCCAACATGTCTAATACATCCTTCCCAGTCACCCAACATGTCTAATACATCCTTCCCAGTCACCCAACATGTCTAATACATCCTTCCAGACACCCAACATGTCTAATACATCATTCCCAGTCACCCAACATGTCTAATACATCCTTCCAGACACCCAACATGTCTAATACATCCTTCCAGACACCCAACATGTCTAATACATCATTCCCAGTCACCCAACATGTCTAATACATCCTTCCAGACACCCAACATGTCTAATACATCATTCCCAGTCACCCAACATGTCTAATACATCCTTCCAGACACCCAACATGTCTAATACATCCTTCCAGACACCCAACATGTCTAATACATCCTTCCAGACACCCAACATGTCTAATACATCCTTCCAGACACCCAACATGTCTAATACATCATTCCCAGTCACCCAACATGTCTAATACATCCTTCCAGACACCCAACATGTCTAATACATCCTTCCAGACACCCAACATGTCTAATACATCCTTCCAGACACCCAACATGTCTAATACATCATTCCCAGTCACCCAACATGTCTAATACATCCTTCCAGACACCCAACATGTCTAATACATCCTTCCAGACACCCAACATGTCTAATACATCCTTCCAGTCACCCAACATGTCTAATACATCATTCCCAGTCACCCAACATGTCTAATACATCATTCCCAGTCACCCAACATGTCTAATACATCCTTCCAGACACCCAACATGTCTAATACATCATTCCCAGTCACCCAACATGTCTAATACATCCTTCCAGACACCCAACATGTCTAATACATCCTTCCAGACACCCAACATGTCTAATACATCCTTCCAGACACCCAACATGTCTAATACATCCTTCCAGACACCCAACATGTCTAATACATCATTTCCAGACACCCAACATGTCTAATACATCCTTCCAGACACCCAACATGTCTAATACATCCTTCCAGACACCCAACATGTCTAATACATCCTTCCAGACACCCAACATGTCTAATACATCCTTCCAGACACCCAACATGTCTAATACATCATTCCCAGTCACCCAACATGTCTAATACATCATTCCCAGTCACCCAACATGTCTAATACATCCTTCCAGACACCCAACATGTCTAATACATCCTTCCAGACACCAACATGTCTAATACATCCTTCACAGTCACCCAACATGTCTAATACATCCTTCCAGTCACCCAACATGTCTAGTACATCCTTCACAGTCACCCAACATGTCTAATACATCCTTCCAGACACCCAACATGTCTAATACATCCTTCCAGACACCCAACATGTCTAATACATCCTTCCAGACACCCAACATGTCTAATACATCCTTCCAGACACCCAACATGTCTAATACATCCTTCCCAGTCACCCAACATGTCTAATACATCCTTCCAGACACCCAACATGTCTAATACATCATTCCCAGTCACCCAACATGTCTAATACATCCTTCCAGACACCCAACATGTCTAATACATCCTTCCAGACACCAACATGTCTAATACATCATTCCCAGTCACCCAACATGTCTAATACATCATTCCCAGTCACCCAACATGTCTAATACATCCTTCCAGACACCCAACATGTCTAATACATCCTTCCAGACACCCAACATGTCTAATACATCCTTCCCAGTCACCCAACATGTCTAATACATCCTTCCAGACACCCAACATGTCTAATACATCCTTCCCAGTCACCCAACATGTCTAATACATCCTTCCAGACACCCAACATGTCTAATACATCCTTCCAGACACCCAACATGTCTAATACATCCTTCACAGTCACCCAACATGTCTAATACATCCTTCCAGACACCCAACATGTCTAATACATCCTTCCAGACACCCAACATGTCTAATACATCATTCCCAGTCACCCAACATGTCTAATACATCATTCCCAGTCACCCAACATGTCTAATACATCATTCCCAGTCACCCAACATGTCTAATACATCCTTCCCAGTCACCCAACATGTCTAATACATCATTCCCAGTCACCCAACATGTCTAATACATCCTTCCCAGTCACCCAACATGTCTAATACATCCTTCCAGACACCCAACATGTCAAATACATCATTCCCAGTCACCCAACATGTCTAATACATCATTCCCAGTCACCCAACATGTCTAATACATCCTTCCAGACACCCAACATGTCAAATACATCATTCCCAGTCACCCAACATGTCTAATACATCATTCCCAGTCACCCAACATGTCTAATACATCCTTCCAGACACCCAACATGTCTAATACATCATTCCCAGTCACCCAACATGTCTAATACATCCTTCCCAGTCACCCAACATGTCTAATACATCCTTCCAGACACCCAACATGTCAAATACATCATTCCCAGTCACCCAACATGTCTAATACATCATTCCCAGTCACCCAACATGTCTAATACATCCTTCCAGACACCCAACATGTCTAATACATCATTCCCAGTCACCCAACATGTCTAATACATCCTTCCAGTCACCCAACATGTCTAATACATCATTCCCAGTCACCCAACATGTCTAATACATCCTTCCCAGTCACCCAACATGTCTAATACATCCTTCCAGACACCCAACATGTCAAATACATCATTCCCAGTCACCCAACATGTCTAATACATCATTCCCAGTCACCCAACATGTCTAATACATCCTTCCAGACACCCAACATGTCTAATACATCATTCCCAGTCACCCAACATGTCTAATACATCCTTCCCAGTCACCCAACATGTCTAATACATCCTTCCCAGTCACCCAACATGTCTAATACATCATTCCCAGTCACCCAACATGTCTAATACATCCTTCCAGACACCCAACATGTCTAATACATCATTCCCAGTCACCCAACATGTCTAATACATCCTTCCCAGTCACCCAACATGTCTAATACATCATTCCCAGTCACCCAACATGTCTAATACATCCTTCCCAGTCACCCAACATGTCTAATACATCATTCCCAGTCACCCAACATGTCTAATACATCCTTCCAGACACCCAACATGTCTAATACATCCTTCCAGACACCCAACATGTCTAATACATCCTTCCAGACACCCAACATGTCTAATACATCCTTCCCAGTCACCCAACATGTCAAATACATCCTTCCAGACACCCAACATGTCTAATACATCATTCCCAGTCACCCAACATGTCTAATACATCCTTCCCAGTCACCCAACATGTCAAATACATCCTTCCAGACACCCAACATGTCTAATACATCATTCCCAGTCACCCAACATGTCTAATACATCCTTCCAGACACCCAACATGTCTAATACATCCTTCCAGACACCCAACATGTCTAATACATCCTTCCAGACACCCAACATGTCTAATACATCATTCCCAGTCACCCAACATGTCTAATACATCCTTCCAGACACCCAACATGTCTAATACATCCTTCCAGACACCCAACATGTCTAATACATCCTTCCAGTCACCCAACATGTCTAATACATCATTCCCAGTCACCCAACATGTCTAATACATCATTCCCAGTCACCCAACATGTCTAATACATCCTTCCAGACACCCAACATGTCTAATACATCATTCCCAGTCACCCAACATGTCTAATACATCCTTCCAGACACCCAACATGTCTAATACATCCTTCCAGACACCCAACATGTCTAATACATCCTTCCAGACACCCAACATGTCTAATACATCCTTCCAGACACCCAACATGTCTAATACATCATTTCCAGACACCCAACATGTCTAATACATCCTTCCAGACACCCAACATGTCTAATACATCCTTCCAGACACCCAACATGTCTAATACATCCTTCCAGACACCCAACATGTCTAATACATCCTTCCAGACACCCAACATGTCTAATACATCATTCCCAGTCACCCAACATGTCTAATACATCATTCCCAGTCACCCAACATGTCTAATACATCCTTCCAGACACCCAACATGTCTAATACATCCTTCCAGACACCAACATGTCTAATACATCCTTCACAGTCACCCAACATGTCTAATACATCCTTCCAGTCACCCAACATGTCTAGTACATCCTTCACAGTCACCCAACATGTCTAATACATCCTTCCAGACACCCAACATGTCTAATACATCCTTCCAGACACCCAACATGTCTAATACATCCTTCCAGACACCCAACATGTCTAATACATCCTTCCAGACACCCAACATGTCTAATACATCCTTCCCAGTCACCCAACATGTCTAATACATCCTTCCAGACACCCAACATGTCTAATACATCCTTCCCAGTCACCCAACATGTCTAATACATCCTTCCAGACACCCAACATGTCTAATACATCCTTCCAGACACCAACATGTCTAATACATCATTCCCAGTCACCCAACATGTCTAATACATCATTCCCAGTCACCCAACATGTCTAATACATCCTTCCAGACACCCAACATGTCTAATACATCCTTCCAGACACCCAACATGTCTAATACATCCTTCCCAGTCACCCAACATGTCTAATACATCCTTCCAGACACCCAACATGTCTAATACATCCTTCCCAGTCACCCAACATGTCTAATACATCCTTCCAGACACCCAACATGTCTAATACATCCTTCCAGACACCCAACATGTCTAATACATCCTTCACAGTCACCCAACATGTCTAATACATCCTTCCAGACACCCAACATGTCTAATACATCCTTCCAGACACCCAACATGTCTAATACATCATTCCCAGTCACCCAACATGTCTAATACATCATTCCCAGTCACCCAACATGTCTAATACATCATTCCCAGTCACCCAACATGTCTAATACATCCTTCCCAGTCACCCAACATGTCTAATACATCATTCCCAGTCACCCAACATGTCTAATACATCCTTCCCAGTCACCCAACATGTCTAATACATCCTTCCAGACACCCAACATGTCAAATACATCATTCCCAGTCACCCAACATGTCTAATACATCATTCCCAGTCACCCAACATGTCTAATACATCCTTCCAGACACCCAACATGTCAAATACATCATTCCCAGTCACCCAACATGTCTAATACATCATTCCCAGTCACCCAACATGTCTAATACATCCTTCCAGACACCCAACATGTCTAATACATCATTCCCAGTCACCCAACATGTCTAATACATCCTTCCCAGTCACCCAACATGTCTAATACATCCTTCCAGACACCCAACATGTCAAATACATCATTCCCAGTCACCCAACATGTCTAATACATCATTCCCAGTCACCCAACATGTCTAATACATCCTTCCAGACACCCAACATGTCTAATACATCATTCCCAGTCACCCAACATGTCTAATACATCCTTCCAGTCACCCAACATGTCTAATACATCATTCCCAGTCACCCAACATGTCTAATACATCCTTCCCAGTCACCCAACATGTCTAATACATCCTTCCAGACACCCAACATGTCAAATACATCATTCCCAGTCACCCAACATGTCTAATACATCATTCCCAGTCACCCAACATGTCTAATACATCCTTCCAGACACCCAACATGTCTAATACATCATTCCCAGTCACCCAACATGTCTAATACATCCTTCCCAGTCACCCAACATGTCTAATACATCCTTCCCAGTCACCCAACATGTCTAATACATCATTCCCAGTCACCCAACATGTCTAATACATCCTTCCAGACACCCAACATGTCTAATACATCATTCCCAGTCACCCAACATGTCTAATACATCCTTCCCAGTCACCCAACATGTCTAATACATCATTCCCAGTCACCCAACATGTCTAATACATCCTTCCCAGTCACCCAACATGTCTAATACATCCTTCCCAGTCACCCAACATGTCTAATACATCCTTCCAGACACCCAACATGTCTAATACATCCTTCCAGACACCCAACATGTCTAATACATCCTTCCAGACACCCAACATGTCTAATACATCCTTCCCAGTCACCCAACATGTCAAATACATCCTTCCAGACACCCAACATGTCTAATACATCATTCCCAGTCACCCAACATGTCTAATACATCCTTCCCAGTCACCCAACATGTCTAATACATCCTTCCCAGTCACCCAACATGTCTAATACATCCTTCCAGACACCCAACATGTCTAATACATCCTTCCCAGTCACCCAACATGTCTAATACATCCTTCCAGACACCCAACATGTCTAATACATCATTTCCAGACACCCAACATGTCTAATACATCCTTCCAGACACCCAACATGTCTAATACATCCTTCCAGACACCCAACATGTCTAATACATCCTTCCAGACACCCAACATGTCTAATACATCCTTCCAGACACCCAACATGTCTAATACATCATTCCCAGTCACCCAACATGTCTAATACATCATTCCCAGTCACCCAACATGTCTAATACATCCTTCCAGACACCCAACATGTCTAATACATCCTTCCAGACACCAACATGTCTAATACATCCTTCACAGTCACCCAACATGTCTAATACATCCTTCCAGTCACCCAACATGTCTAGTACATCCTTCACAGTCACCCAACATGTCTAATACATCCTTCCAGACACCCAACATGTCTAATACATCCTTCCAGACACCCAACATGTCTAATACATCCTTCCAGACACCCAACATGTCTAATACATCCTTCCAGACACCCAACATGTCTAATACATCCTTCCCAGTCACCCAACATGTCTAATACATCCTTCCAGACACCCAACATGTCTAATACATCCTTCCCAGTCACCCAACATGTCTAATACATCCTTCCAGACACCCAACATGTCTAATACATCCTTCCAGACACCAACATGTCTAATACATCATTCCCAGTCACCCAACATGTCTAATACATCATTCCCAGTCACCCAACATGTCTAATACATCCTTCCAGACACCCAACATGTCTAATACATCCTTCCAGACACCCAACATGTCTAATACATCCTTCCCAGTCACCCAACATGTCTAATACATCCTTCCAGACACCCAACATGTCTAATACATCCTTCCCAGTCACCCAACATGTCTAATACATCCTTCCAGACACCCAACATGTCTAATACATCCTTCCAGACACCCAACATGTCTAATACATCCTTCACAGTCACCCAACATGTCTAATACATCCTTCCAGACACCCAACATGTCTAATACATCCTTCCAGACACCCAACATGTCTAATACATCATTCCCAGTCACCCAACATGTCTAATACATCATTCCCAGTCACCCAACATGTCTAATACATCATTCCCAGTCACCCAACATGTCTAATACATCATTCCCAGTCACCCAACATGTCTAATACATCCTTCCCAGTCACCCAACATGTCTAATACATCCTTCCAGACACCCAACATGTCAAATACATCATTCCCAGTCACCCAACATGTCTAATACATCATTCCCAGTCACCCAACATGTCTAATACATCCTTCCAGACACCCAACATGTCTAATACATCATTCCCAGTCACCCAACATGTCTAATACATCCTTCCCAGTCACCCAACATGTCTAATACATCCTTCCCAGTCACCCAACATGTCTAATACATCATTCCCAGTCACCCAACATGTCTAATACATCCTTCCAGACACCCAACATGTCTAATACATCATTCCCAGTCACCCAACATGTCTAATACATCCTTCCCAGTCACCCAACATGTCTAATACATCATTCCCAGTCACCCAACATGTCTAATACATCCTTCCAGACACCCAACATGTCTAATACATCATTCCCAGTCACCCAACATGTCTAATACATCCTTCCCAGTCACCCAACATGTCTAATACATCCTTCCCAGTCACCCAACATGTCTAATACATCATTCCCAGTCACCCAACATGTCTAATACATCATTCCCAGTCACCCAACATGTCTAATACATCCTTCCCAGTCACCCAACATGTCTAATACATCATTCCCAGTCACCCAACATGTCTAATACATCATTCCCAGTCACCCAACATGTCTAATACATCATTCCCAGTCACCCAACATGTCTAATACATCATTCCCAGTCACCCAACATGTCTAATACATCATTCCCAGTCACCCAACATGTCTAATACATCATTCCCAGTCACCCAACATGTCTAATACATCATTCCCAGTCACCCAACATGTCTAATACATCATTCCCAGTCACCCAACATGTCTAATACATCATTCCCAGTCACCCAACATGTCTAATACATCCTTCCCAGTCACCCAACATGTCTAATACATCATTCCCAGACACCCAACATGTCTAATACATCATTCCCAGTCACCCAACATGTCTAATACATCATTCCCAGTCACCCAACATGTCTAATACATCCTTCCCAGTCACCCAACATGTCTAATACATCCTTCCCAGTCACCCAACATGTCTAATACATCCTTCCAGACACCCAACATGTCTAATACATCCTTCCAGACACCCAACATGTCTAATACATCCTTCCAGACACCCAACATGTCTAATACATCCTTCCCAGTCACCCAACATGTCAAATACATCCTTCCAGACACCCAACATGTCTAATACATCATTCCCAGTCACCCAACATGTCTAATACATCCTTCCCAGTCACCCAACATGTCTAATACATCCTTCCCAGTCACCCAACATGTCTAATACATCCTTCCAGACACCCAACATGTCTAATACATCATTCCCAGACACCCAACATGTCTAATACATCCTTCCAGACACCCAACATGTCTAATACATCCTTCCCAGTCACCCAACATGTCTAATACATCCTTCCAGACACCCAACATGTCTAATACATCATTTCCAGACACCCAACATGTCTAATACATCCTTCCAGACACCCAACATGTCTAATACATCCTTCCAGACACCCAACATGTCTAATACATCCTTCCAGACACCCAACATGTCTAATACATCCTTCCAGACACCCAACATGTCTAATACATCATTCCCAGTCACCCAACATGTCTAATACATCATTCCCAGTCACCCAACATGTCTAATACATCCTTCCAGACACCCAACATGTCTAATACATCCTTCCAGACACCCAACATGTCTAATACATCCTTCCAGACACCCAACATGTCTAATACATCATTCCCAGTCACCCAACATGTCTAATACATCATTCCCAGTCACCCAACATGTCTAATACATCCTTCCCAGTCACCCAACATGTCTAATACATCCTTCCAGACACCCAACATGTCTAATACATCATTCCAGTCACCCAACATGTCTAATACATCCTTCCAGACACCCAACATGTCTAATACATCATTCCCAGTCACCCAACATGTCTAATACATCATTCCCAGTCACCCAACATGTCTAATACATCCTTCCACACATCCAACATGTCTAATACATCATTCCCAGTCACCCAACATGTCTAATACATCCTTCCACACATCCAACATGTCTAATACATCATTCCCAGTCACCCAACATGTCTAATACATCATTGCCAGTCACCCAACATGTCTAATACATCATTCCCAGTCACCCAACATGTCTAATACATCCTTCCAGACACCCAACATGTCTAATACATCCTTCCAGACACCCAACATGTCTAATACATCCTTCCAGACACCCAACATGTCTAATACATCATTCCCAGTCACCCAACATGTCTAATACATCATTCCCAGTCACCCAACATGTCTAATACATCATTGCCAGTCACCCAACATGTCTAATACATCATTCCCAGTCACCCAACATGTCTAATACATCCTTCCAGACACCCAACATGTCTAATACATCCTTCCAGACACCCAACATGTCTAATACATCCTTCCAGTCACCCAACATGTCTAATACATCATTCCCAGTCACCCAACATGTCTAATACATCATTCCCAGTCACCCAACATGTCTAATACATCCTTCCCAGTCACCCAACATGTCTAATACATCCTTCCACACATCCAACATGTCTAATACATCATTCCCAGTCACCCAACATGTCTAATACATCCTTCCACACATCCAACATGTCTAATACATCCTTCCCAGTCACCCAACATGTCTAATACATCCTTCCACACATCCAACATGTCTAATACATCATTCCCAGTCACCCAACATGTCTAATACATCATTCCCAGTCACCCAACATGTCTAATACATCATTCCCAGTCACCCAACATGTCTAATACATCCTTCCCAGACACCCAACATGTCTAATACATCCTTCCCAGTCACCCAACATGTCTAATACATCATTCCCAGTCACCCAACATGTCTAATACATCATTCCCAGTCACCCAACATGTCTAATACATCATTCCAGACACCCAACATGTCTAATACATCATTCCCAGTCACCCAACATGTCTAATACATCCTTCCCAGTCACCCAACATGTCTAATACATCATTCCCAGTCACCCAACATGTCTAATACATCATTGCCAGTCACCCAACATGTCTAATACATCCTTCCCAGTCACCCAACATGTCTAATACATCATTCCCAGTCACCCAACATGTCTAATACATCATTCCCAGTCACCCAACATGTCTAATACATCATTCCAGACACCCAACATGTCTAATACATCATTCCCAGTCACCCAACATGTCTAATACATCATTCCCAGTCACCCAACATGTCTAATACATCATTCCCAGTCACCCAACATGTCTAATACATCCTTCCCAGTCACCCAACATGTCTAATACATCCTTCCAGACACCCAACATGTCTAATACATCCTTCCAGACACCCAACATGTCTAATACATCATTCCCAGTCACCCAACATGTCTAATACATCCTTCCAGACACCCAACATGTCTAATACATCCTTCCAGACACCCAACATGTCTAATACATCCTTCCCAGTCACCCAACATGTCTAATACATCCTTCCAGACACCCAACATGTCTAATACATCCTTCCCAGTCACCCAACATGTCTAATACATCCTTCCCAGTCACCCAACATGTCTAATACATCCTTCCAGACACCCAACATGTCTAATACATCATTCCCAGTCACCCAACATGTCTAATACATCATTCCCAGTCACCCAACATGTCTAATACATCATTCCCAGTCACCCAACATGTCTAATACATCATTCCCAGACACCCAACATGTCTAATACATCATTCCCAGTCACCCAACATGTCTAATACATCATTCCCAGTCACCCAACATGTCTAATACATCATTCCCAGTCACCCAACATGTCTAATACATCATTCCCAGTCACCCAACATGTCTAATACATCATTCCCAGTCACCAAACATGTCTAATACATCCTTCCAGACACCCAACATGTCTAATACATCCTTCCCAGTCACCCAACATGTCTAATACATCATTCCCAGTCACCCAACATGTCTAATACATCATTCTTAGTCACCCAACATGTCTAATACATCATTCCCAGTCACCCAACATGTCTAATACATCCTTCCAGACACCCAACATGTCTAATACATCCTTCCAGACACCCAACATGTCTAATACATCCTTCCAGACACCCAACATGTCTAATACATCCTTCCAGACACCCAACATGTCTAATACATCCTTCCAGACACCCAACATGTCTAATACATCCTTCCAGACACCCAACATGTCTAATACATCCTTCCAGACACCCAACATGTCTAATACATCCTTCCAGACACCCAACATGTCTAATACATCCTTCCAGACACCCAACATGTCTAATACATCCTTCCAGACACCCAACATGTCTAATACATCCTTCCAGACACCCAACATGTCTAATACATCCTTCCAGACACCCAACATGTCTAATACATCCTTCCAGACACCCAACATGTCTAATACATCCTTCCAGACACCCAACATGTCTAATACATCCTCCCAGACACCCAACATGTCTAATACATCCTTCCAGACACCCAACATGTCTAATACATCCTTCCCAGTCACCCAACATGTCTAATACATCCTTCCCAGTCACCCAACATGTCTAATACATCCTTCCCAGTCACCCAACATGTCTAATACATCCTTCCAGACACCCAACATGTCTAATACATCCTTCCAGACACCCAACATGTCTAATACATCCTTCCCAGTCACCCAACATGTCTAATACATCCTTCCAGACACCCAACATGTCTAATACATCATTCCAGACACCCAACATGTCTAATACATCATTCCCAGTCACCCAACATGTCTAATACATCATTCCAGACACCCAACATGTCTAATACATCATTCCCAGTCACCCAACATGTCTAATACATCATTCCCAGTCACCCAACATGTCTAATACATCCTTCCAGACACCCAACATGTCTAATACATCCTTCCCAGTCACCCAACATGTCTAATACATCCTTCCAGACACCCAACATGTCTAATACATCATTGCCAGTCACCCAACATGTCTAATACATCCTTCCAGACACCCAACATGTCTAATACATCCTTCCCAGTCACCCAACATGTCTAATACATCCTTCCAGACACCCAACATGTCTAATACATCATTCCAGACACCCAACATGTCTAATACATCATTCCCAGTCACCCAACATGTCTAATACATCATTCCCAGTCACCCAACATGTCTAATACATCATTCCCAGTCACCCAACATGTCTAATACATCATTCCCAGTCACCCAACATGTCTAATACATCATTCCCAGTCACCCAACATGTCTAATACATCATTCCCAGTCACCCAACATGTCTAATACATCATTCCCAGTCACCCAACATGTCTAATACATCCTTCCAGTCACCCAACATGTCTAATACATCCTTCCAGACACCCAACATGTCTAATACATCCTTCCAGACACCCAACATGTCTAATACATCATTCCCAGTCACCCAACATGTCTAATACATCATTCCCAGTCACCCAACATGTCTAATACATCATTCCCAGTCACCCAACATGTCTAATACATCATTCCAGACACCCAACATGTCTAATACATCCTTCCCAGTCACCCAACATGTCTAATACATCCTTCCAGACACCCAACATGTCTAATACATCATTCCAGACACCCAACATGTCTAATACATCATTCCAGACACCCAACATGTCTAATACATCATTCCCAGTCACCCAACATGTCTAATACATCATTCCCAGTCACCCAACATGTCTAATACATCATTCCCAGTCACCCAACATGTCTAATACATCATTCCCAGTCACCCAACATGTCTAATACATCATTCCCAGTCACCCAACATGTCTAATACATCATTCCCAGTCACCCAACATGTCTAATACATCATTCCCAGTCACCCAACATGTCTAATACATCATTCCCAGTCACCCAACACGTCTAATACATCATTCCAGACACCCAACATGTCTAATACATCCTTCCAGACACCCAACATGTCTAATACATCCTTCCAGTCACCCAACATGTCTAATACATCCTTCCAGACACCCAACATGTCTAATACATCCTTCCAGACACCCAACATGTCTAATACATCATTCCCAGTCACCCAACATGTCTAATACATCATTCCCAGTCACCCAACATGTCTAATACATCATTCCCAGTCACCCAACATGTCTAATACATCATTCCAGACACCCAACATGTCTAATACATCCTTCCAGACACCCAACATGTCTAATACATCATTCCCAGACACCCAACATGTCTAATACATCATTCCCAGTCACCCAACATGTCTAATACATCATTCCCAGTCACCCAACATGTCTAATACATCATTCCCAGTCACCCAACATGTCTAATACATCATTCCCAGTCACCCAATATGTCTAATACATCATTCCCAGTCACCCAACATGTCTAATACATCATTCCAGACACCCAACATGTCTAATACATCATTCCAGACACCCAAAATGTCTAATACATCCTTCCAGACACCCAACATGTCTAATACATCATTCCAGACACCCAACATGTCTAATACATCCTTCCAGACACCCAACATGTCTAATACATCCTTCCAGACACCCAACATGTCTAATACATCTTTCCCAGACACCCAACATGTCTAATACATCATTCCCAGTCACCCAACATGTCTAATACATCATTCCCAGTCCCCCAACATGTCTAATACATCATTCCCAGTCACCCAACATGTCTAATACATCATTCCCAGTCACCCAACATGTCTAATACATCATTCCCAGTCACCCAACATGTCTAATACATCCTTCCAGTCACCCAACATGTCTAATACATCCTTCCAGACACCCAACATGTCTAATACATCCTTCCAGACACCCAACATGTCTAATACATCATTCCCAGTCACCCAACATGTCTAATACATCATTCCCAGTCACCCAACATGTCTAATACATCATTCCCAGTCACCCAACATGTCTAATACATCATTCCAGACACCCAACATGTCTAATACATCCTTCCAGACACCCAACATGTCTAATACATCATTCCCAGACACCCAACATGTCTAATACATCATTCCAGACACCCAACATGTCTAATACATCCTTCCAGACACCCAACATGTCTAATACATCATTCCCAGACACCCAACATGTCTAATACATCCTTCCAGACACCCAACATGTCTAATACATCATTCCCAGACACCCAACATGTCTAATACATCCTTCCAGACACCCAACATGTCTAATACATCCTTCCAGACACCCAACATGTCTAATACATCCTTCCAGACACCCAACATATCTTGTGTTCAAAGGGGATGCCAAATTTGTCTAGATTGATCTTGTTATCTTACATGTTACAGACGCTCCTTCTATAAAGAATTTTGTTGCGTCCTACGCTTATCCGTGGTTTAAGTCTAGTCTTGCATTTCTATATAAGCTTATAAGATAGTCTTTTAAATGATGATTTCGTTCTCGCATATGGGATAAGGAAAAGGTTTTTGTCCTTATGTTAATCTGAGCATTGTAAGAGATTTTTATTTTAAAAATAGATCTAATTGTTTTTCTAAGTTTTGTCCTCTAATGTTTCTAGGTTTAGTGATTTACCAATTTGTGTTTCTAGGCGTAAGTTGCATTGTGAAAAATAATGTTCTTTACGACTAATGGACTAATATATCCAAGACAAACTAGGGAAGTGTGTGGCCAGCACAATGCCCCGCCACTTTTATTCCTCCTCCGGAACCCGTCAGGGCTGGGTAGACTCAGAAAAGCCCACCAGACCCGGCAAAAATAAAATCCTGGATTAAACCTAGATTAGAACTCGTTTAGTCTGAAAAGTGAAAATTGAGCCTTTACTAACATGGATCTTTCTTCGTACTTAGGATCGAAATGGGTTTCACTGTGGTCATGTGACTTCGACAACAAAGCCGACAGTAAACAAACGCATTCTTTTAGAGGATCACGTGACACTACCACGTGGGTGAATGTTGACATACATCAATATTACACAATCGGCAAAGAGGTAAACCATCTAAAAATACATTTAAGCCCATTTTCTTATCTGCCTCGATTCCATTATATGAGTTTACTTCATTATTTACATTTCGACATCCAACTTTAAAATTGACATTGTTACATTTTGCTGCATAATATTTTGTACATCATTATTCTACTTCAACAACTGAATGTTTAAATATTTCAAGATTATTAAAATCTATATTCTTTCGTTTATTTACAATCTACAGTCGTGTATTATTGTTTTCAACCCAGTGTTAACCACGTCTTAATGTTAATGTACAACATTGTATCCAAGTGTTATCCATGTCTTCAGGTTAATGTACAACATTATATCCAAGTGTTATCCATGTCTTTAGGTTAATGTACAACATTATAGCCAAGTGTTATCCATGTCTTCAGGTTAATGTACAACATTGTATCACAGTGTTATCTATGTCTTCAGGTTAATGTACAACATTATATCCAAGTGTTATCCATGTCTTCAGGATAATGTACAACATTGTATCACAGTGTTATCTATTATTACAAGGCAATTTATTCACCATAATAAATCATGGATGAGACCTTCTATTTATCACACAAGTATAATTATAATTTATAATGTTATTACGGCTAGAGCCCCCATTCAATTTATGAAAATGATAGTTATAGTATTGTTATTGTTAGTGTGAGTATCCTTGTATTAGTGAAGATCTTATTATATCATTCTGAAGTTTATTTGTAGTTGTCTAGAGTATTCCTGGTTCTTATAATCCCCTGGCAATTCACATAGCGTAGTTTTAGAGTTTTCAGTTGATTTACTTCATGTATAATTATTTATGTGGCTCATATTATACAGCAAGAACCTCGATGTTGAGTGGTAGTGTAGATTATTAATATAGTTAAATAAATATTACACATACACACATGTATATAACTTTGAAATATTGACGTTAACCAAGTTGTGTAGAAAGCAACGATAAATTTGGTTTAATTTACAACATCCATCCAGTAGGAATCCAAATAATATTATATACACAATCAAGAAATACACATATTCCAATTAGTAATGAATATCCTCAATGAACATATAGCATTGTAGTTAATAGTAGAATAATAAATTTTCCATAATACAACTCAAATAGAAACGATCCTCAGAGACTCAGAATCTTAGATGTTATCTGATCGAATGTACGCCAAGAACTGACTAAAAGTGTCGAATCGCGTAGAAATATATTATGGGTCAATCGTTGGGAAATCCAGTCAGCCTAGTGACACGAGAATTTTAATCAAGCCTGCGTGCTGACTGCGTGATCAGATTGTTTTTTATTAAGAACAAGCAATAATGCTCTAACAAAATAAGGAGAGACCGGACGGCCTTGACACGCTGTAGGTGCATGCACAGTTCATGTTTTTATCGAGGTTAATAAAAAACAATAATGCTCAAATTAGGTTAGGAAAAACCCGGGGAAAACCTTGAGCTGAGAAATATTTTATAACGTTTAAACGCAATTCGCTTAAATGATTTAGTTGGTTTATTAACATTACAATGTAGGGAATTTACGTTTCGTAACAGTCGCCCATACCAAAAGGAAAAGAACATTGCATACTAAACAATAGAAGTGTGCAATTTCTTTTAGAACCGCCTGCACTTAACTTTAGTTCTAAACAATATACAAAAAAAAAAACTGACTCCACCTGGGTAGTCCGTTAAATAAGACAAGTGAGGGAAATAATTTATTCTTTTAAACCCTCATCATATAGGATCTTAAGTTATCCTTAGACCATAACACATGTTCGCGTTATTCTAAAATTATACTCTCTGAGATATCATTCCTTATAAACATCATCATCTTATTTATAAGGTAAAAATCAACATATCTAATGTTATCATATTAAACAATTCAATCATTAATTAATTCAACTTAAATGAAATTAATATTTAAATAAACTTAAGAGTAAGAATTTAATCTTAAGTGTGTAAGCATGTGAAGTGTATGCACATTACTCTATTTTGGTTTTTACATAATCACAACTATAGTTTGATTGTTTCAAAATAAGGATGTACATTTCTGTTCATTCATTATCTTACTAATAAAGAAAAATTATGTTCATAAATCCATAATATTTATAAGTAACTTATTAGGTTCTTTTTTTTTTTTTCTACAACAATAATAATATTTGTTTTAGCAAATGGAAATATTCATGGCATGAAATAAGGCATAAGATATTGCATAAAATAATCACAACATATTCATATATTCATGCATTTATATTTTAAATGATCCAATTCTCTTAGTTAGGATTATCAGAATATATACATGAAGTTACCCCTTTATACATTTGTTACATACGCGATAGGGTGTCCGCGACGATGTTATCTTTTCCAGATAAGTGAGTTATTTTTAAGTTGTAAGCTTGAATAAACAAACTCCATCTTAGAATGCGCTGATTTTGTTTGATGCGGGAAAGAAATACTAGTGGATTGTGATCAGTGAATATCTCGATTGGGAACTGAGAACCATTTACATAGTAATTGAAATGTTTCAATGCTTGGATAAGTCCTAGTAATTCCTGCTCTATTGTGCTATAATTTACCTCATGTGGGTTAAATTTTTTTGAACAAAAGCTAATGGGATGTTCAAGTGAATCATCTCCTATTTGTGAGATTACCGCGCCCATTCCTGTATTACACGAGTCTACCGTTATTCTGAAAGGTTTAGTATAATCAGGTGAGACTAATATTGGTGCCTTGGTCAGTATGTCTTTTATATCATTAAAGGCTTGGTCACATTCCTGAGTCCACCTAAATTGAATTTTCTTTCTTAAGAGATTTGTCAAAGGGCAAGTGATAATAGAAAAGTTTTTACAAAACTTCCTGTAGTACCCGGCCATACCCAGAAATCCTCGAAGTTGTTTCTGCGTTTTAGGGACAGGGAATTCCTGTATAGCTTTGACTTTGGCATTCACTGGTTTTACTTTGCCATTGCCCACTACATGACCTAAATATTCAATTTCTGCATGGCAAAATTGACTTTTAACTAGGTTTATAGTAAGATTAGCCTGTTTTAGTTTTTGGAATAATAGTTTTAACTGATCTAGATGATCATTAAAGTTATTACTGAACACTACGATATCGTCCAGATATGCATGGCATTGTGGGATATCATGGATAATAGTGTTTATTAGTCTTTGAAAACTAGCTGGAGCATTGACCATTTCGAATGGCATTACTTTAAACTTATATAATCCATCAGGAGTAACAAAAGTTGATACCTCCTGAGCCCTATCTGTCAATGGGATTTGGAAATAAGCTGTTAGTAAGTCAATCTTAGTTACATAATTTGCAGTGCTTACTCTATCGATTAGATCATCTATCCGTGGTATGGGATACGAATCTGTTTTTGTCACTTGGTTTAATTTCCTATAGTCTACACAAAAGCGTAGTGAACCATCAGATTTGGGAACCAACACACATGGGGATGACCAATCACTGTTACTGTGAGTAATTATATCATTGCTCAGCATATAATCAATTTCTTTACGGATGTGTTCAAGTTGTATGGGATTAACCCTATACGGATGTTGTTTGACAGGTTTAACATTATCATCTTTTAAAACTACATCATGGGTAACCAAAGTTGTTTTGTTAGGAACATCACTAAACAAATTTACATGATCATAGATTAAACCCTTGATAGAAGTCTGTTCACCTGAGTCTAGATGTGCCAGTTTATCATTGAGGTTTTTAAGTGCTTCAGTGTTTTGAAGTTTACTTTCTATGATTGTCTTTTTAAATTTAGGCGGGGGTGTTTCAACAGTTTTGATAGCACTCACTGGCCTAATGTCAGTTTGTTCTTCCCTAACAACATAAGGTTTTAGCATGTTTATATGGCACAGTCTCTGTGTTTTCCTTCTATCAGGGGTTTTTACAAGGTATGTTACATCACTGATTTTATCTAAAACCTGATATGGTCCTGTATATTTTGCACTCAGGGGTTGTCCAGACAATTGGGTCAACATGAGGACTTTATCACCAGGATGGAAACATCGGGATCTGGCCTTGACATCATAGTACCCTTTCATTCTTTTCTGAGCCTGCAAAAGATTATCTTTAACATGATTAAAAGCATGATAGATTCTATTGCTAAATTGTTCCACATAAGCTACGAGTCCAGTCTCTTCATCAGAATTTAACAAGGTTTCCTGCAACAGTTTTAGAGGTCCTCGAACTGAATGTCCAAACACTAACTCGAACGGACTGAATCCAAGAGATTCCTGCACAGTTTCTCTAGTCGCGAAAAGAGCGAATGGAATACCGCGATCCCAGTCTTCAGTGTTCTCAAAACAGTATGTGCGGAGCATGGTTTTCAGAGTCTGATGATATCTTTCTAGGGCACCTTGGCTTTGCGGATGGTACGCAGTTGAAGTTGCATGTTGGATGCCTAGTTTCTTTAAGACCTGGTTAAACAGCTTTGATGAAAGTTAGATCCTTGGTCTGACTGTATAGTCTTTGGAAGACCGTATCTTGAACAAAATGCAATCAGTGCGTCAGATATCTTATCTGCGTTAATGGTGCGTAGCGGAATAGCTTCAGGATATCTCGTGGCAGTGCACATTATAGTGAATAAGTACTGGTGTCCTGTCTTTGTTTTAGGCAAAGGACCTACACAGTCGATTAGCAAGTGGCTAAATGGTTCTGCAAAGGCAGGTATTGGCTTTAGAGGTGCTACCGGTATAGTCTGGTTAGGTTTACCAACTATCTGGCATGTATTGCATGACTTGCAGTATTTTGTGACGTCACGATGTAGTCCAGGCCAATAGAAGTACGGAAGAATTCGACGGTAAGTCTTGTTCACTCCTAGATGACCAGCATATGGTGTGTCATGAGCCATGTGTAAGATGTCATTGCGAAATATGGCTGGTACCACAATCTGACTTCCTTCTCTGCAATTGTCATTATCACATTTCACATCTCTCCATTTTTGCATTAATATTCCCTCCTTCAGAAAAAAATCCATTTCCTTTAATTTCTGCCTCCTGTTCAGTTATCACCTTTTTCTTCAGGTGTTTAATTCCTGAATCTCTATTCTGTTCTAATAGGAGTAATTGTCGAGGTGACAAATTACTTTCAGTAGTCTTGACTGAGGGACCACTCAAAATGTCAGCCAGGAAAGTTGCCTGTAGGTCAATTTCTGGTTCTATTTTTGACTTTGACATGGTTTCGACAGACTTTTGTTGTTGGGCCATACCTCTAGTGACGATGCATATAGGTTTGATAAAGCTCTCACTTTTATTAAGGCATTGTTTTTTCTTGGATATGGAATGCACCACATCTCCAGCAATATCATTTCCCAGTATTAAAGAAACACCTTTAAACGGAAGTGATTTGTATACACCCACAACTACATTTCCAGTGAAGTACGCACTCTTCAGCTGTATTTGATGCAAAGGAACTTGTACATTTTTCCTTGATACACCTTGAATAGTGAGATCCTGTCCTGTATATGTCGATTGTGACGTAGGAACAGTATTCTCTAAAAGTAGTGAAACCTCAGCCCCTGTATCACGGAGTATTCTGATGTTCTTTTCACTAGTGACACCATTTATTATGGATGACACGGTACCTTCTTCAATGAATGGTAAACAATTGCTTGGTATCTCAGTATCGATGAGATCTGTATCCAAGTTATTTTTGTAAGAGGTATGTTTAGTACTCATGGTGGTTCTATCTGATATAGACTCCTTGGAGCTCAGATTAGAATTAGAATTATTGAAAACCATTGTCTCTATTTCAGGAACTAATTCTGGTTTCAAGTTTCCAAGATACGTGTGTTTTGTCAGGTTATCTGCATTAGCACTAGGTATCTCTGTTTGAGTTCTAATATCCTTCTTTACATTTTCATGAGTTCTTTGTTTTGGCATTGCTACATACGATAAGACAACATTCTTTTTATTCGGGTTCCCATTCAATATCCAGCACTTTTCCTTAGTATGTCCAATTCGTTTACAATGGCTACAGGTTGGCTTGGAATTTGTTGGACCTTCATTGCTCTGCTGATGTCTCTTTGATTGATAGGATTCATTTGGATTCATGGTTTTCTTTTCTACCTTCATATCTCGATTCTGGAATTTAGATTTATCAACTGTTGTAAATTTATTGCTGGAATGGATAATAACATATTCGTCTGCCATTACTGCTGCTGTTTCTACTTGTTCTATACCTTTGTCTGCTAAATGTATTCTTACATCACCTCTGATGTTATTGTTAAAGTCTTCCATTAGCATAAGATTAGCTAATTTATCAAAGTCTTTGTTTACACCTTTGGATCGAATCCATCTTTCAAAATATTTCTTTTTCTGTCTTAGAAAATCAACATGGGATTGTTCCTGTTCTTTCTTAGACTCACGAAACACTTTTCTATATTTTTCAGGTGTTAATGCATAACTTAGCAGTACTCTATTCTTGATCAGTTCATAATCATACAATTCCTCTTCAGTAAGACTTAATACAACATCAAGTGCCTTTCCTTTGTTCAGAGCTGAGCGTAGGAGTATAGCTTTCTTGCCCTCGGGAAATTGATAGTCTCTAGCGTTTCTCTCGAAAATCATGAAGAACTCTTCCACCGAATTATCTTCAAAAACTGGAATATGTTTCTTAAACTTATACAGTTCTGCATCTGCTTCAGAGCTTGCATTCGAATGATTTGACGTACGAGACCTTGCTAGCTCAATTCTTTCTTGGCTTGCTATTTTCTCTCTTGCTATTTCTAACTCAATTCTCTTGTTTTCTCTTTCCATCTCAATTCTCTTGTTTTCTCTTTCTCTTTCCATCTCAATTCTCTTGTTTTCTCTTTCCATCTCCAATTCCATCTTTCTTAACTCAAGTTTAAATTTCAATTCTTCACTTAATTCACCAGTTGTATGCTTCACTCTTTGTGTTATAGGAAAAAGTAATTCATCATCTGATTCATCATTAATGTTATCATTAGCAGTAGTTTCTTCAATAATTAGTGTACCTTGTTTTCTTAAACACTCAGTTACCTCTTGAAGTAATTTAGTTTTTGATGGCCTAGTTTCTGTGATAGAAATGCCCAATGATTTAGCCAATTCTTTTAATTGTATCATTGACATTTTATTAAGCTGTTCTGAGGTTAGATCAAATATCTCTGGATCCAATGTAAGATTATTTGTGGCTTCCATTTTATATTATTAAAAGTTACTGTAAATCTTGTTAATAATACAATAAAAGTGTCCAACTTACTTTCTGTCCTTTGAATAATTCACTACACCACACAGTTCAGATTTGTCACAACAAGGTCATAAAAATAATACTTTCTTAGAGTTACTTTGTTCGATAAGGTAATACACCAGATAATTTTCCAGGCTGAATAGTTAAGTTTTCCGATTCTCAATAGCAATGTTCAATTCAATCACAATCTTTAGTATATTGTATATTGTTCACACAATCCATCCAAGTTACGAGTATGTATTACGGCAGTTGTAAATAGTTTGTGTAAATAGTATAACGATTCTTGAAGTTGAAGTAAATCCTCTAAACGTTTGTTAGTAAATCACTGACGAGCAAAACCCATTTTATTACAAGGCAATTTATTCACCATAATAAATCATGGATGAGACCTTCTATTTATCACACACGTATAATTATAATTTATAATGTTATTACGGCTAGAGCCCCCATTCAATTTATGAAAATGATAGTTGTAGTATTGTTATTGTTAGTGTGAGTATCCTTGTATTAGTGAAGATCTTATTATATCATTCTGAAGTTTATTTGTAGTTGTCTAGAGTATTCCTGGGTCTTATAATCCCCTGGCAATTCACATAGCGTAGTTTTAGAGTTTTCAGTTGATTTACTTCATGTATAATTATTTATGTGGCTCATATTATACAGCAAGAACCTCGATGTTGAGTGGTAGTGTAGATTATTAATATAGTTAAATAAATATTACACATACACACATGTATATAACTTTGAAATATTGACGTTAACCAAGTTGTGTAGAAAGCAACGATAAATTTGGTTTAATTTACAACATCCATCCAGTAGGAATCCAAATAATATTATATACACAATCAAGAAATACACATATTCCAATTAGTAATGAATATCCTCAATGAACATATAGCATTGTAGTTAATAGTAGAATAATAAATTTTCCATAATACAACTCAAATAGAAACGATCCTCAGAGACTCAGAATCTTAGATGTTATCTGATCGAATGTACGCCAAGAACTGACTAAAAGTGTCGAATCGCGTAGAAATATATTATGGGTCAATCGTTGGGAAATCCAGTCAGCCTAGTGACACGAGAATTTTAATCAAGCCTGCGTGCTGACTGCGTGATCAGATTGTTTTTTATTAAGAACAAGCAATAATGCTCTAACAAAATAAGGAGAGACCGGACGGCCTTGACACGCTGTAGGTGCATGCACAGTTCATGTTTTTATCGAGGTTAATAAAAAACAATAATGCTCAAATTAGGTTAGGAAAAACCCGGGGAAAACCTTGAGCTGAGAAATATTTTATAACGTTTAAACGCAATTCGCTTAAATGATTTAGTTGGTTTATTAACATTACAATGTAGGGAATTTACGTTTCGTAACACTATGTCTTCAGGTTAATGTACAACATTATATCCAAGTGTCATCCATGTCTTCAGGTTAATGTACAACATTATATCCAAGTGTTATCCATGTCTTCAGGTTAATGTACAACATTATATCCAAGTGTCATCCATGTCTTCAGGTTGATGTACAACATTGTATCCAAGTGTTATCCATGTCTTCAGGTTAATGTACAACATTATATCCAAGTGTTATCCATGTCTTCAGGTTAATGTACAACATTATATCCAAGTGTTATCCATATCTTCAGGTTAATGTACAACATTATATCCAAGTGTTATCCATGTCTTCAGGTTAATGTACAACATTATATCCAAGTGTTATCTATGTCTTTAGGTTAATGTACAACATTGTATCCAAGTGTTATCTATGTCTTTAGGTGAATGTTCAAGTGAACATTGTATCCCAGTGTTATCTATGTATCTAGGTGAATGTTCAAGTGAACAATGTATCTCAGTGTTATCTATGTCTTTAAGTTAATGTACAACATTGTATCCCAGTGTTATCTATGTCTTTAGGTGAATGTTTAAGTGAACATTGTATCCCAGTGTTATCTATTTCTTTAGGTGAATGTTTAAGTGAGCAATGTATCCCAGTGTTATCTATGTCTTTAAGTTAATGTACAACATTGTATCCCAGTGTTATCTATGTATCTAGGTGAATGTTCAAGTGAACATTGTATCCCAGTATTATCTATGTATCTAGGTGAATGTTCAAGTGAACATTGTATCCCAGTGTTATCTATGTCTTTAGGTGAATGTTTAAGTGAACATTGTATCCCAGTGTTATCTATGTATCTAGGTTAATGTTCAAGTGAACATTGTATCCCAGTGTTTTCTAATTCTTTAGGTGAATGTTCAAGTCAACAATGTATCACAGTGTTATCTATGTCTTTAGGTGAATGTTCAAGTCAACATTGTATCCCAGTGTTATCTATGTTTCTAGGTGAATGTTCAAGTCAACATTGTATCCCAGTGTTTTCTTTGTCTTTTGCTAAATGTTCAAGTCAACATTGTATCCTAGTGTTATCTTTGTATCTAGGTGATTGTTCAAGTGAACATTGTATCACAATTTTATCTATGTCTTTAGGGGAATGTTCAAGTGAACAATGTATCCCAGTGTTATCTATGTCTTTAGGTGAATGTTCAAGTCAACATTGTATCACAGTGTTATCTATGTCTTTAGGTGAATGTTCAAGTGAACATTGTATCCCAGTGTTATCTATGTATCTTGGTGAATGTTCAAGTCAACATTGTATCCCAGTTTTATCTTTGTCTTTTGGTAAATGTTCAAGTCAACATTGTATCCTTGTGTTATCTATGTATCTAGGTGAATGTTCAAGTCAACATTGTATCTCAGTGTTATCTATGTCTTTAGATTAATATTCAAGTGAACATTGTATACTGGTGTTATCAATGTCTTTACGTTAATATTCAAGTTATCAATGTATCACAGTGTTATCTATGTCTTTAGGTGAATGTTCAAGTCAACATTGTATCACAGTGTTATCTATGTATCTAGGTGATTGTTCAAGTGAACATTGTATCCCGGTGTTATCTATGTATCTAGGTGAATGTTCAAGTGAACATTGTATACTAGTGTTATCAATGTCTTTAGGTTAATATTCAAGTGAACTTTGTATCCCAGTGTATCTATGTCTTTAGGTGAATGTTCAAGTGAACAATGTATCCCAGTGTTATCTATGTCTTTAGGTAAATGTTCAAGTGAACATTCCTCCATTTTTCATCAAATTTCGTGCTGGCAGAGACAACAGCCTCGTTTTGAAAAATGTCAAAGGTCAAGTATTTAAGGAAATTATTACATGGGAGGTTAATTCTCAAGTAAGTCATTTTTCCCTCCATTCACGGAAGATTCTCCTATGACGTTTCCTTATTTTAACGTTAAATATAGGCATAGAGCTAGAGAGAGAAAGAGAGAGAGAGAGAGAGAGAGAGATGTCTTATATAAACTCCTAGGCCGGATCGGGACAAAATTTAAATACGTAAATTGGAAACGTCCTAAAAATATATTTTTAATATATCATCTAGCCTATATTGCTTGATTCTTTAATTAATTTTAAAAATAAACGTATTACTAGTTTTTTTAAATTTCTAAGCTGGAGCGCCATTTAATTCAGAATTAATTCCCTTTAAGAATTAAAGAATTAATTCCCTTTTTTAATTCCCAGTAACTTAACATCATTTAAAACGTTAATAAAAATTCAGGACTAGACTCGGAGCACGGATGAGCATAGGACGTAATAATCTTCTTTATAGAAGGAGCGTCTGTAATGTATAAGATAAGAAAAATGCTTCCAAATTATTTTGTGTAGCTTGGTCTTTCCGGGTTTTCATTTGCTGTAAAAGCTTTTCTCATTGTTTGTTTATTTCTCTTTTAGATTTAAAAAAAATTCTTTTAATAATACAAATTTATTGTAGTCATTCGTTTCTCTGTCATTTTGACGGGCATAAATACTAGTATAAAGTAATAATTCTATTAAATGTTAATTTCAGGTTGAAGTCCAACCATTATGGCGGGCCCATGCAGAACTTCTGGCTAAAGAAGAATGTTCAGTGATAGAATTTGAAATCAGAACAACTTTATTTAATCCTAAAGGTAAACATCAAAAGTGTTTTAAACTTATTTATAAATAATACCGTATTATGTACTGTAAAAACAAATCACTCACTACTACATAGGTAAGTGATGTTAAACACGCGCCTGTGGAGGATTCTGGGATTTAAAAATCTAGATGTTGTTTTTTAATTTCACGACCATTGGAACTTAATATTAAAGTCATTTTAAACACATGGGTGTTTTTCTTCTATTTTGATAGAATTCTTTAACGTCATCGAATTGATAAAGAAATAAACAGTCGATGTAGTTGAATATTTTGAACATAACTCTGTTTTGAAAGAAACTAATGGGAGAATGTAGTCTATGTTCATTGGGATAATATAGTCTATGTATTGTCATTGCGAGAATGTAGTCTATGTATTGTCATTGGGAGAATGTAGTCAATGTATTGACATTGGGAAAATGTAGTCTAGGTATTGACATTGGGAGAATGTAGTCTATGTATTGTCATTGGGAGAATGTAGTCAATATATTGACATTGGGAAAATGTAGTCGATTTATTGACATTGGGAGAATGTAGTTTATGTATAGTCATTGGGACAATGTAGTCTATGTATTGACATTGGGAGATTTTAGTATATTTATTGTCATTGGGAGAATGTAGCCTATGTATTTTCATTGGGAGAATGTTGAATGTAGATAAGCGATAAAATTCAATAAATCGTATAATATATTCCATTATATATATTCCATTATATATATTCCATTATATATATTCCATTATATATATTCCATTATATATATTCCATTATATATATTCCATTATATATATTCCATTATATATATTCCATTATATATATATTCCATTATATATATTCCATTATATATATTCCATTATATATATTCCATTATATATATTCCATTATATATATTCCATTATATATATTCCATTATATATATTCCATTATATATATTCCATTACATATATTCCATTATATATATTCCATTATATATATTCCATTATATATATGCCATTATATATATTCCATTATATATATTCCATTAAATATATTCAATTATTGTTCCGAAGGAGTCCATATGTTGGTGATAATTCACCCACGAGAAATATGAATCTTTTGCTTAATGATATTAAAGCTATGCATCTGAAATCAGCAATACAAGTTTTCTTACCGGTGCGAGTCAGAGCGAATTTTGAAAGAAATAACGAAAGATATAAAGAGATAACCAATTCATCGGTGTCCCTTACAGATGGTTTCTTAATAAAAACAAAAGTATCTTTAAAATGTTATGTTTATCATAGGTGCTTTATCCAGGTTAAATTTAAAACAGATTTCCCTGACTTTTTAAAATTTTTAATTCAAGTTTTTAGTTTAATGTTTTACAAATACCTGGACATTAGCTTCACTAGCTCAGCATTAAGTTTATGTATAAACAATGAACCAAAGTCTGTATCTGTCCATTGGAATTGTCATGTACTATTACACATTATAGATTATGCTATTACACACTATATGCTATTACTATTACACATTATAGACTATGCTATTACATGAAGAACATTATAGACTATGCTATTACATGAAGAACATTATACTAAAGTCCATCCTGTCAATTGTATAGGTGCTGTCACTGTTTGGTTTTTAAGCAAGTCAGATAAATCCGTAGCGCATGTTGTAGAAATTGACAACTTGGAGGAAATTTTCAAATTAGAAGAAGAGGGAGGTGTGCTCAAGCCAGAAGAAAAAGTAAGATTCTAGTCTCGCCCACAACTAATGTATGGGGCACGGTAGCCGAGCGGCAGCGCGTTCGACTGGCGAGCCGAAGGTCCCGGGTTCGAATCCTGGTGCAGGGTGTCCCTGAGTCTACCCATCTCTGATGGGTACCTGACCTTAGTCGGGGTAAAGTAAAGGCGGCTGTGCATAGTGCTAGCCACACAATCACCTAGTATGCCGTGGCCACAGAAACTGGTGAACGCTGCTTCATCGGACCTATGGATCAACTCGGTCCGACGGGTACTTTACTATATCAAACTTAAAACCCTCTGCCTGTATACTGTATATGAAGCTTCCAACACCCTGCCTGTATACTGTATATCAAGCTTCCAACACCATGTCTGTATACCAAGCTTCCAGCCCTCTGCCTGTATACTGTATATCAAGCTTCCAACACCCTGCCTGTATACTGTATATCAAGCTTCCAACACCCTGCCTGTATTCTGTATATCAAGCTTCCAACACCCTGCCTGTATATCAAGCTTCCAACACCACGTCTGTATACTGTATATCAAGCTTACAACACCCTGCCTGTATACTGTATATCAAGCTTCCAACACCCTGCCTGTATACTGTATATCAAGCTTCCAACACCCTACCTGTATACTGTATATCAAGCTTCCAACACCCTGCCTGTATACTGTATATCAAGCTTCCAACACCATGTCTGTATACCAAGCTTCCAGCCCTCTGCCTGTATACTGTATATCAAGCTTCCAACACCCTACCTGTATACTGTATACCAAGCTTCCAACACCCTGCCTGTATACTGTATATCAAGCTTCCAAAACCCTACATGTATACTGTATATCAAGCTTCCAACACCCTACTCATATTATTAAGCTGGTCTATTTTGTATTTCCGTTTCTGTGCACAGTTGTGTATCCAAGTAATGACGGAGAAAACTGTCGACCAACAAGGACTGGAGAAGTCATCCTCCTACATACAGCTGATTACCAGGGGTTCCTTTGTGTGCCTCAGCTGGTCAGACCAGAAAGTGGACATTACAACGTCACCACTGGACGGATCAGTGGACGATGGTGACCGCGACACCAACAAGTCGACCATCAAGAGACTCAGTGAAAGACAAATAGATGTCAAGTCTTATTGAGTCTAGTTTAGGACTTTTTGAAACAAATAGATGTCAAGTCTTATTGAGTCTAGTTTAGGACTTTTTGAAACAAATAGATGTCAAGTCTTATTGAGTCTAGTTTAGGACTTTTTGAAACAAATAGATGTCACGTCTTATTGAGTCTAATTAATTTTTTTAAATATTTGTTTCGTTATATTGTATTATAACATTTTATTGGATCTTTTCTTGTGAATTATTTCTTGCATGGTCAAATATAGAGTTTTTTAATTAACCAATTAATATGATTAAAATAAACAAAATAACTTTATATATTATGTATGATAATGTTTCTCTTCGCATGTGAAAAAATATTTTATTGAATATTTTTTCTGAATTTGAAATTTGCAGTAAAAAAAAACAGCAAATTGAATGCGATAAAATAAATATTTTGATGACGTAAGAATCTGACTTAATACCAATCATGAAAAAAAAAAGTAAATTGAAGGAACGTTTCTGCTAAATAAGTTTCCCATGAGTTATCTCTCCTTACATAAATTGTCTTTCTAAATGTGTACTTCTGTATCATCAACAAAGGCTATAGAAATTAATAGAATTACCGGAAGTTTGTTTATAAATAGTGAAACTGGTGAACGCTGCTTCAACGGCCCTATGGAGCAAAAAGGTACGACGGGATACTTTACTTTTGTTTGTTTACAAATAACATCACTAACATATATAGCTTTGAACAAAGTTAATTCAACGCCTTCCAAAATAATTTTGTATTATATCACACATATTGCTGAATTGGTTAAATATTTTTCTTTTGCTTTTTTTTATTATTAAGGTTGTTGTTGTTTTTAAAAAGTTCTAACTAAACACTAAAATACAATCACTGAAACTGTTATCTATTCATCAATGTGTCACATAAAGGGTGTTTATTTTTTCGATCTTTTACACGTTAGAAAAAGTGTTCCAGTTGTCCCTAATTAATGTAACTACACCTTGCTGTGAAACAATGTCGTCACTGGCCAGGAGCAACAATAAAATTCTTTTTGTTCGAAACTACACATTTCTCCCCCTTGGTTTTTGGTAATTTTCTAAAGTGCTGTGTAGACCAGGGGTCAGCAACCCATGGCACTCGTGCCAAACTGGGCATGCAGAGCAATTTTAAATGGCACGCGGAAGACCCCCCAAAACGTTAATTATGACATCTTCAACGAGTAAACGACTGCTAGAGCAGTATGACCTTTAAGCTGTTGGCACGCTAGATTAATTAAAAATCCTACTTCGGCAAGCGTTTATCAAAAGGTTGCGGACCCCTGGTGTAGACAAAGACAAAGAAGACTCGGCAAGGACAATACAATCAGAAAATTACACAATAAAATGAAAAATTTTAAAACATGGAAATTGATAAACATAGAAAATATATATAGTGTAGGCCTACATAGAAAATATGTCTAGTTTAGTTTCGATTTATTTTTTAAATTTCAAATTATATGTTTGAATCTTGATGGCAAGATTTCAAATTTTTTTTTTTTTTTAGATGTCTTCTCTTTTATTGGCGTATTGAAATCACGTGACGAGCATACAGTACTTGATGTCATTGGTTATCTTTTTGTTTGTATACATGCCCCCCCCCACACACACACACAAACTAGCATGGAGTCTGCTATATCAAGACTGCTTTATTAAAAAGTGCTACATTAGTAATACTATAAATAAGTGCCATATTTAAAGTGCTATATTAAGTGTGCTACAAGTGAGAGTGCTTTATCAAGCGTGTTATTGTAGCTCATGATTTCGACCATGCCTGTGTTGGTTAGCTTGTTGCTAAAGTCCCTCCACATCCTCCTCGTACATTCTCCCGAGGACCACCACCAGCTTGGTCAGCCACCTAAAGGTCAAGGACACAAAAGGCAGAACTAAACAGCCTACTACAAAAATCCCATTAAAGGTCTCTATGCTACATTTTCCTAAATGTATATTATATATAAACATATATTGACATATAATAAAACGCTACTATATATAGAAGACATTCTTTAATCATATTTAATAAAGGCGTTGTCAAAATTAAACTTACCAGGAAACTGACCTATATACACTCATGGTCCAATCCTTCAGGTGAGGCAGAAGATTTAGGTACATCCACATCACGAAAAGGACAACCACAGACAAAAGGCGGCCTAGCACGCATTCTACTTTCCCGGCATTCACCATCTGAAGAAAAACGAAAACAAAGAACCTACGTTCAACTTAAATACATGATAGTCATTTTGAATCAAACGATTCCAACAGGGCTCATTCAAAATGTTCCAAAATTCAATTGCACCATAGCAATACAAATGGTTACAAACAATTATATTAAACAAAAGTTAACATTTCGCATTTATGTAAAGCGCCATTTAAATTAATGCTGCACAGATTTGCGTCAACCAAACCAATAATCCATACTACAATATGACGTTAAATGTTTGGTAACTACAAACGTCCTTGACAATTATGTTTGGTAACTACAAACGTCCTTGACAATTATGTTTGGTAACTACAAATAGCCTTGACACATATGTTTGGGAACTACAAATGTCCTTGACAATTATGTTTAGTAACTACAAATGGCCTTGACACATATGTTTGGTATCTACAAATGTCCTTGACAATTATGTTTGGTAACTACAAATGTCCTTGACAATTATGTTTGGTAACGACAAATGTCCTTAACACATATGTTTGGTAACTACAAATGTCCTTGACACTTACGCCAGAACTCTCCAATAGATGGACACACAACTTGACATGCCAGCTTGCAAGAAATATCAAACCCACACCTATAGTGAAGCAGGCCATTGACAATAACGGGTTTTCTAGAATGTTTAGTACTTCACTGATCGAGGTAGACACAGCTTCTATTAAACCTACGGGAGACAAATAAATAAATAAAAGAAAAGTTGAAATGAAACAATGCAAAGAGATTTATTTAAAGTAAAATCATTCTTTTAGTTGTTTGCTTTGGATTGAAAATTAACATTCAATTACATATTAACACAAACTCATTATCCCACAGCCATACTGACTCATATAAAGTTCATTAATTCACAATCTACCATTAAGTATATAACCAAGAAACGAAAACCAAGGTCAAGTGTATCCATCTCCATAGTGTCACGTGAAACGGTGAAACGTAACAAGAAAGAAGAAAGTCTAGTCTTGTATTTTGATTGGTGTTTTAAATGATGTTAAGTTACTGATTTTCCTGGTTTGTTCAGGCAACAACTCGGGAAAAAAGACTACTTATGTGCATTTGTTCTTGTATAAGGGATAAGAAAAGTGTTCTTGTATAAGGGATAAGAAAAGTGTTCTTGTATAAGGGATAAGTAAAGTGTTCTTGTCCTTATGTATATCTGAGCATTGTAATATAGTGTTATTGTGTTGCATTTTTAAATTACAATTTAATGCTTTATGTATTATTACATGAACTCCTCAGTCTTCTCTGGATGCTACTGTCCAAGTAACATATCGGAAACTTCCCGTGGGCCTCAGAGTCTGGCGAAGTGTGTAAACCGCCGATATGCTTACATTAAGAGTACACAGTTGGGCTAACGATTGGGGGACAGACACTGGTGCGCATCCGAGGATCATTGCACTGCCGAAAGGCTTCGAGAAAGGTCGGGAAGAAGCAATGAGCGCAACAGCACATCTCAAACCCGCCCAGGTGCCTGGATGTACAGACCTATAGTCTGGGATTTGTGCTACCGGACGGCAGAGCATGTATAGAGCGTTTTCAGTAGGTGGAGCTTAAGTTTTTTTGTGTACATTTAGTGACGTATTTGTGTAAATATAGAACCCACTTGAGGTACAAACATAACGTGGTGAAAGTAAATTACTTCTTTATCATGCAAAATTCACATTTGAATATTGGCTATCCTACTCAAAAATAAGGAGGTAAATAGTAGTACTGTAGATTAATTGATTAATGTGATTAGGCTAGGGCCGGCTAGACCTATTTACACTTTCAATTTCACTTTATAGGCATACACTTTTAATGTTTCGTAGGCTAGGCTACGATGTCAAGCGATATTGTTGGTGAACAGGCTATCTAGTCAAGTAACTATTAGGCTCACATCGTCTATGATCTATGTCTATGATAATAATAAAATAGCCTATTTTATTTAACATACATAATACAGCTTAAATCTTAATAAGACTTAAAACACAACACATCATTTAAAAAAAGCTCGAGCCTATATGGAACTTTATTAATACAGCGGCCATATTTAATTGTACACCATTACTCAAAGTAAACACAAATCACGTGCTTTTTGTCACGGGATTGCAAACGCCCTATACGAGCGAATCACCACGATAAAGATAGTACCCTATGTTACTCGGCAACCATATCGCCGTACCGCGGGGTGCTAGTCTCGTGCAGGGTCTTATTATGCCTCCCCCCGCCTCATGACACACTCTTAAGATCGTTACGCAATGGGCTCAGGAGCTGTAAGTCTCAATCAGTACTTTTAAAGACACTTATAAATTGGTGACAAGAAAGCAATCTAGTTGGAAGTTTCACATTTTTTGTAGCAGTAAAAAGAATGCAACATTAGTAGATCTAGATCTAGGTGTCTTGTGAATAAAAGAAAAAAAGATTTGCTTTTCTCTATGACTCTAGAGTTTAGATCTATAGCTTGAATTATTGTAGAAAGACAATGTATAAATCCGTCTACTCACTGGTTTGTATTGTCCTTTCCTTTCTCCTTCTTCTGACGTTGTAGGACATTCTTTCCAGCTAGCTAAACGGTCAAACTAAACAACTGACGCGTAATCTAAAAAAAAAAAACTAAACACTGACAACGGAAGTTGGATCACCAAAACGAGGCAATATTCTGATTTTTTAAAAATGTAAATCGAAAATTATCCGATACAAAATAAATAGATTACAACATGCAGATATATTTAAATTAGTTGAATAATTTCTTTCAACATCAATTTCTTTGAGAAAAAATTTTTTTATAATCTTATGTTACGGACAATCTGCCTTTTCTTATTTATTACAGACGCTCCTTCTATAAATAAGATTATTGCGTCCTACGCTAATTTGTGGGCTGAGGGTAAGCTTAGTCTTGCATTTATCCTGGTTTCCCGACTAGTCATGCTTAAGTCAAAGCGTGATTCTGCGACAGTTCATCTGTGTCAGCTCCATTGGCTCCCTGTGAGAGCCAGAATTAAATACAAAGTGGCTATAATTTGCCATCAGTGACAACAGTGACATGTCGTCTTATCGCAAGGAACTAATCAAATCTTACGTTCCGCAAAAATCACTTTGTTCTGTTGAGTTACCCCTTTTCTCTTTGACGCCCATTGGTCTGAGAGACTTTTCTCTTTGACGCCCATTGGTCTGAGAGCCTTTTCTCTTTGACGCCCATTGGTCTGAGAGCCTTTTCTCTTTGACGCCCATTGGTCTGAGAGCCTTTTCTCTTTGACGCCCATTGGTCTGAGAGCCTTTTCTCTTTGACGCCCATTGGTCTGAGAGCCTTTTCTCGTTGACGCCCATTGGTCTGAGAGACTTTTCTCTTTAACGCCCATTGGTCTGAGAGCCTTTTCAATATCTGGCCCGAAAGTCTGGAATCGGCTTCCCATACAGCTCAGGCAGACAATTTCTATCCTCACATTTAAAAAGAACTTAAGACAATATTTTAAGATAAACATTTTCTTATACATTACAGGTGATCCTTCTATAGAGAAGGTTATTGCGTCCTATCCGCGGTTTTAGTCTAGTCCTGTATCCCTATTAGCGTTTTAAATGATATTAAGTTAAAACGGTTAACACCGTAATTTTGTTAAGTATTGTTAGACCCCCCCCCCCCCACGAGCCCACGTTTTATTGTTGTCATAAATCTCATAATGTTTTCTTGATGGCTTGCAATTGAGGTTATTCTGTCCCACACATACGTACATACATACATACACACATACGCATTAGTCCGTGTCTACGCATTAGTCCGTGTCTACGTAGGAGATTCGAAGTATTTTCCTCATGCATTTATTTTCGAAAGTCTGGTTTTCAATTGCTGATACCAGCGTCCAGGTCTCACATCCATCTATACAGAACAATGTATCATACCAGCCTTACCGGCCCTCATTACTACTAAGTCACATTGATAAAAAAAAAATTAAGTATATGGTCTATACCTGTCTAATTTGTCTAAATAATTGTTTTTTAGCGTTTGAGATTATTTTTTTTTATTCACCAATTGAACCATTTTATTTATTCAATAAAAGACATGTTTAACACAAGTTTCGAGTTTTAAAAACCCAGATTTTGTCACTTTTCTATCATGGTGAAAAGTTTTTGTGAGTAGGGCTACAAGTTATTATTTTGTTCTTGTTTCTAATTATTGTCAATTGCCTAACCTCTAAATGTCCACTTCTCTCTAAGTAATCAGAACATAATATGAACATTGTGGTGTAAATGATTTCATCAATAACTTAAATATTTATATTGTATGTAGTTTTATATATATATAAAAAACTGTATTCATCATTCTCTAAAAGTCAAAGAAACAAACAGCAATAACTACTCTAGTCCTTGAGTTGGATGAAGTTTTACAACGTTACGCTTGGAATATGGCGTTTGCAATCACGTGACAAAAAGCACGTGATTTTTGTTTACTTTGTGTAGTGGTGTACAATGGCCGCTGTATTAATAAAGTTTCATATAGGCTCGAGCTTTTTTTTAAATGATGTTTTGTGTTTTAAGTCTTTTTAAGATTTAAGCTGTAATAGGCATATTATATATCAAAGACGATGTGAGCCTATGTAATAAATCGAGAAACGTAAAGACGCAGTGTATAACTGTACTCAGACTTTATTCTGCAATGAAGACTAGTATATTCAAAATGGTAGAACAAGGACGTCGCTAACATACTAGGGAATTATAGGTCAACAACAAAAGGGGCAGCACTCTCACAGTTCACACAATGGAAAACAACACAACAAATAGACATCATGATTGCAACATTCCTCCCCCTTTAATTTCTAGGTGGCCCAAGATCCAAATCGTTCTGGAACACGCCTAATACGACCTGATGTTCGAGTTGCTGGGGGCACAGGTGACGTCTGATTTTCCTGTGATGATATCGGTATGCCCGAGGTACCAGGGCTGCATGAGAGGCCAACTGATTTACTGGCAAAACTTCCGTTGCTGGAATGTTTACCATTCCCTCCGGAACTGCTGTCTGAAACTCAGGCTCTTCAATGCCCCTTGAAATTGAACTGGTTGTGGTTTATTAGGAACCTATTCTGTAAGATCAGGTAGATCCGGAATGTCCGCATACCTTTTACGAATATGGTCCACATGTCTTTTAACTGTACTTCCATCTGTCAGTTTGATGACATAAGAGAGCGGACCGGTAACTGACTCTACAGTCCCCGGCAACCACTCGACTCTAGAACCACCACTATGAATATAAACTTTATCATCTGGTTTGAAAGTGCGTGTCTTACAACCTTTATCATGGGACTGGGCCTGCAACGCTTGTTTTGTCTCTATGCGACTTTTCAAATCAGCCTGGAGCATTGAAATGGGTGTACGCAGGCACCGGTTCATCAGCAATTGCTATGGAGTCTCTTGGGTTGTGCTTTGGGGTGTTGTTCTGTATTTGAACAAGAATTTGTTTAGCCGTATTTCCCACGGAATAATATTTTCCATTTTCCTGATGCTAGACTTGAAGATTTGAACTGCCCTTTCTGCAAGTCCATTGGTGGACGGATGTCTTGGAGCCGAGCGGATGTGTTTAATTCCATGCCTTGTGCAGAATCTTTGGAAATCATCACTAGTGAATGACGTACCATTGTCCGATACTAGAGTGACAGGAAGACCATGAGTTGCAAATATTCCACTGAGTGCAATGATAGTTGCCTGGGTTGATGTATTAGGAACATTTATCACTTCTAGCCAATTCGAATGGGCATCAATTACAATCAGAAAGAGTTTACCCATGAAAGGACCGGCATGATCAATATGAACCCTAGACCAGGGAGAACTTGGCCATTCCCAAGGGTGGAGCTCTGCTACCGCTGGTACATTTTGATTTTTGTCACATGACGAACACTCTCTCACTGCTGACTCAATATCATTATCCATTCCTGGCCACCAGACGTAACTTCTGCCTGTAACCTTCATTCTTGTTATACCTATGTGAGTATCATGAAGTAGACACAAAACTGCCTCGCGACATTTGCTAGGAACAATAATCCTAAATCCATCTCTTGGGAAATTGTTACAGATGGAGGTAGGTCCGGGAGTGGAAGTCGACTCAAAGCATCCGCATTAGCATTATCAACTCCTCGCTTGTATTCAATGCTGTAATTATAGATCACTGATCTGGCCCAACAGTATCTAAAAATACTTGCCGACGTTTTTCATCATTTTCTATGCCATTCGCGCCGAAGAAATTTTCGAGCATATCAGTATACTCATCCCAATTTGAACCAAGTTTAAACTCATTAATATGCCAAATTAAAGGCATTTAAATTATGAATTACTATTAATATACGTAAATATACAAGTTTATCCTCGTCGCCAATGTAATAAATCGAGAAATGTATTAGTGACTTAACTAGATATTCACCAACACTATCACTTGGCATCGTAGCTGCCCTAATTTACAAGTCTTAATTAGGCGTGATCTTTTGAACTGGTGCGATCGTGAACTTCCGGTTCTATTTTTAAATGTTTAATTATTTTAGGCATTTCTGTAAACAAAATAGCATGCTTTTGCTGGTTATTGACAGTTGATTTCAACCTCGACGGCTAGTTGTAGTCTTTTAGAATTATACAAAGGATACAATATTAGTTATGAGTAATCCGTTTTTAACATCAAAAGTGAGTAGGCGATAATTAATACTCAAGTGTTAGTCGCATGTAGCTTGTTTATAAAATAAATTAGTCAAGAGTTGCGTTTTCTTGGTTATTGAAAAACAAAATTCGTATTCATAAAAACGAATAACAAAAATTATTTTGCATTAAGCAATAAGTTTGATATTATAAATAGGTGATTATTCCTTTCTGACTTTCACAATACATTGTTTTCTTTTGTAAACATCTTTTGGAAATGAAAGAATCTTTAATCCCCAACAAATGTTCGTACAACCAGTAACCTAGCACACAGACATGTTTCGAATAAAATGATCGAATTCGACCGGAAATGTTTTTTCTTGTAAACTTTTATAGCCATTAGCCCATTACTTAGCCTAGCCTACAAAACATTAAAAGTGTAAGCCTATAAATTGGGCGTAAAATGTTGAAAATCTTTGGAAAAATACCATGTCAGGCTTTCTCTTGTACTAGGAAGATGATCTACTTCTATATACCTTTTTATTTTTGAGTAGGATAGCCAATATTTATATGTGAATTTGGCATGATAAAGAACAACTTCGCAATATTTGTTCCTCTAAAGCAGTGGTTCTTAACCTTTTGAAGTCGGGGAGCACTTTCGATCATGACAAAAATTTGGGGAGCACCAAAATCAAGAGTAAAAAAAACAAACAAATACACATACGTACGACTTTTATTGAAAATAAAAGATTATAACATAAGAGTTTAAAATTAAAACATGACAAACAAATTCTTAATAAACATTAATTTAAAAAGTAAAAAAAATAACATTGAGCAAAATTTAATTCAGAAAAATAAAAAGATTTAAAGTGAAACCTGAGCTTGACGGTTTCTACAAATTTCAGTGATATTAGGCCTAATTTTAGAAATAGCTACCCTCAATTCTTCATCCAAATTAGTAAGTGTTGCTCGTTTTTTAGTTTTTATGTTGTTGACTATCGAGAAACTGAGTTCACACAAATATCAAATATGATGTTGAAAATTGCAACAAGATTTTAAGTGCCTTCATGGAGAGAGCTGAGTATTCTTCTTGCACAAAGATCCAAAATTCCTCCAGTACCATTTCGGAAAATTTTATTTTAAGTGTACGATCCGATGATAGGTTGATTAATTCTTCTTCTTCTTGGTATGACAACTTATTATTTGATGTATCAACCGTGGCAAAGGGATTACGTATCCAGTCATATGTTTCTACGTTTATTGATGGAAAATAAAATTCAATCTTTTCTTCTAATAAAGTTAAATGCTCTGTTACTGCTGAAATAATTTCGTCGGTAGTGTTATCATTAAGAGAAGGAAAGATATCTACTTTCTTTTTCTCCAACAAACGATTTTTCAAATTTTCCGAAAGGCTGTCAATTTGTCGGTCGATGTTAAAAAAAATTCTTTTCTTCCTTGAAGGCTGGTATTAACACAATTTAAATAATCAAAAATATCAGCTAAATATGCCAATTCTCACTTCAGAATGCAAAAGCAAAGATTCGTATTTGGCTTCCATAGAGATGCAAAGATTTTTAAAGACGCGTATTTTCAAAGGTCTCGATTTTATGGAGTTTACCATAGTTACAACTTTGTCTAGCACAGGTTTTAATGCTACTGGTAATGTTTTGGACACCAGAGATTCTCTGTGCAAAAAACAGTAAGTAGATGTAATATTGGCGTTTCTTTTCTTGGCGAGAGTCACAAACCCTTTTAATGAGCCTACCATTGATGGAGCACTGTCCGTACAAATTCCCACACACAACTCCCATGATATTATGAATTGTTCGAAATAGGAAGAAATAGAATCAAAGACATCTTGTCCTGTCGAACGTTCGGTAAGCTCAAGACAGCATAGAAATTGATTCACTATTTCGTTTTCATTAATGAAACGATGAAACCCTTGTATATGAGCTTTTCCACTTATGTCAGTGGACTCGTCAATTTGCAGAGCAAAATGCAGTTTGGAAAGCTTATCGGCAACTGTTTTCTCGAAATCATTCGACATATTTTTAATTCTATTTTTTATTGTATCATTTGAACGAGGAATTTTCATTATTTCCTTTGTTGCTTCATAGCCACTTTTTTAAATACAATTAATGAGGTTAAAAGTTAAATATTTTGTTAGATAAAGGTCACATAAATTTTATTTATGCAGCATTAGTACAAGTGAGTCAAAACTTCGTTACAAAAACAGTAAAAATAGGCAAAAAGGCCAATTTTTCCCCGTTTGGACTACCTATTAAAAGCATTTGTTCAGCTCAATCAGATAGAGTAAGTGAGTGAACATTAAATTTTGAGTTTCATAATTTCGCGGAGCACTTGCAACTACCTCGCGGAGCACTGGCACCGGTTAAGAACCACTGCTATAAAGGCTTTTATTTACAAATGACGTCAATAAAAAACTTAAGCTCCGCCTATTGAAACGCTCTATATCATGAAAAAGTTAGTATGTAGAGGATATGTAGAGAGATTGCTAAAATGTAGATAGATAGCTGACATGTTGACAGATTGCTAAAATGTAGATAGATAGCTGACATGTAGATAGATAGCTGACATGTAGATAGATAGCTGACATGTAGATAGATTGCTGAAATGTAGATAGATAGCTGACATGTAGATAGATAGCTGACATGTAGATAGATAGCTGACATGTAGATAGATTGCTGACATATAGATAGATAAATGAAATGTAGATAGATAGCTGACATGTATATAGATAGCTGACATGTAGATAGATAGCTGACATGTATATAGATAGCTGACATGTAGATAGATAGCTGACATGTAGATAGATAGCTGAAATGTAGATAGATTGCTGACATATAGATAGATAATTGAAATGTAGATAGATAGCTGACATGTATATAGATAGCTGACATGTAGACAGATAGCTGAAATGTAGATAGATAGCTGACATTCAGATAATACCAGACACCTTCAGATAATACCAGGACACCTTCAGATAATACCAGATACCTTCAGATAATACCAGACAAATTCAGATAATACCAGACACCTTCAGATAATACCAGACACATTCAGATAATACCAGACACATTTAGATAATGCCAGACACCTTCAGATAATACTAGACACCTTCAGATAATACCAGACACATTCAGATAATACCAGACACATTCAGACAATTCCAGATACCTTCAGAAAATACCAGAAACATTCAGATAATACCAGACACATTCAGATAATACCAGACACATTCAGATAATACCAGAAAATGCAGAAAATACCAGACAACTTCAGATATTACCAGACACCTTCAGATAATACCAGATACCTTCAGATAATACCAGACACTTTCAGATAATACCAGACACCTTCAGACAATACCAGACACATTCAGATAATACCAGACACATTCAGATAATACCAGACACATTCAGATAACACCGGATACCTTCTGACAATACCAGACACCTTCAGATAATACTAGACACATTCAGATAATACCAGACACGTTCAGATAATACCAGACACATTCAGATAATACCAGACACATTCAGATAATACCAGACACATTCAGATAAGTCAAACACATTCAGATAATACCAGACACATTCAGACAATTTTAGATACCTTCAGATAATACCAGACACATTAAGATAATACAGGACACCTTCAGATAATATAAGACAACTACAGATAATACCAGATACCTTCAGATAATACTGAATGCCTTTTGATAATACCAGACACCTTCAGATAATACCAGACACATTCAGATAATACCAGACACATTCAGATAATACCAGACACCTCCAGATAATACCAGACACCTTCAGATTATACCAGACACATTCAGATAATACCAGACACATTCAGACAATTCCAGATACCTTCAGATAATACCAGACACATTCAGATAAAAACAAACACATTCAGATAATACCAGACACATTCAGATAATACCAGACACATTCAGATAATACCAGACACATGCAGATAATACCAGACAACTTCAGATAATACCAGACACCTTCAGATAATACCAGATACCTTTAGATAATCCCAAACACTTTCAGATAATACCAGACACCTTCAGATAATACCAGACACATTCAGATAATACCAGACACATTCAGATAATACCAGATACATTCAGATAATACCGGATACCTTCAGACAATATCAGACACCTTCAGATAATACTAGACACATTCAGATAATACCAGACACCTTCAGATAATACCAGACACATTCATATAATACCAGACACATTCAGATAATACCAGACACCTTCAGATAATACCAGACACATTCAGATAATTCAAACACATTCAGATAATACCAGATACATTCAGACAATTTCAGATACCTTCAGATAATACCAGACACATTCAGATAATACAGGACACCTTCAGATAATATAAGACACCTACAGATAATACCAGACACATTCAGATAATACCAGACACATTCAGATAATACCAGACACATTCAGATAATACCAGACACATGCAGATAATACCAAACAACTTCAGATAACACCAGTCACCTTCAGATAATAGAAGACATCTTCAGATAATACCAGACACATTCAGATAATTCTAGACACATTCAGATAATACCAGACACATTCAAATAATACCGGATACCTTCAGACAATTCCAGACACCGTCAGATAATACCAGACACTTTCAGATAATACCAGACACCTTCAGATAATGCCAGACACATTCAGATAATACCAGACACATTCAGATAATACCAGACACATTAAGATAATACCAGACACCTTCAGATAATAACAGACGCCTTCAGATAATACCAGACACATTCAGATAATACCAGACACATTCAGACAATTCCAGATACCTTCAGATAATACCAGACACCTTCAGATAATACTAGACACATTCAGATAATACCAGACACCTTCAGATAATACCAGACACATTCAGATAATACCAGACACACTCAGATAATACCAGACACATTCAGATAATTCAGACACATTCAGATAATACCAGACACATTCAGACAATTTCAGATACCTTCAGATAATACCAGACACATTCAGATAATACAGGACACCTTCAGATAATATAAGACACCTACAGATAATACCAGATACCGTCAGATAATACTGGATACCTTTAGATAATACCAGACACCTTCAGATAATACCAGAAACCTCCAGATAATGCCAGACACATTTAGATAATATTAGACACCTTCAGATAACACTAGACACCTTCAGATATTACCAGACACATTCAGATAATACCAGACACATTCAGACAATTCCAGATACCTTCAGATAATACCAGACACATTCAGATAATACCAGACACATTCAGATAATACCAGACACATTCAGATAATACCAGACACATTCAGATAATACAGGACACCTTCAGATAATATAAGACACCTACAGATAAAACCAGATACCTTCAGATAATACTGGATGCCTTTTGATAATACCAGACAACTTCAGATAATACCAGACACATTCAGATAATACCAGACACATTCAGATAATACCAGAAACATTCAGATAATACCAGACACCTTCAGATAATACCAGACACCTTCAGATAATACCAGACACCTTCAGATAATACCAGACACATTCAGATAATACCAGACACATTCAGACAATTCCAGATACCTTCAGATAATACCAGACACATTCAGATAATACCAGACACATTCAGATAATACCAGACACATTCAGATAATACCAGACACATGCAGATAATACCAAACAACTTCAGATAATACCTGACACCTTCAGATAATACCAGACACCTTCAGATAATAACAGACACATTCAGATAATACTAGACACATACAGATAATACCAGACACATTCAGATAATACCGGATACCTTCAGACAATTCAAGACACCTTCAGATAATATCAGACACTTTCAGATAATACCAGACACCTTCAGATAATACCAGACACATTCAGATAATACCAGACACATTCAGATTATACCAGACACATTCAGATAATACCAGACACATTCAGACAATTCCAGATACCTTCAGATAATACCAGATACATTCAGATAATACCAGACACATTCAGATAATACCAGACACATTCAGATAATACCAGACACATTCAGATAATACCAGACACATGCAGATAATACTAGACAACTTCAGATAATACCAGACACCTTCAGATAATACCAGATACCTTCAGATAATACCAGACACTTTCAGATAATACCAGACACCTTCAGATAATACCAGACACATTCAGATAATACCAGATACATTCAGATAATACCAGATACATTCAGATAATACCGGATACCTTCAGAAAATACCAGACACTTTCAGATAATACCAGACACATTCAGATAATACTAGACACATTCAGATAATACCAGACACATTCAGATAATACCAGACACATTCAGATAATACCAGACAAATGCAGAAAATACCAGACAACTTCAGATATTACCAGACACCTTCAGATAATACCAGATACCTTCAGATAATACCAGACATTTTCAGATAATACCAGACACCTTCAGACAATACCAGAAACATTCAGATAATACCAGACACATTCAGATAATACCAGACACATTCAGATAATACCGGATACCTTCTGACAATACCAGACACCTTCAGATAATACTAGACACATTCAGATAATACCAGACACGTTCAGATAATACCAGACACATTTAGATAATACCAGACACATTCAGATAATTCAAACACATTCAGATAATACCAGACACATTCAGACAATTTCAGATACCTTCAGATATTACCAGACACATTCAGATAATTCAAACACATTCAGATAATACCAGACACATTCAGACAATTTCAGATACCTTCAGATAATACCAGACACATTCAGATAATACCAGACACATTCAGATAATACCAGACACATTCAGATAATATCGGATACCTTCTGAAAATACCAGACACCTTCAGATAATACTAGACACATTCAGATAATACCAGACACTATCAGATAATATCAGACACATTCAGATAATACCAGACACATTCAGATAATACCAGACACATTCAGATAATTCAGACACATTCAGATAACACCAGACACATTCAGACAATTTCAGATACCTTCAGATAATACCAGATACATTCAGATAATACAGGACACCTTCAGATAATATAAGACATATAAGACACCTACAGATAATACCAGATGCCTTCAGATAATACTGGATACCTTTTGATAATACCAGACACCTTCAGATAATACCAGACACATTCAGATAATACCAGACACATTCAGATAATACCAGAAACATACAGATAATACCAGACACCTTCAGATAATACCAGACACCTTCAGATAATACCAGACACATTCAGATAAAACCAGACACATTCAGACAATTCCAGATACCTTCAGATAATACCAGACACATTCAGATAATACCGGATACCTTCTGACAATACCAGACACCTTCAGATAATACTAGACACATTCAGATAATACCAGACACGTTCAGATAATACCAGACACATTCAGATAATACCAGACACATTCAGACAATTCCAGACACTTTCAGACAATACCAGACACATTCAGATAATACCAGACACATTCAGATAATACCAGACACATTCAGATAATACCGGATACCTTCTGACAATACCAGACACCTTCAGATAATACCAGACACATTCAGACAATTCCAGTTACCTTCAGATAATACCAGACACATGCATATAATACCAGACAACTTCAGATTTTACCAGAAAACTTCAGATAATACCAGATACTGTCAGATAATACCGGACCTTTTCAGATAATACCAGACACCTTCAGACAATACCAGACACATTCAGATAATACCAGACACATTCAGATAATACCAGACTCATTCAGATAATATCGGATACCTTCTGAAAATACCAGACACCTTCAGATAATACTAGACACATTCAGATAATACCAGACACGTTCAGATAATACCAGACACATTCAGATAATACCAGACACATTCAGATAATACCAAACACATTCAGATAATTCAGACACATTCAGATAATACCAGACACATTCAGACAATTTCAGATACCTTCAGATAAAACCAGATACATTCAGATAATACAGGACACCTTCAGATAATATAAGACATATAAGACACCTACAGATAATACCAGATGCCTTCAGATAATACTGGATATCTTTTGATAATACCAGACACCTTCAGATAATAACAGACACTTTCAGATAATACAAGACACCTTCAGATAATACCAGACACATTCAGATAATACCAGACACATTCAGATAATACCAGACACATTCAGATAATACCAGACACCTTCAGATAATACCAGACACCTTCAGATTATACCAGACACATTCAGATAATACCAGACACATTCAGACAATTCCAGATACCTTCAGATAATACCAGATACATTCAGATAATACCAGACACATTCAGATAATACCAGACACATTCAGATAATACCAGACACATTCAGATAATACCAGACACATGCAGATAATACCAGACAACTTCAGATAATACCAGACACCTTCAGATAATACCAGATACCTTCAGATAATACCAGACACTTTCAGATAATACCAGACACCTTCAGATAATACCAGACACATTCAGATAATACCAGACACATTCAGATAATACCAGATACATTCAGATAATACCGGATACCTTCAGATAATACCAGACACATTCAGATAATACCAGACACATTCAGATAATACCAGACACATTCAGATAATACCAGACACATTCAGATAATACCAGACACATTCAGATAATACCAGACAAATGCAAAAAATACCAGACAACTTCAGATATTACCAGAAACCTTCAGATAATACCAGATACCTTCAGATAATACCAGACACTTTCAGATAATACCAGACACCTTCAGACAATACCAGACACATTCAGATAATACCAGACACATTCAGATAATACCAGACACATTCAGATAATACCGGATACCTTCTGACAATACCAGACACCTTTAGATAATACCAGACACATTCAGATAATACCAGACACATTCAGATAATACCGGATACCTTCAGACATATCAAGACACCTTCAGATAATATCAGACACTTTCAGATAATACCAGACACCTTCAGATAATACCAGACACATTCAGATAATACCAGACACATTCAGATAATACCAGACACATTCAGATAATACCAGACACCTTCAGATAATACCAGACACCTTCAGATTATAACAGACACATTCAGATAATACCAGACACATTCAGACAATTCCAGATACCTTCAGATAATTTCAGACACATTCAGATAATACCAGACACATTCAGATAATACCAGACACATTCAGATAATACCAGACACATTCAGATAATACTAGACACATACAGATAATACCAGACACATTCAGATAATTCAGACACATTCAGATAATACCAGACACATTCAGATAATACCAGACACCTTCAGATAATACCAGACACCTTCAGATTATAACAGACACATTCAGATAATACCAGACACATTCAGACAATTCCAGATACCTTCAAATAATACCAGACACATTCAGATAATACCAGACACATTCAGACAATACCAGACACATTCAGATAATACCAGACACATTCAGATAATACCAGACACATTCAGATAATATCGGATACCTTCTGAAAATACCAGACACCTTCAGATAATACTAGACACATTCAGATAATACCAGACACGTTCAGATAATACCAGACACATTCAGATAATACCAGACACATTCAGATAATACCAAACACATTCAGATAATTCAGACACATTCAGATAATACCAGACACATTCAGACAATTTCAGATACCTTCAGATAAAACCAGATACATTCAGATAATACAGGACACCTTCAGATAATATAAGACATATAAGACACCTACAGATAATACCAGATGCCTTCAGATAATACTGGATATCTTTTGATAATACCAGACACCTTCAGATAATAACAGACACTTTCAGATAATACAAGACACCTTCAGATAATACCAGACACATTCAGATAATACCAGACACATTCAGATAATACCAGACACATTCAGATAATACCAGACACCTTCAGATAATACCAGACACCTTCAGATTATACCAGACACATTCAGATAATACCAGACACATTCAGACAATTCCAGATACCTTCAGATAATACCAGATACATTCAGATAATACCAGACACATTCAGATAATACCAGACACATTCAGATAATACCAGACACATTCAGATAATACCAGACACATGCAGATAATACCAGACAACTTCAGATAATACCAGACACCTTCAGATAATACCAGATACCTTCAGATAATACCAGACACTTTCAGATAATACCAGACACCTTCAGATAATACCAGACACATTCAGATAATACCAGACACATTCAGATAATACCAGATACATTCAGATAATACCGGATACCTTCAGATAATACCAGACACATTCAGATAATACCAGACACATTCAGATAATACCAGACACATTCAGATAATACCAGACACATTCAGATAATACCAGACACATTCAGATAATACCAGACAAATGCAAAAAAATACCAGACAACTTCAGATATTACCAGAAACCTTCAGATAATACCAGATACCTTCAGATAATACCAGACACTTTCAGATAATACCAGACACCTTCAGACAATACCAGACACATTCAGATAATACCAGACACATTCAGATAATACCAGACACATTCAGATAATACCGGATACCTTCTGACAATACCAGACACCTTTAGATAATACCAGACACATTCAGATAATACCAGACACATTCAAATAATACCGGATACCTTCAGACAATTCCAGACACCGTCAGATAATACCAGACACTTTCAGATAATACCAGACACCTTCAGATAATGCCAGACACATTCAGATAATACCAGACACATTCAGATAATACCAGACACATTAAGATAATACCAGACACCTTCAGATAATAACAGACGCCTTCAGATAATACCAGACACATTCAGATAATACCAGACACATTCAGACAATTCCAGATACCTTCAGATAATACCAGACACCTTCAGATAATACTAGACACATTCAGATAATACCAGACACCTTCAGATAATACCAGACACATTCAGATAATACCAGACACACTCAGATAATACCAGACACATTCAGATAATTCAGACACATTCAGATAATACCAGACACATTCAGACAATTTCAGATACCTTCAGATAATACCAGACACATTCATATAATACAGGACACCTTCAGATAATATAAGACACCTACAGATAATACCAGATACCGTCAGATAATACTGGACACCTTTAGATAATACCAGACACCTTCAGATAATACCAGAAACCTCCAGATAATGCCAGACACATTTAGATAATATTAGACACCTTCAGATAACACTAGACACCTTCAGATATTACCAGACACATTCAGATAATACCAGACACATTCAGACAATTCCAGATACCTTCAGATAATACCAGACACATTCAGATAATACCAGACACATTCAGATAATACCAGACACATTCAGATAATACCAGACACATTCAGATAATACAGGACACCTTCAGATAATATAAGACACCTACAGATAAAACCAGATACATTCAGATAATACTGGATGCCTTTTGATAATACCAGACAACTTCAGATAATACCAGACACATTCAGATAATACCAGACACATTCAGATAATACCAGAAACATTCAGATAATACCAGACACCTTCAGATAATACCAGACACCTTCAGATAATACCAGACACCTTCAGATAATACCAGACACATTCAGATAATACCAGACACATTCAGACAATTCCAGATACCTTCAGATAATACCAGACACATTCAGATAATACCAGACACATTCAGATAATACCAGACACATTCAGATAATACCAGACACATGCAGATAATACCAAACAACTTCAGATAATACCTGACACCTTCAGATAATACCAGACACCTTCAGATAATAACAGACACATTCAGATAATACTAGACACATACAGATAATACCAGACACATTCAGATAATACCGGATACCTTCAGACAATTCAAGACACCTTCAGATAATATCAGACACTTTCAGATAATACCAGACACCTTCAGATAATACCAGACACATTCAGATAATACCAGACACATTCAGATTATACCAGACACATTCAGATAATACCAGACACATTCAGACAATTCCAGATACCTTCAGATAATACCAGATACATTCAGATAATACCAGACACATTCAGATAATACCAGACACATTCAGATAATACCAGACACATTCAGATAATACCAGACACATGCAGATAATACTAGACAACTTCAGATAATACCAGACACCTTCAGATAATACCAGATACCTTCAGATAATACCAGACACTTTCAGATAATACCAGACACCTTCAGATAATACCAGACACATTCAGATAATACCAGATACATTCAGATAATACCAGATACATTCAGATAATACCGGATACCTTCAGAAAATACCAGACACATTCAGATAATACCAGACACATTCAGATAATACTAGACACATTCAGATAATACCAGACACATTCAGATAATACCAGACACATTCAGATAATACCAGACAAATGCAGAAAATACCAGACAACTTCAGATATTACCAGACACCTTCAGATAATACCAGATACCTTCAGATAATACCAGACATTTTCAGATAATACCAGACACCTTCAGACAATACCAGAAACATTCAGATAATACCAGACACATTCAGATAATACCAGACACATTCAGATAATACCGGATACCTTCTGACAATACCAGACACCTTCAGATAATACTAGACACATTCAGATAATACCAGACACGTTCAGATAATACCAGACACATTTAGATAATACCAGACACATTCAGATAATTCAAACACATTCAGATAATACCAGACACATTCAGACAATTTCAGATACCTTCAGATATTACCAGACACATTCAGATAATTCAAACACATTCAGATAATACCAGACACATTCAGACAATTTCAGATACCTTCAGATAATACCAGACACATTCAGATAATACCAGACACATTCAGATAATACCAGACACATTCAGATAATATCGGATACCTTCTGAAAATACCAGACACCTTCAGATAATACTAGACACATTCAGATAATACCAGACACTATCAGATAATATCAGACACATTCAGATAATACCAGACACATTCAGATAATACCAGACACATTCAGATAATTCAGACACATTCAGATAACACCAGACACATTCAGACAATTTCAGATACCTTCAGATAATACCAGATACATTCAGATAATACAGGACACCTTCAGATAATATAAGACATATAAGACACCTACAGATAATACCAGATGCCTTCAGATAATACTGGATACCTTTTGATAATACCAGACACATTCAGATAATACCAGACACATTCAGATAATACCAGAAACATACAGATAATACCAGACACCTTCAGATAATACCAGACACCTTCAGATAATACCAGACACATTCAGATAAAACCAGACACATTCAGACAATTCCAGATACCTTCAGATAATACCAGACACATTCAGATAATACCGGATACCTTCTGACAATACCAGACACCTTCAGATAATACTAGACACATTCAGATAATACCAGACACGTTCAGATAATACCAGACACATTCAGATAATACCAGACACATTCAGACAATTCCAGACACTTTCAGACAATACCAGACACATTCAGATAATACCAGACACATTCAGATAATACCAGACACATTCAGATAATACCGGATACCTTCTGACAATACCAGACACCTTCAGATAATACCAGACACATTCAGACAATTCCAGTTACCTTCAGATAATACCAGACACATGCATATAATACCAGACAACTTCAGATTTTACCAGAAAACTTCAGATAATACCAGATACTGTCAGATAATACCGGACCTTTTCAGATAATACCAGACACCTTCAGACAATACCAGACACATTCAGATAATACCAGACACATTCAGATAATACCAGACTCATTCAGATAATATCGGATACCTTCTGAAAATACCAGACACCTTCAGATAATACTAGACACATTCAGATAATACCAGACACGTTCAGATAATACCAGACACATTCAGATAATACCAGACACATTCAGATAATACCAAACACATTCAGATAATTCAGACACATTCAGATAATACCAGACACATTCAGACAATTTCAGATACCTTCAGATAAAACCAGATACATTCAGATAATACAGGACACCTTCAGATAATATAAGACATATAAGACACCTACAGATAATACCAGATGCCTTCAGATAATACTGGATATCTTTTGATAATACCAGACACCTTCAGATAATAACAGACACTTTCAGATAATACAAGACACCTTCAGATAATACCAGACACATTCAGATAATACCAGACACATTCAGATAATACCAGACACATTCAGATAATACCAGACACCTTCAGATAATACCAGACACCTTCAGATTATACCAGACACATTCAGATAATACCAGACACATTCAGACAATTCCAGATACCTTCAGATAATACCAGATACATTCAGATAATACCAGACACATTCAGATAATACCAGACACATTCAGATAATACCAGACACATTCAGATAATACCAGACACATGCAGATAATACCAGACAACTTCAGATAATACCAGACACCTTCAGATAATACCAGATACCTTCAGATAATACCAGACACTTTCAGATAATACCAGACACCTTCAGATAATACCAGACACATTCAGATAATACCAGACACATTCAGATAATACCAGATACATTCAGATAATACCGGATACCTTCAGATAATACCAGACACATTCAGATAATACCAGACACATTCAGATAATACCAGACACATTCAGATAATACCAGACACATTCAGATAATACCAGACACATTCAGATAATACCAGACAAATGCAAAAAATACCAGACAACTTCAGATATTACCAGAAACCTTCAGATAATACCAGATACCTTCAGATAATACCAGACACTTTCAGATAATACCAGACACCTTCAGACAATACCAGACACATTCAGATAATACCAGACACATTCAGATAATACCAGACACATTCAGATAATACCGGATACCTTCTGACAATACCAGACACCTTTAGATAATACCAGACACATTCAGATAATACCAGACACATTCAGATAATACCGGATACCTTCAGACATATCAAGACACCTTCAGATAATATCAGACACTTTCAGATAATACCAGACACCTTCAGATAATACCAGACACATTCAGATAATACCAGACACATTCAGATAATACCAGACACATTCAGATAATACCAGACACCTTCAGATAATACCAGACACCTTCAGATTATAACAGACACATTCAGATAATACCAGACACATTCAGACAATTCCAGATACCTTCAGATAATTTCAGACACATTCAGATAATACCAGACACATTCAGATAATACCAGACACATTCAGATAATACCAGACACATTCAGATAATACTAGACACATACAGATAATACCAGACACATTCAGATAATTCAGACACATTCAGATAATACCAGACACATTCAGATAATACCAGACACCTTCAGATAATACCAGACACCTTCAGATTATAACAGACACATTCAGATAATACCAGACACATTCAGACAATTCCAGATACCTTCAAATAATACCAGACACATTCAGATAATACCAGACACATTCAGACAATACCAGACACATTCAGATAATACCAGACACATTCAGATAATACCAGACACATTCAGATAATATCGGATACCTTCTGAAAATACCAGACACCTTCAGATAATACTAGACACATTCAGATAATACCAGACACGTTCAGATAATACCAGACACATTCAGATAATACCAGACACATTCAGATAATACCAAACACATTCAGATAATTCAGACACATTCAGATAATACCAGACACATTCAGACAATTTCAGATACCTTCAGATAAAACCAGATACATTCAGATAATACAGGACACCTTCAGATAATATAAGACATATAAGACACCTACAGATAATACCAGATGCCTTCAGATAATACTGGATATCTTTTGATAATACCAGACACCTTCAGATAATAACAGACACTTTCAGATAATACAAGACACCTTCAGATAATACCAGACACATTCAGATAATACCAGACACATTCAGATAATACCAGACACATTCAGATAATACCAGACACCTTCAGATAATACCAGACACCTTCAGATTATACCAGACACATTCAGATAATACCAGACACATTCAGACAATTCCAGATACCTTCAGATAATACCAGATACATTCAGATAATACCAGACACATTCAGATAATACCAGACACATTCAGATAATACCAGACACATTCAGATAATACCAGACACATGCAGATAATACCAGACAACTTCAGATAATACCAGACACCTTCAGATAATACCAGATACCTTCAGATAATACCAGACACTTTCAGATAATACCAGACACCTTCAGATAATACCAGACACATTCAGATAATACCAGACACATTCAGATAATACCAGATACATTCAGATAATACCGGATACCTTCAGATAATACCAGACACATTCAGATAATACCAGACACATTCAGATAATACCAGACACATTCAGATAATACCAGACACATTCAGATAATACCAGACACATTCAGATAATACCAGACAAATGCAAAAAATACCAGACAACTTCAGATATTACCAGAAACCTTCAGATAATACCAGATACCTTCAGATAATACCAGACACTTTCAGATAATACCAGACACCTTCAGACAATACCAGACACATTCAGATAATACCAGACACATTCAGATAATACCAGACACATTCAGATAATACCGGATACCTTCTGACAATACCAGACACCTTTAGATAATACCAGACACATTCAGATAATACCAGACACATTCAGATAATACCGGATACCTTCAGACATATCAAGACACCTTCAGATAATATCAGACACTTTCAGATAATACCAGACACCTTCAGATAATACCAGACACATTCAGATAATACCAGACACATTCAGATAATACCAGACACATTCAGATAATACCAGACACCTTCAGATAATACCAGACACCTTCAGATTATAACAGACACATTCAGATAATACCAGACACATTCAGACAATTCCAGATACCTTCAGATAATTTCAGACACATTCAGATAATACCAGACACATTCAGATAATACCAGACACATTCAGATAATACCAGACACATTCAGATAATATCAGACACTTTCAGATAATACCAGACACCTTCAGATAATACCAGACACATTCAGATAATACCAGACACATTCAGATAATACCAGACACATTCAGATAATACCAGACACCTTCAGATAATACCAGACACCTTCAGATTATAACAGACACATTCAGATAATACCAGACACATTCAGACAATTCCAGATACCTTCAGATAATTTCAGACACATTCAGATAATACCAGACACATTCAGATAATACCAGACACATTCAGATAATACCAGACACATTCAGATAATACTAGACACATACAGATAATACCAGACACATTCAGATAATTCAGACACATTCAGATAATACCAGACACATTCAGATAATACCAGACACCTTCAGATAATACCAGACACCTTCAGATTATAACAGACACATTCAGATAATACCAGACACATTCAGACAATTCCAGATACCTTCAAATAATACCAGACACATTCAGATAATACCAGACACATTCAGATTATACCAGACACATTCAGATAATACCAGACACATTCAGATAATACTAGACACATACAGATAATACCAGACACATTCAGATAATTCAGACACATTCAGATAATACCAGACACATTCAGACAATTTCAGATACCTTCAGATAATACCAGACACATTCAGATAATACAGGACACCTTCAGATAATATAAGACACCTACAGATAATACCAGATACCGTCAGATAATACTGGATACCTTTAGATAATACCAGACACCTTCAGATAATACCAGAAACCTCCAGATAATGCCAGACACATTTAGATAATACCAGACACCTTCAGATAATACTAGACACCTTCAGATATTACCAGACACATTCAGATAATACCAGACACATTCAGACAATTCCAGTTACCTTCAGATAATACCAGACACATGCAGATAATACCAGACAACTTCAGATTTTACCAGAAAACTTCAGATAATACCAGATACTGTCAGATAGTACCAGACACTCAGATAATACCAGACACCTTCAGACAATACCAGACACATTCAGATAATACCAGACACATTCAGATAATACCAGACACATTCAGATAATATCGGATACCTTCTGAAAATACCAGACACCTTCAGATAATACTAGACACATTCAGATAATACCAGACACGTTCAGATAATACCAGACACATTCAGATAATACCAGACACATTCAGATAATACCAGACACATTCAGATAATTCAGACACATTCAGATAATACCAGACACATTCAGACAATTTCAGATACCTTCAGATAATACCAGATACATTCAGATAATACAGGACACCTTCAGATAATATAAGACATATAAGACACCTACAGATAATACCAGATGCCTTCAGATAATACTGGATACCTTTTGATATTACCAGACACCTTCAGATAATACCAGACCCATTCAGATAATACCAGACACATTCAGATAATACCAGAAACATACAGATAATACCAGACACCTTCAGATAATACCAGACACCTTCAGATAATACCAGACACATTCAGATAATACCAGACACATTCAGACAATTCCAGATACCTTCAGATAATACCAGACACATTCAGATAATACCAGACACATTCAGATAATACCAGACACATTCAGATAATACCAGACACATGCAGATAATACCAAACAACTTCAGATAATACCAGTCACCTTCAGATAATACCAGACACATTCAGATAATACTAGACACATTCAGATAATACCAGACACATTCAGATAATACCGGATACCTTTAGACAATTCCAGACACCGTCAGATAATACCAGACACTTTCAGATAATACCAGACACCTTCAGATAATACCAGACACATTCAGATAATACCAGACACATTCAGATAATACCAGACACATTCAGATAATACCAGACACATTCAGATAATACCAGACTCCTTCAGATAATACCAGACACCTTCAGATCATACCAGACACATTCAGATAATACCAGACACATTCAGACAATTCCAGATACCTTCAGATAATACCAGACACATTCAGATAATACCAGACACATTCAGATAATACCAGACACATTCAGATAATACCAGACACATTCAGATAATACCAGACACATGCAGATATTACCAGACAACTTCAGATAATACCAGACACCTTCAAGTAATACCAGATACCTTCAGATAATACCAGACACTTTCAGATAATACCAGACACCTTCAGATAATACCAAACACATTCAGATAATACCAGACTCCTTCAGATAATACCAGACACCTTCAGATCATACCAGACACATTCAGATAATACCAGACACATTCAGACAATTCCAGATACCTTCAGATAATACCAGACACATTCAGATAATACCAGACACATTCAGATAATACCAGACACATTCAGATAATACCAGACACATTCAGATAATACCAGACACATGCAGATATTACCAGACAACTTCAGATAATACCAGACACCTTCAGATAATACCAGATACCTTCAGATAATACCAGACACTTTCAGATAATACCAGACACATTCAGATAATACCGGATACCTTCAGATAATACGAGACACATTCAGATAATACCAGATACCTTCAGATAATACCAGACACCTTCAGATAATACTAGACACCTTCAGATAATACCAGTCACATTCAAATAATATCAGACACCTTCAGATAATACCAGACACCTTTAGATAATACCAGACACCATTAGATAATACCAGACACCTTCAGATAATACCAGACACCTTCAGATAATACCAGAAACATTCAAATAATACCAGACACCTTTAGATAATACAAGATACCTTCTTATAATACCAGACACCTTCAGATAATACCAGACACCTGCAGATAATACCAGACACATTCAAATAATACCAGACACCTTTAGATAGTACCAGACACCTTCAGATTATACCAGACACCTTCAGATAATACCAGACATATTCAAATAATACCAGACACCCACCCACTCGGGTATCCCACCAATGAAAAAATGTAGGGCCTATAGTTTTTGTCACCCGAGTGTATGCTATCGGATGTTAGCGAGGGCTATGTGTCACCTATAGATAATCAAGCTAGAGAACGGAAGATTAAAATTCTACGTGACTCCGGTGCTGATATATCTCTACTGTTGAAGAATACTGTACCAACGTCGAAATTGACTCATACAGGCCAGTATGCCTTAATCAGTACTATGGCTGGAACACTCACGGCACCGTTACATCGTATACAGTTGAAGAGTAATTACTTCACTGGATCTGTTATTGTTGGGATAGTGAAGAAATTTCCCTACAGAGGCATTTCATTACTTTTAGGAAGTGACATTGCCAAAAATCAGGTACATCCTGTACTTAAAGAAACCAAAGACTCTGTTCAGTGTAGGAATACTGAAAATTCAGTATGTGTTATCACCAGAGCTATGGAGAAACAGCAGATGACTAATGAATCGACAAAGAAACCAGAACCAACACCAGAGATTGACGTACAAGCAACCTTCATGGCGGATGTTCTAGGTGGTCACTCAAGTCATACTGATCAAAATAATTTGTCGCCTAGACAACTACTCATTCTTGCTCAAGGCAAAGATCCAGAGATCGGGAAGCTAAAAGAGGAAGCAAAGAATGAAGGAGAGTTAGAAACAATGGCCGCAGGTTATTACCTGAGGGACGAGTTGTTGATGAGGAAATGGAGAGGGAAAGAAAACGACGATGAAACATGCAGCGAAGTACATCAAATCGTGGTACCCAATGTTTACCGCAAGGACATACTACATATGGCCCATGATTCACCGTATGCTGGTCACCTAGGGAGTCAGAAAACCTTCGATAGGATTATTCCATATTTCTTCTGGCCTGGCCTACGTCGTGACGTCACATCGTTTTGCAGATCATGTCATGTCTGCCAGATGGTCGGCAAGCCGAATCAGACCATTCCGGTAGCTCCTCTACGACCCATACCAGCATTCTCAGAACCCTTCAGTCACATCATTATAGACTGCGTCGGTCCGTTGCCTAAAACTAAGGCTGGCCACCAGTATCTGTTCACTATAATGTGTTCGGCAACGAGATTTCCAGAGGCTATTCCTCTACGTAGCATAAATGCCGACAAAATATCTGATGCACTTATCGGATTCTTCACCCGATATGGTCTTCCGAAAACCGTGCAGTCAGATCAAGGTTCAAATTTCACATCGAAGTTATTTCGCCAAGTCTTAGAACGGCTGGGTATTCGTCATGCAGTATCGAGTGCATATCATCCACAGAGTCAAGGCGCACTGGAACGATACCACCAAACATTGAAGAATATGCTCCGTACTTTCTGTTTCGAGCATAACGACGACTGGGATCGTGGTATTCCCTTCGCACTCTTCGCAACCAGAGAGGCTGTACAAGAATCTCTTGGTTTCAGTCCCTTTGAACTGGTATTCGGACACACAGTTCGTGGACCACTAAAGCTGTTACAAGAGACATGGTTGTCATCCACTGAAGACACTGGTCTACTGACATACGTGGAAAATTTTAAAAATAGACTGTATAATGCATTAAAAGTTGTCAGATCTAATCTTTTGCAGGCACAAGACAAGATGAAGGTCTATTATGACGTCAACGCAAGAACCCGTATCTTCCAACCTGGTGATAAAGTTCTCATGCTGACGCCACTGTCTGGTCAACCCCTGAGTGCCAAGTTTACAGGACCCTATGAGGTTATGGCTAAGCTTAGTGAGGTTAACTATCTTGTAAAGACCCCTGATAGACGGAAATCGCAACGAGTGTGCCATATCAATATGTTGAAACCATACATTACCAGAGAAGAACAAAATGTTGTTGCCTCGGTAAACACTGTTATTAAAGTCGGGAATAATTCACCCGAAATTGAGCGTGAAGTGGCAGAAAGCAAACTGCAAAATACAAAGGCTCTAAAAAACCTAAATGAAAAATTGGCACATTTACCTGATTGCGAACAATCCGCTATCAAAGGTCTAATTAATGAAAATATCCATTTATTTGGAGATGTACCTAGTAGAACTAGTGTAGTTAAGCATGATGTTATTTTAAATGAAAATACTAAAGCTATTAAACAACATCCATACAGGTCAAATCTTATCCAGTTAGAATGCATCCGTAAAGAGGTTCACTACATGCTTGACAATGACATTATTACACCTAGTAGTAGTGACTGGTCTTCCCCTTGCGTATTGGTACCTAAAGCCGATGGATCCATGAGGTTTTGTGTGGACTACCGTAAGGTAAACAAAGTGACAAAAACTGATTCCTATCCAATACCAAGAATCGACGATCTAATAGATCAAGTGAGTAATGCTAAGTTTGTGACGAAGATTGACCTATTGACGGCGTATTTTCAGATTCCACTGACGGAGAGGGCTCAGGAGATATCATCGTTTGTAACCCCTGACGGACTGTACAAATTTAAGGTCATGCCCTTTGGTATGGTTAATGCACCCTCTACTTTTTAACGGTTAATAAATACCATTACTCAGGACATTCCTAAATGTCACGCATACCTCGATGATATTGTTGTTTTTAGTGACGATTTTAAATCTCATTTAGATCAACTACATTTGTTATTTACGAAATTGACTCATGCTAATCTCACCATAAACTTGACTAAGAGTCAGTTCTGCCATGCAACAATCGAGTATCTAGGTCACATAGTGGGAAATGGTTTGGTAAAACCATTAAATGCAAAGGTTAAGGCTATTCGTGAGTTCCCTGTTCCTGAAACCTGTAAACAACTCCGTAGTTTTCTCGGGATGGCGGGGTACTACCGTCGGTTCTGTCAAAATTTCTCAACCATTGCATGTCCATTAACAAATCTATTAAAGAAGAATTGCACTTTCAAATGGTCTAATGAATGCCACCAGGCCTTTGATAAATTAAAAGATGTTCTTTCTGAGGCACCTGTATTAGTAACACCCAATTACAGTAAACCCTTAAAAATTACCGTTGACGCGTGTGATACAGGGATGGGAGCGGTCATTTCCCAAAAGGGTGATGATTCATTGGAACACCCGATTAGTTTTTACTCTCAAAAATTTGATAAGCATCAAAGAAACTATAGTGTGATAGAAAAGGAACTTTTGGGATTAATCCTGGCATTGAAACATTTTGATTTTTATATCAATGGTTCTCCATATCCAATTGATATTTTAACTGATCATAACCCTTTAGTTTTCCTTTCCAGGGTTAAACAGAACCAAAGAATTATTCGCTGGAGCTTATTCCTCCAAGCATATAATTTAAATGTGTTATATTTACCAGGTAAACAAAATGTGGTCGCTGAGACGTTGTCGCGCATGTAACTGGTAAACCAGAAGATGAAAGTCAGTTTCTCATTAAATGTTTTCTTTTATGTCATTCATTGTATTGATTAACATTTATATTATTGTAAATATGACAATAAATAAACTATGTTTTGAAATATTGCAATATGAGACATTACAGAACAAAACTTCAAATTCTACTAGAAACAATCATACGTTGTAAGGTAAAAGGTAACTATTGCATACATCAATTGCACACACACCGGTATTTAACTTGAATACATCCACACTTGTGTTTGTTCAATTGATTATTGATGTGTTTTGAAAATTGTTTGTTTCTATGTCGTCATGTTATAATTTGGATGTCTTATTTTATGCTATGTAAAAGCTAAATCAGCTGAGATTATAACATTTTTTTTTTTTTAAATATTCTTGATGTCATAATTGAGACATCATAATAATCATATAATAACTGAAAATCATTAGTTAATGATACAGTGATCGGTTATAAATAAATTAAATTTTCTAAAGAATTATCTATCAATTATTAATCAGTTCCACTTATTTGGGTAATTCATATCAATTCTGTGGGAATTGGTTATTGGTGGTAATAGTTTTATGGTCAACGTTGTACACACAATAATCATAATTGTAAATATTAATTGATAAATAAATGTTTAATTAATAATCATTGATACGATAATGTGATAAGGGATTCCATAATAGCGACTTTGTTATTAAGGGGATATGTAATATATGGTTCATTTTAATTTAAAAGATTGTCCAATAGTCAATTAAATCTTACGAAAAGTTTGGGAATTCGGTTCATTTTATGGGTACTCTACAAAGAATTCCATACTTAACGCTGTCTGTAATTCCTTTGTGTCTTAAGGGGGGGCGAGTGTTACGAGTAGATTTATTTCCATATTATATTGGTTCTGTTATTATTAACTAAAGTTAAAATGAAATAATCTTAAACCCGAAATGTTTCCGTGTTAGGAATAAAACATGCATATGTCTAGACACTACGTCATAGCGATAAAATACGTCATATGCACGAGGGTGGAATACCGTTTAGTTTAGTTCTAGTTTGGGCGCTAATGTGTGAGGACTGTTTTTGACCACTTTCTTAAAGATAGGATTACAGCTTGGTTCGTTATAGAAGAATCTCAACTGATTAAGTTTTATTATATAATACTGGTACATGTATTCTGTGGTATTGTTATATTTTATCATCTCAACTTGTTGGAATAAAATTGTGTTCAATTTCAAACAGGATTGTGGATTTCCTATATATTAAGGTACAGTTTATCGAAATCACTTTATACACAAAAGATTCATATCGTGACGAGTCAAATAAACATCCAATCTAATTGAATAACATCAATATAAATTCTTATACAACCTTGTGAGATCCAAGATGGATATGAATCAAAATAATATATAATAATACATTACTAAAGATATCATCTAACGTCAGTAGCTGATTTCGCACGTGACAAAAGATTGGGGGCTCAAGTCCTGGATCTAAAGTTTGTATGTATAAGAAATTAAGAATATACAACTGTTTTAGTGAAAACGATTTACAACAAATATTTATTCAAATTCTGTCTACGTGGGAGGCACTGTCTGTGTTCGGACATACTGTTTTCAGCTTTGTACACAACCATCCTTAAAATTTATCTTCTACAAATTAACAGTGGTGTAAAAATATTTCAAAGGACTTTATAAAAGGTAAAGTTGAAATTTTTATCTTCTATTTACGTCATTAATATAAAAACATGGCGGAAGCTAATCTTACGTTGGAGCAATTGAATATTTTTGCTATCACGTCAGAACAGTTAACTAGCATGTCACTAACCCAGTTAAAAGAGATGGCAAACTCTCTGGGAATAGACATTACTGAAGTTACACCAGTAAGGAGTAAATTGATTCAAGATATTAAGGACTGTTTGAAAAGACATGGTAGAATGCTTGAAGAAAATACTATGAATAATGAAGAATCAGTGGTTCTCAATGTATCAGAAACCCTGAAAACAGACATAAATAACCATGAATTTAAAATGAATGTGAATGAACTAAGTGCGGACATGAAATTCCAGTTAGAAATGAAGAAGTTAGAAGTACAATTACAATTACAATTAGAGGGTAAAAGAATAGAAGTACAATTGAAAGAGAAAGAATTGGAAAAAGAAAGAATCGCTAGTAATGAAAGGATTGAATTGGCAAAGTCTCGTTCGTCAACTCATACGATTCAGGAAACAAATAATGTGGAACTATATAAGTTTAAAAAGCATGTCCCAAGCATGGAGAACATAGAGATTGATGAGTTCTTTATGGTCTTCGAAAGAAACTCGATCGATTATAAATTTCCTGAAGATAAGAAAGCAGTACTTTTACGTTCAGCTCTAACAAAAGGCAAGGCTCTAGATGTTGTATTGAATTTGACTCCAGAGGAATGCAATGATTATGAACTAATAAAGAGCAGAGTACTATTGAGTTATGTTCTAACTCCAGAAAAGTATCGAAAGTTATATCGTGAGTACAAGAAGGAACCAGAAGTTTCACATGTTGACTTCCTGAGATTAGAGAAAAAGTATTTTGATCGATGGTTACGTTCTAAGAATGTGAATAAAGATTATGAGAAACTATATAATCTCATACTGATGGAGGATTTTACTGAGAAGATTCGCACTGATATAAAAGTTCATTTGGCTGATCGTGGTATTGAAATAGCAGAACAAGCAGCAGTTAAAGCCGATGAATACGTCATTATTCACCCGCATAGCCATTATTTTCAAAATGACAGAACAAGTTTGAGGACTCAAAACAGTAATACAGAGAGGAAGTTAAGATCGACAGAGGATAAAAGTAAACAAAAAGCCGATAAACAAGAGAATTCAAGTTTTGTACAAAAGAGAATTACCTGTACATTCTGTAAGAAAGATGGACATATAAAAGAGAATTGTTGGAGTCTACATAAAGAGAAAAGACCCATTAAAAACAAGAACAACGTGGTTTTATCACACATCGCCGTACAAACTGAAACTCACATAAATAAAACTGCCCACAAAAGAATTAAAGCTGAAAGAAAGACATCTGATGTTAGTCATGAAGAGATGGCGAAACACGCATGTCCAAGTTGCTCAGAGTCAGAAAAAGTCTTTGAAATGAAGACCGAGGCTATTGAACATTCTAGTTTCAACTCCAAAGGGAGTGTGACAGATGAACAAACAGTAAATAAAACGTTTACTTATGGAGGCAGTAGTGTAGCAAGAAACTCAGTAGGCAGAGAACTACCCGAGTGTATGCTATCGGATGTTAGCGAGGGCTATGTGTCACCTATAGATAATCAAGCTAGAGAACGGAAGATTAAAATTCTACGTGACTCCGGTGCTGATATATCTCTACTGTTGAAGAATACTGTACCAACGTCGAAATTGACTCATACAGGCCAGTATGCCTTAATCAGTACTATGGCTGGAACACTCACGGCACCGTTACATCGTATACAGTTGAAGAGTAATTACTTCACTGGATCTGTTATTGTTGGGATAGTGAAGAAATTTCCCTACAGAGGCATTTCATTACTTTTAGGAAGTGACATTGCCAAAAATCAGGTACATCCTGTACTTAAAGAAACCAAAGACTCTGTTCAGTGTAGGAATACTGAAAATTCAGTATGTGTTATCACCAGAGCTATGGAGAAACAGCAGATGACTAATGAATCGACAAAGAAACCAGAACCAACACCAGAGATTGACGTACAAGCAACCTTCATGGCGGATGTTCTAGGTGGTCACTCAAGTCATACTGATCAAAATAATTTGTCGCCTAGACAACTACTCATTCTTGCTCAAGGCAAAGATCCAGAGATCGGGAAGCTAAAAGAGGAAGCAAAGAATGAAGGAGAGTTAGAAACAATGGCCGCAGGTTATTACCTGAGGGACGAGTTGTTGATGAGGAAATGGAGAGGGAAAGAAAACGACGATGAAACATGCAGCGAAGTACATCAAATCGTGGTACCCAATGTTTACCGCAAGGACATACTACATATGGCCCATGATTCACCGTATGCTGGTCACCTAGGGAGTCAGAAAACCTTCGATAGGATTATTCCATATTTCTTCTGGCCTGGCCTACGTCGTGACGTCACATCGTTTTGCAGATCATGTCATGTCTGCCAGATGGTCGGCAAGCCGAATCAGACCATTCCGGTAGCTCCTCTACGACCCATACCAGCATTCTCAGAACCCTTCAGTCACATCATTATAGACTGCGTCGGTCCGTTGCCTAAAACTAAGGCTGGCCACCAGTATCTGTTCACTATAATGTGTTCGGCAACGAGATTTCCAGAGGCTATTCCTCTACGTAGCATAAATGCCGACAAAATATCTGATGCACTTATCGGATTCTTCACCCGATATGGTCTTCCGAAAACCGTGCAGTCAGATCAAGGTTCAAATTTCACATCGAAGTTATTTCGCCAAGTCTTAGAACGGCTGGGTATTCGTCATGCAGTATCGAGTGCATATCATCCACAGAGTCAAGGCGCACTGGAACGATACCACCAAACATTGAAGAATATGCTCCGTACTTTCTGTTTCGAGCATAACGACGACTGGGATCGTGGTATTCCCTTCGCACTCTTCGCAACCAGAGAGGCTGTACAAGAATCTCTTGGTTTCAGTCCCTTTGAACTGGTATTCGGACACACAGTTCGTGGACCACTAAAGCTGTTACAAGAGACATGGTTGTCATCCACTGAAGACACTGGTCTACTGACATACGTGGAAAATTTTAAAAATAGACTGTATAATGCATTAAAAGTTGTCAGATCTAATCTTTTGCAGGCACAAGACAAGATGAAGGTCTATTATGACGTCAACGCAAGAACCCGTATCTTCCAACCTGGTGATAAAGTTCTCATGCTGACGCCACTGTCTGGTCAACCCCTGAGTGCCAAGTTTACAGGACCCTATGAGGTTATGGCTAAGCTTAGTGAGGTTAACTATCTTGTAAAGACCCCTGATAGACGGAAATCGCAACGAGTGTGCCATATCAATATGTTGAAACCATACATTACCAGAGAAGAACAAAATGTTGTTGCCTCGGTAAACACTGTTATTAAAGTCGGGAATAATTCACCCGAAATTGAGCGTGAAGTGGCAGAAAGCAAACTGCAAAATACAAAGGCTCTAAAAAACCTAAATGAAAAATTGGCACATTTACCTGATTGCGAACAATCCGCTATCAAAGGTCTAATTAATGAAAATATCCATTTATTTGGAGATGTACCTAGTAGAACTAGTGTAGTTAAGCATGATGTTATTTTAAATGAAAATACTAAAGCTATTAAACAACATCCATACAGGTCAAATCTTATCCAGTTAGAATGCATCCGTAAAGAGGTTCACTACATGCTTGACAATGACATTATTACACCTAGTAGTAGTGACTGGTCTTCCCCTTGCGTATTGGTACCTAAAGCCGATGGATCCATGAGGTTTTGTGTGGACTACCGTAAGGTAAACAAAGTGACAAAAACTGATTCCTATCCAATACCAAGAATCGACGATCTAATAGATCAAGTGAGTAATGCTAAGTTTGTGACGAAGATTGACCTATTGACGGCGTATTTTCAGATTCCACTGACGGAGAGGGCTCAGGAGATATCATCGTTTGTAACCCCTGACGGACTGTACAAATTTAAGGTCATGCCCTTTGGTATGGTTAATGCACCCTGTACTTTTTAACGGTTAATAAATACCATTACTCAGGACATTCCTAAATGTCACGCATACCTCGATGATATTGTTGTTTTTAGTGACGATTTTAAATCTCATTTAGATCAACTACATTTGTTATTTACGAAATTGACTCATGCTAATCTCACCATAAACTTGACTAAGAGTCAGTTCTGCCATGCAACAATCGAGTATCTAGGTCACATAGTGGGAAATGGTTTGGTAAAACCATTAAATGCAAAGGTTAAGGCTATTCGTGAGTTCCCTGTTCCTGAAACCTGTAAACAACTCCGTAGTTTTCTCGGGATGGCGGGGTACTACCGTCGGTTCTGTCAAAATTTCTCAACCATTGCATGTCCATTAACAAATCTATTAAAGAAGAATTGCACTTTCAAATGGTCTAATGAATGCCACCAGGCCTTTGATAAATTAAAAGATGTTCTTTCTGAGGCACCTGTATTAGTAACACCCAATTACAGTAAACCCTTAAAAATTACCGTTGACGCGTGTGATACAGGGATGGGAGCGGTCATTTCCCAAAAGGGTGATGATTCATTGGAACACCCGATTAGTTTTTACTCTCAAAAATTTGATAAGCATCAAAGAAACTATAGTGTGATAGAAAAGGAACTTTTGGGATTAATCCTGGCATTGAAACATTTTGATTTTTATATCAATGGTTCTCCATATCCAATTGATATTTTAACTGATCATAACCCTTTAGTTTTCCTTTCCAGGGTTAAACAGAACCAAAGAATTATTCGCTGGAGCTTATTCCTCCAAGCATATAATTTAAATGTGTTATATTTACCAGGTAAACAAAATGTGGTCGCTGAGACGTTGTCGCGCATGTAACTGGTAAACCAGAAGATGAAAGTCAGTTTCTCATTAAATGTTTTCTTTTATGTCATTCATTGTATTGATTAACATTTATATTATTGTAAATATGACAATAAATAAACTATGTTTTGAAATATTGCAATATGAGACATTACAGAACAAAACTTCAAATTCTACTAGAAACAATCATACGTTGTAAGGTAAAAGGTAACTATTGCATACATCAATTGCACACACACCGGTATTTAACTTGAATACATCCACACTTGTGTTTGTTCAATTGATTATTGATGTGTTTTGAAAATTGTTTGTTTCTATGTCGTCATGTTATAATTTGGATGTCTTATTTTATGCTATGTAAAAGCTAAATCAGCTGAGATTATAACATTTTTTTTTTTTTAAATATTCTTGATGTCATAATTGAGACATCATAATAATCATATAATAACTGAAAATCATTAGTTAATGATACAGTGATCGGTTATAAATAAATTAAATTTTCTAAAGAATTATCTATCAATTATTAATCAGTTCCACTTATTTGGGTAATTCATATCAATTCTGTGGGAATTGGTTATTGGTGGTAATAGTTTTATGGTCAACGTTGTACACACAATAATCATAATTGTAAATATTAATTGATAAATAAATGTTTAATTAATAATCATTGATACGATAATGTGATAAGGGATTCCATAATAGCGACTTTGTTATTAAGGGGATATGTAATATATGGTTCATTTTAATTTAAAAGATTGTCCAATAGTCAATTAAATCTTACGAAAAGTTTGGGAATTCGGTTCATTTTATGGGTACTCTACAAAGAATTCCATACTTAACGCTGTCTGTAATTCCTTTGTGTCTTAAGGGGGGGCGAGTGTTACGAGTAGATTTATTTCCATATTATATTGGTTCTGTTATTATTAACTAAAGTTAAAATGAAATAATCTTAAACCCGAAATGTTTCCGTGTTAGGAATAAAACATGCATATGTCTAGACACTACGTCATAGCGATAAAATACGTCATATGCACGAGGGTGGAATACCGTTTAGTTTAGTTCTAGTTTGGGCGCTAATGTGTGAGGACTGTTTTTGACCACTTTCTTAAAGATAGGATTACAGCTTGGTTCGTTATAGAAGAATCTCAACTGATTAAGTTTTATTATATAATACTGGTACATGTATTCTGTGGTATTGTTATATTTTATCATCTCAACTTGTTGGAATAAAATTGTGTTCAATTTCAAACAGGATTGTGGATTTCCTATATATTAAGGTACAGTTTATCGAAATCACTTTATACACAAAAGATTCATATCGTGACGAGTCAAATAAACATCCAATCTAATTGAATAACATCAATATAAATTCTTATACAACCTTGTGAGATCCAAGATGGATATGAATCAAAATAATATATAATAATACATTACTAAAGATATCATCTAACGTCAGTAGCTGATTTCGCACGTGACACCCCTGGTGTAGACAAAGACAAAGAAGACTCGGCAAGGACAATACAATCAGAAAATTACACAATAAAATGAAAAATTTTAAAACATGGAAATTGATAAACATAGAAAATATATATAGTGTAGGCCTACATAGAAAATATGTCTAGTTTAGTTTCGATTTATTTTTTAAATTTCAAATTATATGTTTGAATCTTGATGGCAAGATTTCAAATTTTTTTTTTTTTTAGATGTCTTCTCTTTTATTGGCGTATTGAAATCACATGACGAGCATACAGTACTTGATGTCATTGGTTATCTTTTTGTTTGTATACATGCCCCCCCCCCACACACACACACAAACTAGCATGGAGTCTGCTATATCAAGACTGCTTTATTAAAAAGTGCTACATTAGTAATACTATAAATAAGTGCCATATTTAAAGTGCTATATTAAGTGTGCTACAAGTGAGAGTGCTTTATCAAGCGTGTTATTGTAGCTCATGATTTCGACCATGCCTGTGTTGGTTAGCTTGTTGCTAAAGTCCCTCCACATCCTCCTCGTACATTCTCCCGAGGACCACCACCAGCTTGGTCAGCCACCTAAAGGTCAAGGACACAAAAGGCAGAACTAAACAGCCTACTACAAAAATCCCATTAAAGGTCTCTATGCTACATTTTCCTAAATGTATATTATATATAAACATATATTGACATATAATAAAACGCTACTATATATAGAAGACATTCTTTAATCATATTTAATAAAGGCGTTGTCAAAATTAAACTTACCAGGAAACTGACCTATATACACTCATGGTCCAATCCTTCAGGTGAGGCAGAAGATTTAGGTACATCCACATCACGAAAAGGACAACCACAGACAAAAGGCGGCCTAGCACGCATTCTACTTTCCCGGCATTCACCATCTGAAGAAAAACGAAAACAAAGAACCTACGTTCAACTTAAATACATGATAGTCATTTTGAATCAAACGATTCCAACAGGGCTCATTCAAAATGTTCCAAAATTCAATTGCACCATAGCAATACAAATGGTTACAAACAATTATATTAAACAAAAGTTAACATTTCGCATTTATGTAAAGCGCCATTTAAATTAATGCTGCACAGATTTGCGTCAACCAAACCAATAATCCATACTACAATATGACGTTAAATGTTTGGTAACTACAAACGTCCTTGACAATTATGTTTGGTAACTACAAACGTCCTTGACAATTATGTTTGGTAACTACAAATAGCCTTGACACATATGTTTGGTAACTACAAATGTCCTTGACAATTATGTTTAGTAACTACAAATGGCCTTGACACATATGTTTGGTATCTACAAATGTCCTTGACAATTATGTTTGGTAACTACAAATGTCCTTGACAATTATGTTTGGTAACGACAAATGTCCTTAACACATATGTTTGGTAACTACAAATGTCCTTGACACTTACGCCAGAACTCTCCAATAGATGGACACACAACTTGACATGCCAGCTTGCAAGAAATATCAAACCCACACCTATAGTGAAGCAGGCCATTGACAATAACGGGTTTTCTAGAATGTTTAGTACTTCACTGATCGAGGTAGACACAGCTTCTATTAAACCTACGGGAGACAAATAAATAAATAAAAGAAAAGTTGAAATGAAACAATGCAAAGAGATTTATTTAAAGTAAAATCATTCTTTTAGTTGTTTGCTTTGGATTGAAAATTAACATTCAATTACATATTAACACAAACTCATTATCCCACAGCCATACTGACTCATATAAAGTTCATTAATTCACAATCTACCATTAAGTATATAACCAAAAAACGAAAACCAAGGTCAAGTGTATCCATCTCCATAGTGTCACGTGAAACGGTGAAACGTAACAAGAAAGAAGAAAGTCAAGTCTTGTATTTTGATTAGTGTTTTAAATGATGTTAAGTTACTGATTTTCCTGGTTTGTTCAGGCAACCACTCGGGAAAAAAGACTACTTATGTGCATTTGTTCTTGTATAAGGGATAAGTAAAGTGTTCTTGTATAAGGGATAAGTAAAGTGTTCTTGTATAAGGGATAAGTAAAGTGTTCTTGTATAAGGGATAAGTAAAGTGTTCATGTATAAGGGATAAGTAAAGTGTTCTTGTATAAGGGATAAGTAAAGTGTTCATGTATAAGGGATAAGTAAAGTGTTCTTGTATAAGGGATAAGTAAAGTGTTCTTGTATAAGGGATAAGTAAAGTGTTCTTGTATAAGGGATAAGTAAAGTGTTCTTGTATAAGGGATAAGTAAAGTGTTCTTGTATAAGGGATAAGTAAAGTGTTCTTGTATAAGGGATAAGTAAAGTGTTCTTGTATAAGGGATAAGTAAAGTGTTCTTGTATAAGGGATAAGTAAAGTGTTCTTGTATAAGGGATAAGTAAAGTGTTCATGTATAAGGGATAAGTAAAGTGTTCTTGTATAAGGGATAAGTAAAGTGTTCATGTATAAGGGATAAGTAAAGTGTTCTTGTATAAGGGATAAGTAAAGTGTTCTTGTATAAGGGATAAGTAAAGTGTTCTTGTATAAGGGATAAGTAAAGTGTTCTTGTATAAGGGATAAGTAAAGTGTTCTTGTATAAGGGATAAGTAAAGTGTTCTTGTATAAGGGATAAGTAAAGTGTTCTTGTATAAGGGATAAGTAAAGTGTTCTTGTATAAGGGATAAGTAAAGTGTTCTTGTATAAGGGATAAGTAAAGAGTTCTTGTATAAGGGATAAGTAAAGTGTTCTTGTATAAGGGATAAGTAAAGTGTTCTTGTATAAGGGATAAGAAAAGTGTTCTTGTATAAGGGATAAGAAAAGTGTTCTTGTCCTTATGTATATCTGAGCATTGTAATATACTGTTATTGTGTTGCATTTTTAAATTACAATTTAATGCTTTACGCATTATTACATGAACTCCTCAGTCTTCTCTGGATGCTACTGTCCAAGTAACATATCGGAAACTTCCCGTGGGCCTCAGAGTCTGGCGAAGTGTGTAAACCGCCGATATGCTTACATTAAGAGTACACCGGTGGGCTAACGATTGGGGGACAGACACTGGTGCGCATCCGAGAATCATTGCACTGCCGAAAGGCTTCGAGAAAGGTCGGGAAGAAGCAATGAGCGCAACAGCACATCTCAAACCCGCCCAGGTGCCTGGATGTACAGACCTATAGTCTGGGATTTGTGCTACCGGACGGCAGAGCATGTATACGAGCGAATCACCACGATAAATATAGTACCCTATGTTACTCGGCAAGCCATATCGCCGTACCGCGGGGTGCTAGTCTCGTGCAGGGTCTTATTATGCCTCCCCCCGCCTCATGACACACTCTTAAGATCGTTACGCAATGGGCTCAGAAGCTGTAAGTCTCATCCAGTACTTTTAAAGACACTTATAAATTGGTGACAAGAAAGCAATCTAGTTGGAAGTTTCACATTTTTGTAGCAGTAAAAAGAATGCAACATTAGTAGATCTAGATCTAGGTGTCTTGTGAATGAAAGAAGAAAAGATTTGCTTTTCTCTATGACTCTAGAGTTTAGATCTATAGCTTGAATTATTGTAGAAAGACAATGTATAAATCCGTCTACTCACTGGTTTGTATTGTCCTTTCCTTTCTCCTTCTTCTGACGTTGTAGGACATTCTTTCCAGCTAGCTAAACGGTCAAACTAAACAACTGACGCGTAATCTAAAAAAAAAAAACTAAACACTGACAACGGAAGTTGGATCACCAAAACGAGGCAATATTCTGATTTTTTAAAAATGTAAATCGAAAATTATCCGATACAAAATAAATATATATTAGATATATATAAATTAGATATATCAGATATATTTAAATTAGTTGAATAATTTCTTTCAACATCAATTTCTTTGAGAAAAAAAATTTTGATAATCTTATGTTACGGACAATCTGCCTTATCTTATTTATTACAGACGCTCCTTCTATAAATAAGATTATTGCGTCCTACGCTAATTTGTGGGCTGAGGGTAAGCTTAGTCTTGCATTTATCCTGGTTTCCCGACTAGTCATGCGTAAGTCAAAGCGTGATTCTGCGACAGTTCATCTGTGTCAGCTCCATTGGCTCCCTGTGAGAGCCAGAATTGAATACAAAGTGGCTATAATTTGCCATCAGTGACAACAGTGACATGTCGTCTTATCGCAAGGAACTAATCAAATCTTACGTTCCGCAAAAATCACTTCGTTCTGTTGAGTTACCCCTTTTCTCTTTGACGCCCATTGGTCTGAGAGACTTTTCTCTTTGACGCCCATTGGTCTGAGAGCCTTTTCTCTTTGACGCCCATTGGTCTGAGAGCCTTTTCTCTTTGACGCCCATTGGTCTGAGAGCCTTTTCTCTTTGACGCCCATTGGTCTGATAACAACAAGGACGTCGCTAACATACTAGGGAATTATAGGTCAACAACAAAAAGGGCAGCACTCTCACAGTTCACACAATGGAAAACAACACAACAAATAGACATCATGATTGCAACATTCCTCCCCCTTTAATTTCTAGGTGGCCCAAGATCCAAATCGTTCTGGAACACGCCTAATACGACCTGATGTTCGAGTTGCTGGGGGCACAGGTGACGTCTGATTTTCCTGTGATGATATCGGTATGCCCGAGGTACCAGGGCTGCATGAGAGGCCAACTGATTTACTGGCAAAACTTCCGTTGCTGGAATGTTTACCATTCCCTCCGGAACTGCTGTCTGAAACTCAGGCTCTACAATGCCCCTTGAAATTGAACTGGTTGTGGTTTATTAGGAACCTATTCTGTAAGATCAGGTAGATCCGGAATGTCCGCATACCTTTTACGAATATGGTCCACATGTCTTTTAACTGTACTTCCATCTGTCAGTTTGATGACATAAGAGAGCGGACCGGTAACTGACTCTACAGTCCCCGGCAACCACTCGACTCTATAACCACCACTATGAATATAAACTTTATCATCTGGTTTGAAAGTGCGTGTCTTACAACCTTTATCATGGGACTGGGCCTGCAACGCTTGTTTTGTCTCTATGCGACTTTTCAAATCAGCCTGGAGCATTGAAATGGGTGTACGCAGGCACCGGTTCATCAGCAATTGCTATGGAGTCTCTTGGGTTGTGCTTTGGGGTGTTGTTCTGTATTTGAACAAGAATTTGTTTACACGCATTTCCCATGGAATAGTATTTTCCATTTTCCTGATGCTAGACTTGAAGATTTAAACTGCTCTTTCTGCAAGTCCATTGGTGGATGGATGTCTTGGAGCCGAGCGGATGTGTTTAATTCCATGCCTTGTGCAGAATCTTTGGAAATCATCACTGGTGAATGCCGTACCATTGACCGATACTAGAGTGACAGGAAGACCATGAGTTGCAAATATTCCACTGAGTGCAATGATAGTTGCCTGGGTTGATGTATTAGGAACATTTATCTCTTCTAGCCAATTCGAATGGGCATCAATTACAATCAGAAAGAGTTTACCCATGAAAGGACCGGCATGATCAATATGAACCATAGACCAGGGAGAACTTGGCCATTCCCAAAAGTGGAGCTCTGCCACCGCTGGTACATTTTGATTTTTGTCACATGACAAACACTCTCTCACTGCTGACTCAATATCATGGTCCATTCCTGGCCACCAGACGTAACTTCTGCCTGTAGCCTTCATCCTTGATATACCTATGTGAGTATCATGAAGTAAACACAAAACTGCCTCGCGACATTTGCTAGGAACAATAATCCTAAATCCATCTCTTGGGAAATTGTTACAGATGGAGGTAGGTCCGGGAGTGGAAGTCGACTCAAAGCATCCGCATTAGCATTATCAACTCCTCGCTTGTATTCAATGCTGTAATTATAGATCACTGATCTGGCCCAACAGTATCTAAAAATACTTGCCGACGTTTTTCATCATTTTCTATGCCATTCGCGCCGAAGAAATTTTCGAGCATATCAGTATACTCATCCCAATTTGAACCAAGTTTAAACTCATTAATATGCCAAATTAAAGGCATTTAAATTATGAATTACTATTAATATACGTAAATATACAAGTTTATCCTCGTCGCCAATGTAATAAATCGAGAAATGTATTAGTGACTTAACTAGATATTCACCAACACTATCACTTGGCATCGTAGCTGCCCTAATTTACAAGTCTTAATTAGGCGTGATCTTTTGAACTGGTGAGATCGTGAACTTCCGGTTCTATTTTTAAATGTTTAATTATTTTAGGCATTTCTGTAAACAAAATAGCATGCTTTTGCTGGTTATTGACAGTTGATTTCAACCTCGACGGCTAGTTGTAGTCTTTTAGAATTATACAAAGAATACAATATTAGTTATGAGTAATCCGTTTTTAACATCAAAAGTGAGTAGGCGATAATTAATACTCAAGTGTTAGTCGCATGTAGCTTGTTTATAAAATAAATTAGTCAAGAGTTGCGTTTTCTTGGTTATTGAAAAACAAAATTCGTATTAATAAAAACGAATAACAAAAATTATTTTGCATTAAGCAATAAGTTTGATATTATAAATAGGTGATTATTCCTTTCTGACTTTCACAATACATTGTTTTCTTTTGTAAACATCTTTTGGAAATGAAAGAATCTTTAATCCCCAACAAATGTTCGTACAACCAGTAACCTAGCACACAGACATGTTTCGAATAAAATGATCGAATTCGACCGGAAATGTTTTTTCTTGTAAACTTTTATAGCCATTAGCCCATTACTTAGCCTAGCCTACAAAACATTAAAAGTGTAAGCCTATAAATTGGGCGTAAAATGTTGAAAATCTTTGGAAAAATACCATGTCAGGCTTTCTCTTGTACTAGAAAGATGATCTACTTCTATATACCTTTGTATTTTTGAGTAGGATAGCCAATATTTATATGTGAATTTGGCATGATAAAGAACAACTTCGCAATATTTGTTCCTCTAAAGCAGTGGTTCTTAACCTTTTGAAGTCGGGGAGCACTTTCGATCATGACAAAAATTTGGGGAGCACCAAAATCAAGAGTAAAAAAAACAAACAAATACACATACGTACGACTTTTATTGAAAATAAAAGATTATAACATAAGAGTTTAAAATTAAAACATGACAAACAAATTCTTAATAAACATAAATTTAATAAGTAAAAAAAATAACATTGAGCAAAATTTAATTCAGAAAAATAAAAAGATTTAAAGTGAAACCTGAGCTTGACGGTTTCTACAAATTTCAGTGATATTAGGCCTAATTTTAGAAATAGCTACCCTCAATTCTTCATCCAAATTAGTAAGTGTTGCTCGTTTTTTAGTTTTTATGTTGGTGACTATCGAGAAACCGAGTTCACACAAATATGATGTTGAAAATTGCAACAAGATTTTAAGTGCCTTCATGGAGAGAGCTGAGTATTCTTCTTGCACAAAGATCCAAAATTCCTCCAGAACTATTTCGGAAAATTATATTTTAAGTGTACGATCCGATGATAGGTTGATTAATTCTTCTTCTTCTTGGTATGACAACTTATTATTTGATGTATCAACCGTGGCAAAGGGATTATGTATCCAGTCATATGTTTCTACGTTTATTGATGGAAAATAAAATTCAATCTTTTCTTCTAATAAAGTTAAATGCTCTGTTACTGCTGAAATAATTTCGTCGGTAGTGTTATCATTAAGAGAAGGAAAGATATCTACTTTCTTTTTCTCCAACAAACGATTTTTCAAAATAATAACTTTTTTCCGAAAGGCTGTCAATTTGTCGGTCGATGTTAAAAAAATTTCTTTTCTTCCTTGAAGGCTGGTATTAACACAATTTAAATAATCAAAAATATCAGCTAAATATGCCAATTCTCACTTCAGAATGCAAAAGCAAAGATTCGTATTTGGCTTCCATAGAGATGCAAAGATTTTTAAAGACGCGTATTTTCAAAGGTCTCGATTTTATGAAGTTTACCATAGTTACAACTTTGTCTAGCACAGGTTTTAATGCTACTGGTAATGTTTTGGACACCAGAGATTCTCTGTGCAAAAAACAGTAAGTAGATGTAATATTGGCGTTTCTTTTCTTGGCGAGAGTCACAAACCCTTTTAATGAGCCTACCATTGATGGAGCACCGTCCGTACAAATTCCCACACACAACTCCCATGATATTTTTGAATTGTTCGAAATAGGAAGAAATAGAATCAAAGACATCTTGTCCTGTCGAACGTTCGGTAAGCTCAAGACAGCATAGAAATTGATTCACTATTTCGTTTTCATTAATGAAACGATGAAACCCTTGTATATGAGCTTTTCCACTTATGTCAGTGGACTCGTCAATTTGCAAAGCAAAATGCAGTTTGGAAAGCTTATCGGCAACTGTTTTCTCGAAATCATTCGACATATTTTTAATTCTATTTTTTATTGTATCATTTGAACGAGGAATTTTTATTATTTCCTTTGTTGCTTCATAGCCACTTTTTTAAATACAATTAATGAGGTTAAAAGTTAAATATTTTGCTAGATAAAGGTCACATAAATTTTTATTTATGCAGCATTAGTACAAGTGAGTCAAAACTTCGTTACAAAAACAGTAAAAATAGGCAAAAAGGCCAATTTTTCCCCGTTTGGACTACCTATTAAAAGCATTTGTTCAGCTCAATCAGATAGAGTAAGTGAGTGAACATTAAATTTTGAGTTTCATAATTTCGCGGAGCACTTGCAACTACCTCGCGGAGCACCAGTGCTCCGCGAAGCACCGGTTAAGAACCACTGCTATAAAGGCTTTTATTTACAAATGACGTCAATAAAAACCTTAAGCTCCGCCTATTGAAACGCTCTATATCATGAAAAAGTTAGTATGTAGAGGATATGTAGAGAGATTGCTAAAATGTAGATAGATAGCTGACATGTTGACAGATTGCTGAAATGTAGATAGATAGCTGACATGTAGATAGATAGCTGACATGTAGATAGATAGCTGACATGTAGATAGATAGCTGACATGTAGATAGATTGCTGAAATGTAGATAGATAGCTGACATGTAGATAGATAGCTGACATGTAGATAGATAGCTGACATGTAGATAGATTGCTGACATATAGATAGATAAATGAAATGTAGATAGATAGCTGACATGTATATAGATAGCTGACATGTAGATAGATAGCTGACATGTAGATAGATTGCTGAAATGTAGATAGATAGCTGACATGTAGATAGATAGCTGACATGTAGATAGATTGCTGAAATGTAGATAGATAGCTGACCTGTAGATAGATAGCTGACATGTAGATAGATTGCTGACATATAGATAGATAAATGAAATGTAGATAGATAGCTGACATGTATATAGATAGCTGACATGTAGATAGATAGCTGACATGTAGATAGATAGCTGACATGTAGATAGATAGCTGACATGTAGATAGATTGCTGAAATGTAGATAGATAGCTGACATGTAGATAGATAGCTGACATGTAGATAGATAGCTGACATGTAGATAGATTGCTGACATATAGATAGATAAATGAAATGTAGATAGATAGCTGACATGTATATAGATAGCTGACATGTAGATAGATAGCTGACATGTATATAGATAGCTGACATGTAGATAGATAGCTGACATGTATATAGATAGCTGACATGTAGATAGATAGCTGACATGTAGACAGATAGCTGAAATGTAGATAGATAGCTGACATTCAGATAATACCAGACACCTTCAGATAATACCAGACACCTTCAGATAATACCAGATACCTTCAGATAATACCAGACAAATTCAGATAATACCAGACACCTTCAGATAATACCAGACACTTTCAGATAATACCAGACACCTTCAGATAATACCAGACACTTTCAGATAATACCAGACACCTTCAGATAATACCAGACACATTCAGATAATACCAGACACATTCAGATAATACCAGACACATTTAGATAATACCAGACACCTTCAGATAATACTAGACACCTTCAGATAATACCAGACACATTCAAATAATACCAGACACATTCAGACAATTCCAGACACATTCAGATAATACCAGACACATTCAGATAATACCACACATTCAGATAATACCAGACACATGCAGATAATACCAGACAACTTCAGATATTACCAGACACCTTCAGATAATACCAGACACTTTCAGATAATACCAGACACCTTCAGATAATACCAGACACATTCAGATAATACCAGACACATTCAGATAAAACCAGACATATTCAGATAATACCAGACACCTTCAGATAATACCAGACACCTTCAGATAATACCAGACACATTCAGATAATACCAGACACATTCAGACAATTCCAGATACCTTCAGATAATACCAGACACATTCAGATAATACCAAGACACATTCAGATAATACCAGACACATTCAGATAATACCAGACACATTCAGATAATACCAGACACATTCAGATAATAACAGACACATGCAGATAATACCAGACAACTTCAGATAATACCAGACACCTTTAGATAATACCAGATACCTTCAGATAATACCAGACACTTTCAGATAATACCAGACACCTTCAGACAATACCAGACACATTCAGATAATACCAGACACATTCAGATAATACCAGACACATTCAGATAATATCGGAAACCTTCTGAAAATACCAGACACCTTCAGATAATACTAGACACATTCAGATAATACCTGACACGTTCAGATAATACCAGACACATTCAGATAATTCAGACACATTCAGATAATACCAGACACATTCAGACAATTTCAGATACCTTCAGATAATACCAGATACATTCAGATAATACAGGACACCTTTAGATAATATAAGACACCTACAGATAATACCAGATGCCTTCAGATAAAACTGGATACCTTTTGATAATACCAGACACCTTCAGATAATACCAGACACATTCAGATAATACCAGACACATTCAGATAATACCAGAAACATTCAGATAATACCAGACACCTTCAGATAATACCAGACACATTCAGATAATACCAGACACATTCAGATAATACCAGACACATTCAGATAATACCAGACACATGCAGATAATACCAAACAACTTCAAATAATACCAGTCACCTTCAGATAATACCAGACACCTTCAGATAATACCAGACACATTCAGATAATACTAGACACATTCAGATAATACCAGACACATTCAGATAATACCGGATACCTTCAGACAATTCCAGACACATTCTGATAATACCAGACACATTCAGATAATACCAGACACATTCAGATAATACCGGATACCTTCAGACAATATCAGACACCTTCAGATAATACTAGACACATTCAGATAATACCAGACACCTTCAGATAATACCAGACACATTCAGATAATACCAGACACACTCAGATAATACCAGACACATTCAGATAATTCAGACACATTCAGATAATACCAGACACATTCAGACAATTTCAAATACCTTCAGATAATACCAGACACATTCAGATAATACAGGACACCTTCAGATAATATAAGACACCTACAGATAATACCAGATACCTTCAGATAATACTGGATACCTTTAGATAATACCAGACACCTTCAGATAATACCAGAAACCTCCAGATAATGAAAGACACATTTAGATAATACCAGACACATTCAGATAATACCAGACACATTCAGATAATACCGGATTCCTTCACATGATACAGATACCTTCAGATAATACTGGATACCTTTAGAAAATACCAGACACCTTCAGATAATACCAGACACCTTCAGATAATACCAGACACATTCAGATAATACCAGACACATTCAGATAATACCAAACACATTCAGATAATAACAGACACCTTCAGATAATACCAGACACATTCAGATAATACCGGATACCTTCAAATAATACGAGACACATTCAGATAATACCAGATACCTTCAGATAATACCAGACACCTTCAGATAATACTAGACACCTTCAGATAATACCAGACACCTTTAGATAATACCAGACACCTTTAGATAATACCAGAAACATTCAAATAATACCAGACACGTTTAGATAATACCAGACACCTTTAGATAATACCAGACACCTTTAGATAATACCAGACACCTTTAGATAATACCAGACACCTTCAGATAATACCAGACACCTTCAGATAATACCAGAAACATTCAAATAATACCAGACACCTTCAGATAATACAAGATACCTTCTTATAATACCAGACACCTTCAGATAATACCAGACACCTTCAGATAATACCAGACACATTCAAATAATACCAGACACCTTTAGATAGTACCAGACACCTTCAGATTATACCAGACACCTTCAGATAATACCAGACATATTCAAATAATACCAGACACATTCAGATAATACCGGATAATTTCCTTTTCTTCCCCACTCGGGTATCCCACCAATGAAAAAATGTAGGGCCTATAGTTTTTGTCGCCTATTCTACACCAGTCTGCTTAAATAACTAACTTTTAACCTGGCAACCCTTTGTACAAGTCGTCATTATACATGTAGTGTAGGCTATTCTAGTGTTGGCCATTTTTGTTTATTCTGTTTAAGTCAAAATTGAATTCCATTGGCCATTTTTGTAGGTTGGTGTACAATATTGAATCCCGTTGGTTGTTATTTCTGTAGGTTTGTGTACAATATTGAATCCCATTGGTTGTTATTTCTGTAGGTTTGTGTACAATATTGAATCCTATTGGTTGTTATTTCTGTAGGTTTGTGTACAATATTGAATCCCATTGGTTGTTATTTCTGTAGGTTTGTGTACAATATTGAATCCCATTGGTTGTTATTTCTGTAGGTTTGTGTACAATATTGAATCCCATTGGTTGTTATTTCTGTAGGTTTGTGTACAATATTGAATCCCATTGGTTGTTATTTCTTTAGGTTTGTGTACAATATTTGGATCTCCATGAGTTATATTTTCTTTTATAAACCAACAAAAAAGTTTATCTGTGATTGGCTGAATATTGGTCCAACCGTTAAACATTTAAATATTGGTAGAATATTGGGCTATTATTGGGCAAATATAATGTGCTGTTAGGGATATAATTAAAACATTGTATTGCCTAGTTCTGTTACATTCGTCTCGTCAATGATTATTATATGACACTTTGTATCTGTTTGTTGTGTATCCAAGTAATGGCGGAGAAAACTGTCGACCAACAAGGACTGGAGAAGTCATCCTCCCACATACAGCTGATTACCAGGGGTTCCTTTGTGTGGCTCAGCTGGTCAGACCAGAAAGTTGACATTACAACGTTTAGTTTAGGTTTTTTGAAACAAATAGATGTCACGTCTTATTGAGTCTAGTTTAGGACTTTTGAAACAAATAGATGTCACGTCTTATTGCGTCTAGTTTAGGACTTTTGAAACAAATAGATGTCAAGTCTTTTTGAGTCTAGTCTAGGACTTTTTGAAACAAATAGATGTCAAGTCTTATTGAGTCTAGTCTAGGACTTTTTGAAACAAATAGATGTCAAGTCTTATTGAGTCTAGTTGACGTTTTTTGTATATTTTTTTCGTTTCATTGTATTGTACAATATTATTGGATCTTTTCTTGTGAATTATTTCTTGCATGGTCAAATATAGAGTTTTTTAATTAACCAATTAATATGATTAAAATAAACAAAATATTTTATATATTATATATGATAATGTTTCTCTTCGAATGTGAAAAAATATTTTATTAAATATTTTTCTGAATTTGAAATTTGCAGTAAAAAAAAACATAAGCAAATTGAATGCCGTAAAATAAATATTTTGATGACGTAAGAATCTGACTTTACCAATCATGAAAAAAAAAAAGTAAATTGAAGTTAAAATAAACGTTTCTGCTAAATAAGTTTCCCATGAGTTATCTCTCCTTACATAAATAGTCTTTCTAAATGTGTACTTCTGTATCATCAACAAAGGCTATAGATATTAATAGAATTACCGGAAGTTTGTTTATAAATAGTGAAACAGGTGAACGCTGCTTTAACGGCCCTATGGAGCAAAAAGGTACGACGGGATACTTTACTTTTGTTTGTTTATAAATAACATCACTAACATATATAGCTTTGACCGATCGGAACAAAGTTAATTCAACGCCTTCCAAAACAATTTTGTATTATATCACACATATTGCTGAATTGGTTAAATATTTTTCTTTTGCTTTTTTTTATTATTAAGGTTGTTGTTGTTTTTAAAAAGTTCCAACTAAACACTAAAATACAATCACTGAAACTGTTATCCATTCATCAATGTGTCACATAAAGGGTGTTTATTTTTTCGATCTTTTACACCAGGGGTCTCCAAACTACGGCCCGCGGGCCGCATGCGGCCCGCGGAGACCTTTTCAGCTACGAAAAATATTACGGAAATTTATCTATATCCTGCCAAGATTAGCCACCGCCTACTTACATGGAAGTTATGTTTTTACCGAATTAAATTAGAGATGAGCAGTAGTCGTTATGTTATCCAACCGATCACTACATTGTAAAAATCTTATTCGCTGCTTACTTTTTCAAACTCCATCTACATTCAATGAGTTGATATAACGCCATCTAGTGGCGGAGTATGGCACTGTTACTGGACAGGATATATTCAATGACATTTGCAGATTATAACTTGGACTGGACTAGCCTCAGTTGCCTCAGTTGCCTGACTGTTGATGTAGGAAATAACATAAGTGGCATATAGAAAGGCTTTGTTGTACAGTGAAGCAGATGTGTAAAGTTAAAAACATTCCACAGCCAATGTTTCTACACTGTATTATTCACCAGCAAGCTTTGTGTGCTAAATATTTGGACATTAGAAGTGTATTGAAGATGGTGATCTTAAGAAGGCCACACGGGCTCAACCATAGACATTGCAGAGACATGTTGAAAGATACAGACACAGAATTGCAAGATTTACCATATTACTCAGCACTTATAAGATGGCTAGGTTCAGAGCAGAGTATTTAAGTTAAGAAAGGAAACATTAGACTTCCTAGAAAGTAAAGGCAAGCCACAGCCATTACTGTCTGATGAAGAGTGGGTATGAAAATTAGTCTCTACTAGTAATTTACATTTTCTGAGCCTAATACTACAATGAGAGGAAAATCTAGCTTCTGATCTATACACCCACCTGAGGGCCTTTAGATTTTAGATCCCAACTTGTATTGTTTTCGAAACAAGTACAGCCCAACAACTTGACGCACTTTCAGCAGTGCAAGGTCTTCAACGTCATGACTGAACCAACAGCTGAGTTCCCCGCGTCATTTTTGCATGCGAGATCAGGAGCAGTTTTCTGACTAAGATTCAAAGGCAGAAAAAGTGAGACTGTTTCAAACGGGGTTTGATGTGGCCAGTTGCCCAGATGAACTGCAATTGGAGGTCATTGAGTTGCAAGCAAATGACCACCTTAAGGACAAGTTCAAAGAAGAACTGGTGGGTTTTACCAGTTTTTGCCCAAGCTAGACTTTCCTAATGTCAAAACGTATGCATCAATGTACCTTTTAATCATTGGAACAACATACCTACGTGAGAAACAATTTGAGAACCAACTTGCCCGATGATAATCTCAGGTCACTGTTGATGTTAGAGACATCAAATCTTAAACCAGAAATTTCTGCTTTTTTGGCATCCATGAAACAATTTATCTACATTTCCATACAGGTGTTCATGTGTTGTGTAACAATTTGTTATTAAATATTAAATGAATAAAATAATATTAAATAAATAATTAAAAACAACATCCATGTTTTGATTCTTTTTTATTCGGACCTCGAGTGTGTAGTCGGCCCCCGAACTGCTGTTTGATAGTTAATGCGGCCCTCGGGCTGAAAAGTTTGGAGACCCCTGTTTTACACGTTAGAAAAAGTGTTCCAGTTATCCCTAATTAATGTAACTACACCTTGCTGTGAAACAATGTCGTCACTGGCTAGGAGCAACAATAAAATTTCTCTTTTTGTTCGAAACTACACATTTCTCCCACTTGGTTTTTGGTATTTTTCTAAAGTGCTGTGTAGACCAAGGGTCGGCAACCTATGGCAAGCATACCAGACTGGGCACGCTTGACGATTTTAAATGGCACCGGAAGACTCCCGAAAAGTCAATTAAGGCATATTCGATAAAAAAAACGACTGCGAGAGCAGCATGAGCTCTAAGATGTTGGCACGCTGGATTAATTAGAAATCCTACTTTGGCAAGCTATTATTAAAAGGTTGCCGACCCCTGGTAAAGATAACGATAGAGAAGACTGGACAAGGAACGTACAATCAGAAAATGTACATAAGAAAATGAAAAATAAGGAAATAAATAAACATAGAAAAACTTTATAGTCCAGTTTCTATTTATTTTGTTAATTTTAAACTCTATGTTTGATTTTGGATGGTACTACCTTGGTACGCTTTCGAATTATTTTGTTCTGCTATATTTAAAGTGCTATATTGAGAGCGATACTAGTGAGAGGGTTTTATCAAGTGTGTTATCATAGCTCATGTGTGTTATCATAGCTCATGATTTCGACCATGCCTGTGTTGGGGAGGTTGCTGAAGTTCCTCTACATCCTACTCGTACATTCTCTTGAGGACGACCACCAGCTTGGTCAGCCACCTAAAGGTCAAGGACATAAAAGGGGGCACTAAACAGAGTATTAAAAATAGGCCTATAGTCTACTTAGTCCTAAAGAGAATAAATATATTGAAATATGATAAAACGCTATTATATAGAGAAGGCATTCTTGAATCATCTTTAAAGGAGGACTTTGTTCAAGTTGAACTTACCAGGAACCTAACCTTAATGCAGGCATGGCCCAAGCCTTCAGGTGAGACAGAAGAATTAGGTCAATCCACACAAAAAAAAAGACAAAAAAGGACATAAGGTAGCCTATCACATTCCCGGCATTCGTCATCTGAAGAAAAACAAAAACAAAGAATATACGTTCAACTTAAATACAAAGATCTATATCGTAGATTTGTTTAAAACGTATTAAAATTTCTTTAAAAGTTGCAGCAGAAATAAAAGTTTTTCTAAGAAATCCTAAGCAGAAGACAAAGTGTTGTTGAGATAAGTCTGACGTAGAACACAGATGAGGCGTTACGAAGAGGTCACCTGAACAATTCATGATAGTTTTTTTTTAATCAAACGATTTCAACAGAGCTCATTTCTAAATGTTCCAAAATTAAATTGCAGCAATTCAATACAAATGGTTACAAACAATTATATGAGACAAAGGTTTAAATTTCGCAATTATGTAAACCGCCATTTAAATTACTGCTGCACAGTTACCCACTTATTGCGTCATAACCAAATTGTGGATAAGACCCCCCCCCCCCAATAACCCATACGACAATGTGATGTTAAATGGTTGGTAACTAAAAATGTCCTTGACACTTATGTTTGGTAACAACAAATGTCATTCACACTTATGTTTGGTAACTACAAATGTCCTTGACATTATGTTTGGTAACTACAAATGCCCTTATAACGTATGTTTGGTAACTAAACATGTTCGTGACATTATGTTTGGTAACTATAAATGTCCTTGAAACTTTTGTTTGGTAAGTATTAATGTCCTTGACACTTATGTTTGGTAACTAGAAATGTCCTTGACACTTATGTTTAATAACAACAAATGTCCTTGACAATTATGTTTGGTAACTAAAGATGTCCTTTACACTTACACCAAAGCTCTCCAGTAAAGCTATGCAGAAATGCACCTGACTGCTAGCTACATTAATGAAAGCAGCTCCGATGATAAACAAGGTTAGAGCAGCGCAAGGTTCGTCCATGGACAGGACAACCAGTTCTGACCAGTCCATTAAGACTACGGGAGACAAAGAAATTAAAAAAAGAAATGTTGAAATGAAACAAAGCGAAGAAATATATTAAAATTAAAATCAGTCTTTTAGTTGTATTGTTTAAATTGAAAATTAATTTCGTTTTTGAACATGTTCCATTACAATGACATATAAATATAATACAAACACACATTTTTTATCCCACAGGCAAATAGAGATCATTAAACCCACTCTCCCATATCAAACTCTCCCATTTCAACCCCTAAACAGGCGTAGCCTACATAAAGTATATTTGCCAAGAAACAAAAAACCAAGGTCAAGTTTATCCATCTCCTAAGCAGTACGTGAAACGCAAAAAAAAAAAGAAAGAAGAAAATATTTTCTAGTATTGCCAGATTTCAGTCGCGTGTTGAGCATACAATGAAACTAACAAGACGCTGAAACAAGGTGAGGTTTATTTTGATCGTTATCTTCATTTAATGCTTTATTTACATCAGTATTTTGTTTTACTTTTTAAGTGTTAATAATGGGATCTAAGTTTACGGATAGCACGTATGTTAAGTAATGGGAATTATGTTTATCAATAATAATGACATTGCGTGGGTATACAATATTTGTTTATTTCAAAACAGACCTATGTACATAAAACATAAATAAATAATAAATAAAAATTTATAACGTCAATAAAATTTAATTCAATTCCAACGTGATGTTTACTCCGTTGCCTGGGTAACAATTAAATGGACGAGCAAAGTTAGTTAACATGATTATGATGAATGATGAATGAATAGATAGCATAGTTTTAGGCAAATTTATATTGATAATTTGATATTCCGTTTAGCAGATATTACTATATTGATTCTTATGAACTATACTAATTAGGACTAGGCCAGTGATGGCGAACCTTTTTGAGGCCGCGTGCCCAAAGTACAATACAAGACCAACTTAGTTCTTTCAACGTGCCCAAAGTACAATACAAGACCAACTTAGTTCTTTCCACGTGCCAACACAGCAATGAAAACAAAATCTCTCTTATTCTTTATCGCTCCCCGTGGAGCATAAGGCAGCAACAAAGTTCCGCCAGGCCTCCCTATCCTGGGCGAGCCATCTGATTTCATGCCATGTTCTGTTGGCGGCCTTTGCTTCCTCGTCCATTGTCCTCCTCCACGTTCCCATTGGTCTTCCCCTTCGCCTTTATTCTGGTGGTGTCCATTTCAATGCTTTGCTTGGGAGCCTCTTTTTGTCCATGCGAAGGATGTGACCCAGCCATCTCCATCTTCTTTTCTTGATTTCTTCGATGATGAAGTTTATTCCAGTTCTCTTCCTTCAAATCATCTGAGGCGGCTTTCGGTTTTGGTATTGGTCTTCCAGGTCTCTGCAGCATAGAGAAGGACTGAGCGTACATTTGATTTGTATTGTTTTAGTTTAAAACTAAATACCGAGGTTTTACTTTAGAAAAAAAAAAACAGCTCATACAAATGACCGAACTAATTAACATCTTTTGTCCAAAAAGAATAACAGATTAACAGATCTTTGATTGATACAAACAGCCTTAATATATAAAAAAAAAACATATATTACGATTACAGTTAACAGTTAACTTTATGCATTTGGCATGATTTTGCATAGTTAATGTGATTTTTGCTGTTGTGTGCATGCTGATAATTTGTCAAGCCTTGGCTCATACCCCATAACTTTAAGAGCGAGACATGCAGCACTCATGTCATCTGTCAGTCTGTTTCTTCTATCAGATTTTATATAATTTAAAGTTGAAAACAGCTGCTCACACACATAAGATGACCCAAAACAAAATAAGAAGTGCAATCCCAAGTGCTTTCATCGACTTGAAATTATTAGGCAGAGAATTCCACACTTTAAGGATTTCATCATCAGAGTTACCAACTGTGCTAAGCTGTCCATTTCCATCCGTTCATACTTTATCTTCTCAAGTGTTTCACGCAGATAATAGACTTTATTTTTCCAGATAGAGCTTTCTTGAAATTCCAAAAGCTCCATTTCCAGATTTCCTAAATCTAACCACAATAAGCAAGAAAGATCAAGTTCTTTAAATTTGGCTTTATCCAGGGAAGTAAGAAAACAGAGGGTTATCTCCGTCTAACGGAACTGTACAAATCTATTACCGAAAATCTCCTTTGCAGCGGCTACAATGCTAGAAAATTCCTTCATTGTTTTGCTTCTTTAACAAAGAACTGTATGAAACCAGATGTAAGGTGCCCCTTAACTAGTAACTGAAACAACTTATTCTGGTTTTATATCTTGTGCCACAATCCTCTATTCCTTGTGTTCTTTCAGGCAAAGATAACAATTTTACCAGGTTTTCTCTCATAATGTCACCAACCGTGTAACGCAAAATTATTATTTATTATTATAAATTATAATTATTATGCATGATTATTTACATCTGTGCTTAAAATCACAAGCATATTGAGTATGGTTTTTTAAAAAGTAAAATAAAAAGAAGAGCTGCAAAAATAAACGAAATAGACTAAACGTATTCTAACAAATCGACAATGGCATTATCGATCCGACCAAATTGCCGTTTTAAATCGAGGAACTCCATCCCTAGCGGTGTGACCATAACTAAGCTATTCCATGTTTGGTAAATGCCCGCGTGTCCACAGAAATGGCTCTGCGTGCCAGCTGTGGCACGCATGCCATAGGTTCGCATTCGCTGGACTATGCCTTATACTAAATTCATATTGGCCAAGGCCTAGTCAAGCCTTACGATACGGAATAAAATGCAATGTAAAATACAATTCTTAGTTGTTTTTTTCATTTTTCAAATCATCAAATCATCAAATCATCAAATCAATTAGAAGAACTACAAACCCTGGAAACCTTTACAATCGAACAATAAGTCGTACTCAACAATAGCCTACAAATTATTATTACAGGAAAAAAACGAGCCTTATCTTATACATTACAGCCGCCCCGTCTATAAAGAGGATTATTACGTCCTCAGCTCATCCATGGTCTGAGTCTAGTCTTGTATTTTGATTAGTGTTTTAAATGATGTTAAGTTACTGATTTTCCTGGTTTGTTCAGGCAACAACTCGGGAAGAAAGAGTACTTATGTGCATTTGTTCTTGTATAAGGGATAAGAAAAGTGTTTTTGTCCTTATGTATATCTGAGCATTGTAATATAGTGTTATTGTGTTGCATTTTTAAATTAGAATTTAATGCTTTATGCATTATTACATAAACTCCTCAGTCTTCTCTGGATGCTACTGTCCAAGTAACATATCGAAAACTTCCCGTGGGCCTCAGAGTCTGGCGAAGTGTGTAAACCGCCGATATGCTTACATTAAGAGTACACCGGTGGGCTAACGATTGGGGGACAGACATGGGTGCGCATCCGAGGATCATTGCATTGCCTAGAGGCTTCGAGAAAGGTCGGGGGAAGAAGCAATGAGCGCAACAGCACGTCTCAAATCCGCCCAGGTGCCTGGATGTCCAGACCTATAGTCTGGGATTTGTGCTACCGGGCGACAGTACATGTATACGAGCGAGCTACCACGATAAAGATAGTACCCTATGTTACTCGGCACGCCATATCGCTGTGCCGTGGGGTGCTAGTCTCGGACAGGGTCTTAGTATGCCCCCCTCCCCCCTTTTAATACACCCCTTAAGATCGCTACGCAATGGGCTCAGAAGCCGTAAGTCTCATCCAGTACTTTTAAAGACACTTATAAATTGGTGACAAGAATGCAATCTAGTCGGAAGATTCACAGTTTTTTTAACAGTAAAAAAGAATGCAACATTAGTAGGTGTCTTGCAAATAGAATAAGAAAAGATTTGCTTTTCTCTATGACTCTAGTCTAGATCTAGACTATAGCTTATCTTATCTTAAACTATTGTAGACATACAATGTATAAATCCGTTCACTCACAGGTTTGTACTGTCCTATCCCTTCTCCTTCTACTGACGCTGTTGGACATTCTTTCCAGCTAGCTAAAGTGAGTCTAAACGGGTAAACAAGTGAGGCGTAATCTAAAATCACTGACAACGGAAGTTGGATCACCAAAACGAGGCAATATTCTGATTTTAAAAAAAATGAAAATCGGACATTATCCGATACAAAAAAAAATAGATATACTACAACATGCAGATATATTTAAATTTATATTAGTTGAAGAATTTCATTCAATATCAATTTCTTTGCGAAAAATAATTTTGATAATCTTATGTTACAGACAATCTGCCTTATCTTATTAATGACAGACGCTCCTTCTATAAATAAGATTATTGCGTCCTACGCTAATTTTTGGTCTGAGGGGAAGCTTAGTCTTGTACTTTTCCTGGTTTCCCGACTAGCCATGCGTATGTCAAAGCGTGATTCTGCTACAGTTCATCTGTGTCAGCTCCATTGGCTCCCTGTGAGAGCCAGAATTAAATACAAAGTGGCTATAATTTGCCATCAGTGACAACAATGACATGTCCTCTTATGGCAAGAAACTAATCAATTCTTACGTTCCGCAAATATCACTCCGTTATGTTGAGTTGCCCCTTTTCTCTTTGACGCCCATTGTCGGAGAGCCTTTTCAATATCTGGCCCGAAAGTCTGGAATCGGCTTCCCATACAGCTCAGGCAGACAATTTCTATCCTCACTTTTAAAAAGAACTTAAGACAATATTTTAAGATAAACATTTTCTTATACATTACAGGCGATCCTTCTATAGAGAAGGTTATTGCGTCCTATCCGCGGTTTGAGTCTAGTCCTGTATCCCTATAAGTGTTTTAAATGATATTAAGTTACTGTTAAAACGGTTAACACCGTAATTTTGTTAAGCCTTATTAGACCTCCCCCCCTCTACTATTTTATTTTCATATTAATTCGATAAATACATGTATTATAATCATCACCAATCCCATGACCGTTGTGATCGTTGAGGGGGGAAGGGGAGCAAATGGACACCTCAGCGGTCAACTTTTCCCATTTTTGCCTATCTTGAGCGGTTGTTAATAGTTGAGTTAACTGTCCAATACTTTACATTGTCGAACCAGCATCTCCGCTGAAGGCCTCTCCGACGTCCACCTTCTACCGTGCGCTGGAGGATTGTTTTTGACTGGCTATTGTGCCGCAACACATGACCGAACCATGGAAAGTCATGTTTAACACATGTTTCGAGTTTTAAAAGCCCAGATTTTGTCACTTTTCTATTTTGGTGAAAAGTTTTTATGAGTCGGGCTACAAGTTATTATTTTGTTATTGTTTCTAATTATTGTATTATTTGTCATTTTTCTCACCTCTAAATGTCCACTTCTGTCTAGGTAATCAGAACATAATATGAACATTGTGGTATAAATAATTACATCAGTAACTTTAAATGTTTATATTATTTAAGATAAGATAAGATTGCTTTATTGATCCAAATGAATGGAAAATTGAATTGATTACATAAATTCCGTCTTTCAGCATAGCTAAAACAATATTAAAGAACCATTTGTACTCAAACACATTAGACATTCACGCACACTATCATACCATTTATCATACAAGAAAAAAGTAGGCCTATTATTTAGGAGTCAGCTATTGAGCCATTGTATTTCCTGGCTGAAAGATGATTCTTTTGAAAGAGTGTCACTGACAGTGGAACAAAAGAGTTCTTAAATCTCTCTGTTCTTGCTCTTATAGAAAGAAGCCGACCACTTCGACTAGATATTATGTAACTATCATGAAGCGGGTGTGCATGATCTTGGAGGATTTTATCAATCATAGACAGGCACCTTGAACTGAAAATATCCGCAAGAGATGGTAATTCTGTCTGTGTAGTACGAGAGGCTTTGTTTATTAGGCGGTCTATCCGATGTGTGTTCAATGTGGTGGTATTACCAGCAGGTGATTGCAAAGGTTATGATGCTACCAACAGTCGCCGAGTAAAAGAGATTCATAATGGTTTCCTCTATGTGAAATATTTTTAGTTTATTAAGACAGAAAAGTCGTTGGTGCATTTTCTTACAGAGGCTTTGGCAGTGGTCAGACCAAGTCAGTTTGTCAGTAATTGTGACCCCAAGATATTTATATTGAAAGACTTGATCTATTATTTAGTTGTTTATGTGCAAATCAGCCAGATTGTGTTTCTCCTTCCGGAAGTCTACAATCATTTCTTTCGTTTTTGTGTAGTTCAATATCAGGTACTTCTCTCCCCACCATTTGTAGAAATCTGAGGTCGTCCTGTGATAGAGACTGTCGTCACTGGAAACAAGGCCGACAATGGCTGTATCATCGGCCTATTTGATTACAGATACTGTATCGATTGCTGAACTTTGAATGTCATTGGTGTAAATTGTGTATAGAACGGGAGAGAGGACACACCCTTGAGGCGCTCCAGTGCTTATTTCTCTTATTTGTGAGGTACATCCCTCTACTCTGACAAATTGAGGGCGGTTTATCAGAAATTGCATGATCCAGGCTTGGATGCGTTGACTGACATTTAAAGCAGATAGTTTCTGTATCATAAGGTGTGGTTGGATGGTATTGAATGCAGATGAAAAGTCAACGAAGAGTATTCGAGCGCAATTCTTCGGCGTATCCAGATGGTGGTACTGTCTATCTAACATTAATGCTATAGCATCCTCTGCGCTTCTGCCTTTTTTGTAGGCAAATTGGTAGGGATCAAGGCTTTTGTGCACCTTATTTAGTATACGTCTGAGAATAATTTTCTCAAAACATTTCATGATAATAGATGTTAAAGCGACAGGACGTAGGTCATTGTTGCAAAGGACTTTTCCTTTCTTTGGTACGGGCACAATCTCTGAGGTTTTCCAGATAATAGGAATAGTATGGTTTTCCCAAGATTGATTAAAAATGTAGCAAAAAATAAAGGACAACTGTTCCGCACAAAGCTTTACTAGTCGCCCACTTATTCTGTCTGGTCCTGACGCTTTGGATATGTTTACTTGTTTAAACAGTGACGTCACAACATCTACACTGAAACCTTCTTGACTTTCATCTAGAATTAAATTTAAATTGTTAAAAGATGACATTATGTCTTGGTAAATAGATCTAAAATCATGACAGTCAAAACGGCAGTAAAAATTATTTAGTTGGTTGATAAAAGTATTAATATCTTCATTCACACTCAAGAGTGTTACGCTTGGGTACATAGCCCGTGATTTTCTTTAGGCCATCCCAACATATGTAGTTCCATATATAAATAAAACTATTTTCATCATTCTCTAGAAGTCAAAGAATCCAAAAACTACGTAATGACTACTCCAGTCCTTGAGTTGGATGAAGTTTTACAACGTTACGCTTGGAATATCGTGAAAAAGTTAGTATGTAGTGGACATGTAGAGATATTGCTGAAATGTAGATAGATTGCTGAAATGTAGATAGATTGCTGAAATGTAGATAGATAGCTAATATGTAGATAGATAGCTGATATGTAGATAGATAGCTTACATGTAGACAGATGGCTGACATGTAGACAGACTACTGACATGTAGACAGATAGCTGACATGTAGAGAGATAGTTAAAGAGGTAGTCTTTGTACGCTTCCGTTTTTTGTACACTTCGCTGTTATGTTATGTTGTTTGCAAGTATTTATACACGTAGAGTTTTTGTGCACAAAGAATTTATATTATTATTAATCTCAACTATTGTAAAAGGTCTTGTTAGTGATACATTGTTCATTGTTGACTTCGTTAATTTACTGTAAGCATTCTATTATTATTTTATTTTAGCTAGTTTACAAATAGTTTCAAGAGTTTGTTATTTGTCATTACAACTTGCAATTATTACTTTTATTTTTAACTTATTAAAATTTATATTTTTGGTATCTTAACTCTTGATTTTGGAGTATTTTTTTTCTGATCCGTTTTGTTAGTTAGGGTATTTTAATAGAGATACCAAATTGCTTTTTATCTTTGTTTTCTTTTCAAAATAGACTTTTCTGTAATAATAAACGAGTCAAACCAATAAATGTAAACCTATTACGTAGTAGGACATATACACAATCACACAGACAATCAGACAGATAACCAGACAGACAATCAGACAGACAATCAGACAGACAATCAGACAAACACTCAGACAGATAGACAATCAGACAGATAAAGGTATGTAGAAAAATAGAGAAATAAGATGATTAGATGAACGAATGGATGAATAGATAGACGGTGGGCAGGTTGATGATTGGACAAATGGATGAATGGCTAAATATATAAATAAAAAATGTGTCTATTCCAGAAGATCCAACTTTGTAAGACGTCTGTTTCTAGATGAAGATGATTATATTTTTACAATTGATTGGTCCAGTTTAACCCTTGAACATAAAATCCACAAATTTAACTCTAAACATGAAGATGGGACTTTAGTGGAAACCAACTGGGGAAAGGTACTCACAGGCAAGTTTAACTTACACTTACATATTGTTGATACTAACACTTATATATTACAGACGCTCCTTCTATAAAGAAGTTTAGTGCGTCCAACGCTCATCCGTGGTCCGGAGTCTAGTTTTGCATATTTCTTAATGTTTTAAATGATGTTAAGTTACTGGTTTTCCGGGTTTGTTTGTTTCTATATCTCATAGTTACCGGTATCTGATCTTTTTTTAAATATATTTACTGTTCTTATAACCAACACATAGTAATGGCTACTTCTATCTCGAGAGACAATGGATGCGCACCTCTGCAACTTCAATGGCTACTTTTGCAAATTCTGCGGTGGCTGAACAGTCCGATTCTTAAGTGGCAGTCCCTGGAACAATAGAGGCAGCTGCTTTGAGTAGCCGTCTGTACATCTGGCAGTTTTACGTCTTTTCTCTTCATTCTTTTCTCCAGAGATTCATTGGCTCGCTTTGTCTCAACACATAGTAAATCAGATTAAATTGACAATTAATAAGTTTTGATATTTTTTTAAAATCTTGAATCAAATAGTGGCATTACTAATGATGTATTTCCAAATGTACAGAAAACTATTTTTGTTTTAGGATCAAAGTGGGTTTCGCTGTGGTCATGTGACTTTGACAACAAAACCGACAGTAAACAAACGCATTCTTTTAGGGGATCACGTGATACTACCACGTGGGTGGATGTTGACCTACATCAATATTACACAATCGGCAAAGAGGTAAACCACCTTAAATAATATAATGTGTCAACGTAGGCTTGCCAGATACCTTTTCAGATAATACCAGACACCTTCTGACAATACTCCACTTCTCGAAGAATGCAGCCGAGATCACTCTCTTATGGCTCGGTGAACGAATTTTGCTGTATCACTAAGCTGTGACACACTTCCAAGGGGGGTAGACGCTTGCCCGGGGGGGGGGTAAAGTGGTGAGGAAGTTGACCAAGGCTGGTGGTTCCGCCGTTGCATCTTACTGCATGAACCCAGAGTTTACAAGCCCATTCAACCATCGCCTGGCAAATTCATTCTCAAAAATTTTGGAGTAGGTTTGAGACTTCTCTTTTACAAGACCTGTGCCCCTGCCATCGGTTTATGTACTGTCGTGTAAAGTAAGAATTTCCGGAAACGAGGGGCCCCAACGCCTCGGGCCTGTAATCTGCATGTTAGACTACGCATTCCCTACATTATTAGCCGGAACAGAGTCCAAGGATATGTGTTCCTTTTCCACACGACCGCCAGTCTTTGAGGTTATGTAGGTACTGGTCGTGTTCAGATAATACCAGAGATCTTCAGATAATACCAGACACATTCAGATAATACCAGACTCCTTCAGATAATACCAGACACATTCAGATAATACCAGACACATTCAGATAATACCAGACACATTCAGATAATAACAGACACCTTCAGGGGACGTCCATTAATTACGTCAACAAAATAGGGGGGAGGGAAGGTCTGAAAAAGTTTGACAATTGTTGACATGGGGGAGGGGGGGAGTTCAAGAAAAGTTGACGTCAACAAAATTACTTTTTATGAAGTAAAAAATGAAACAAATTTAGTACTAAATTCTACATATGTCCTGTTAAACTTATATAGATAACATTAACAACATAGTTTTACGTTAATACAAATATATCAATTATGGAAACTACATTTGATATGTCCTTTTTGTGTCCATCTTGCTAGTTTGTAGATCTATGTATGGGTGAAAACTAATGCAATTGTTAGCAAGGGAAAGTGACCGACCAATTGTAGAAAACCTCACCTTCGCTGTCTAGCGTAGGGTTGCCAGACACATGGGTATCAAAAGAAGGACACCTAGGGACAAAAAGGAGGACATTGTGTTTCAATTGCATAGTTTCGCATTTAGCCCGCAATCAGTATAATTTTATTACAAGAGCTGCCACTAAGTTTAAATGTGTATTGGTAAACTGAGCAAGAAAATGTTTTGTTAGAAATAACATATAAATTCAATGTAGGCTGAAAGGCCGCTTGCATTTGGTTGGGCAACTTTAAAGCTCGTGCACGAGTCTTCTAAAAAAACGGATAATTATTTTCTTGTACAAATGATCACCTGTCTATTAATTATATTCCTAACATGTTAATACTAATTTTAAAATTTATTGGTCCTTATGCCTACAAAACAAAACATATTACAAAAGCTGGACATTTTAAAGGTATTGTGCTTTGCCTGCCGGACAGAGGACAAGAGTCTAAATAGGAGGACATGTCCTCCTTTTGACGGACGTTTGGCAAACCTAGTCTTGCGAGACATGGTGGCTGGAATAACAAAAGAACACAAACACACCAACAAACTGTCTGCAGAGAACTTTCAGAAACCCAGTTTTTGTTTGCCGCTCAGTACATATAAATTAGACTAGGCGCCAGAGTCTGGCGTTCGTTATATAAGCGATGGCTGGGGTTGACAATAGAACTAAAAACAATAATAGGCCCTCGTCGAGACTATAGGCCTAACTAACGTTCGTAAAATGAAGTGAATTTTGTGAATCCAACATGGTTATTTTAAAAATATTTCCTTCAGAAAAATAATTCTTGGCTCACCCCATGAAGTACGAAATACATAGCCTACCTTATTTCATTTTAACATCCCTAATTGTGATATATAAACTAATATATTTTTGCTCACTACATTATAATAGGTGAAACATTAAAATTAGGTCGATTAATACATATTTAGTAATTTTTACGTTTTCATTTCTAATTTCTCTGAAAAATTTAATGAGATAAAAATGTATTAGTATCAGTGGCGCCGCCAGTATTGCAAGGAGTGGTTGGCAAATAGTGCAAAAGTAGGGGGACAGGGAAGGCAACTACCGTGTGTATATAAGGTGTATGTGTGTGACAATAATGTAAGTAGGAATAGTGAACTAATGGTTAAAATTAGGTTTGTTAAAACTGGTTTTTCTTCAAAACGGTTTGTTTTCGGTTCTATAAAACCGGATTTCGGTTTCTCAACCCCTCTCCATCCCCCCTTGCCGCGCAATGTCACAAGTTACAGGCCGGAAAAGCCAAATGTGCGTAGTTTTGTAGGTATATTTGAAAAAATAATTCAAATTTAATTAGTGTTTGCAGGGCATTCAAGAGGTTCATTTTTTTAAATACAATATGATTTTGTACACTTTACCATAAAATTCTTTAGAACTAACAAAATTCTGGGCTCATTTATTAAAACCGATAATAGCTTTCAATAGTGATAATCAAATTTGCGATTATTGTTGACCATGATATTAAAAAGCATATGAAGAGGAGGACGATGTTAATCCAGGATGGAGTAAGGTACGCAGTTGCGCACGCAATCCAGGGTACTGCCACCGCTCCTGCTTATCTGTTGGGAACATAGTTTACAACGAGCCATCGTTAAAGACGTTTTTTTTCACAATTTTCTGACACTAAGGATTGCAACTGTAACTTAACATTTGGTTGGATGTTGTTTTGATCGCAAGCCATAGTTGGTATCTAGTCTATGATAGTGTTAGCAAGGCATTTCAAGAATTGTTTTGTGTGAATCCAACATTAGGCCTTTTTATTAAAAATATAAAAGAAAAAAAAAAGGCTGTGCTACTTGAAATAATGATTAGGCCTACCTCCCAACCAGGACACCGAAATCCGATTTTGAAATCAAAACCGGTTTTCCGTTTCTAAACCGGAATCCGGTATTCCGGTTTTCGGTTAACATCCCTAGTTAAAATAGAAGGCTAATTTACAATTGGTGCACACTTTCCCCCTAAACTATTTGACAATTAACATTGTATCAAAAGCTATTTTAGTGAAACGTAGAATTAGACATGATTAAATATGTATATGAAAAGAACAATAGCAAACATATCAGAATTATAGTCAATTAGAAGGGAGGTAAAAATCGCCAAAAAATTGTTTACGTAATTAATGGACGTCCCCTCAGATAATAACAGACACATTCAGATAATACCAGACACATTCAGATAATACCAGACACATTCAGATAATACCAGACACATTCAGATAATACCAGACACCTTCAGATAATAACAGACACATTCAGATAATACCAGACACATTCAGATAATACCAGACACATTCAGATAATACCAGACACATTCAGATAATAACAGACACATTCAGACAATACCAGACACATTCAGATAATACCAGACACATTCAGATAATACCAGACACCTTCAGATAATAACAGACACATTCAGACAATACCAGACACATTCAGATAATACCAGACACTTTCAGATAATACCAGAAACATTCAGATAATACCAGACACATTCAGATAATACCGGATAATTTCCTTTTCTTCCCCTCACGGGTATCCCACCAATGGAAAAATGTAGGGCCTATAGCTTTTGTCGCCTATTCTTTAAATAGCTAACTTTTAACCTGGCAACCCTTTGTACAAGTCGTCATTATACTTGTAATCTAGTGTTGGCCATTTTAGTTTTTTCTGTTCAAGTCAAAATTGAATCCCATTGGCTATTTTTATAGGTTTGTGTACAATATTGAATCCCATTGATTGTTATTTCTGTATTTTTGTGTACAATATTGAATCCCATTGATTGTTATTTCTGTATTTCTGTGTACAATATTGAATCCCATTGATTGTTATTTCTGTATTTTTGTGTACAATATTGAATCCCATTGATTGTTATTTCTGTATTTCTGTGTACAATATTGAATCCCATTGATTGTTATTTCTGTATTTTTGTGTACAATATTGAATCCCATTGATTGTTATTTCTGTATTTTTGTGTACAATATTGAATCCCATTGATTGTTATTTCTGTATTTTTGTGTACAATATTGAATCCCATTGATTGTTATTTCTGTATTTTTGTGTACAATATTGAATCCCATTGATTGTTATTTCTGTATTTCTGTGTACAATATTGAATCCCATTGATTGTTATTTCTGTAGGTTTGTGTACAATATTGAATCCCATTGGTTGTTATTTCTATAGGTTTGTGTACAATATTGAATCCCATTGGTTGTTATTTCTATAGGTTTGTGTGCAATATTGAATCCCATTGGTTGTTATTTCTATAGGTTTGTGTACAATATTGAATCCCATTGGTTGTTATTTCTATAGGTTTGTGTACAATATTGAATCCCATTGTTTGTTATTTCTGATTTCTGTAGGTTTGTGTGCAATATTGAATCCCATTGGTTGTTATTTCTATAGGTTTGTGTACAAGTGAATATCCCGCTCAATTTCAGCAAATATCGTGCTGGCCGAGACAACAGCCTCAATTTGAACAAGGTCAAAGGTCAAGTATTTAAAGAGAGACTTACTTGGGAGGTCAATTCAGAAGTTTGTTTTATTTTATTTTTTTTAACTTTCTCCGTCAGATTAACTTATGGAATGTCTTTTTGACATTCTGTTACTGTTTTAGTTCGTCCGTTAAAAGGACACTGTGCAGGTCATGCAATCTGTTCTCTGCTAGTAAATCTGATCCTTCCATTCTAAAAATGGAAATATTTAATACTCATTTTAATTTCTATACTGGTAACTCTACTGATTCTACTCCATCTATTACATAAATAGAACGTCTTTTCATCTCTATGGTAACCTTAGGTTGAAGTTCAACCATCATGGCGGGCCAATGCCCAGCTTCTGGCTAAAGGAGAATGTTCGGTCATGGAATTTGAAATCAGAACAACTTTGCATATTCCTAAAGGTAAATTTCACTAGTATTATGCGGCTTGTGCTTTTTTCCATATGCAATTATATATCCGGCTCAAAAGTCTTCGATTTAGGCCTATGCCACATATTCATATTCGACTACGTTTGTTTATTATGTGCACATGTCATTGTGTTCAAATGCCTAGAGTAGCCTACACATTGAAGTAACAATAACAATAGAAACACAACTAATTATTGTAATCATTCCCATTAGTCCTTTTGCCGCATGTGTTTGTTAATCTGTTGTAAGTGATACGATAATCTGTGTCTATTTATAAACATATTACACTTGACCTAGTTTTTTAAAGTTTCAGCCAACAGCGTAATAGCACAGAAAGAATTGCTCGTAATATTGCACATAATGTACTCTACCGCAGAGAAAACAAACACATTTTAACACTTATAATAATATAGACTAATCTATGTTTATCGTCTGTTCTTCTTATTAGACAGATTACTTTCCCTTGAAATGGAGCATGCTGCGTCGTAGTTTTGACCAGCCGTCAGTGTTGTGGTATTTATTGAAACATTTGTTTGTAGGGAATACTAGCTAGAGACTCTTCTGTTGGTTGAAAATGATTGTCCAGAAAAGGATACTTTGAGCCTTTAATGAATCTAATTTTTAAGTTTCAATAGTTGGTCAGATACAAAATGTAGGTTTTTAACTAGTTGAAGGTGTAATAGTGCAGGTGTTAGGAATTAGCCTGCTCTTGTCTCTCGCTAACCCGCAATATATTTACACTTTACACCCGCTACATTTGCGTTTCTCTTCACTACCTTGTCTATAAGTAGGGCCTACCCCTCCCTAACATCATTAGTATCATGGCTACACCTCCCTAACATCATTAGTATCATGGCTACACCTCCCTAACATCATTAGTATCATGGCTACACCTGGCGTTTGGGGAGTGGGGATAAAAGAAAAGTAGTATTAATACTGAAAGCAAAATAGACTAATACAACAGGGCAATGAAATAATCGGCAAAACAAGGTAAAATCACAATCCTGGAGCAAGGTCAGAGATACATTAAATTAAATTTTTTCATGAATGGCACTCAAGCAAGGAATGGGTTACCTTGAACTATTCAGTATAAACTTAATAAACATACACACAAAGTTAAAACTTTTGAACAAGCGAGATTTGAATGGGCGTATTGCTGCTGAGAGTTAACACCCTTGCCACTTATACAAGTCAATCTTATATACCTTAATTGTAAAGATTGCTGCTGAGAGTTAACACCCTTGCCTCTTATACAAGTCAATCTTATATACCTTAATTGTAAAGATTGCTGCTGAGAGTTAACACCCTTGCCTCTTATACAAGTCAATCTTATATACCGTAATTGTAAAATGGGCAAGGGTGTTAACTCTCAGCAGCAATACGGCCCATTGTGAACAGCTGAAAATAAATGACGCACATATCTTCTGCTGCATAGAACAGCGTCTGTAACATTAGAGAAGGGGGTGTCGTAAAACTAAAACTTTAAAGGAAATTGTAAAATATTCCTAGTATGTGATATAAATATACTACAAACTTTTATCTGGCATATTTGCAGGAGCTGTCAATGTTTTGTTTTTAAGAAAGTTTGTGAAAAAATCTCAGAAATTAGTGGCACATGTTGTGAATATTGACAACTTAGAGGAAGTCTTCAAGTTAGAAGAAGAGGGAGGTGTGCTCAAGCCAGGAGAAAAAGTAAGATTGTAGTTTTGTCTACAATCAATGTATTCTACTATGAAAGACACTAGTCTACAATTACTCTGTACAAATTACACAATTATATAGCACAAATTGTGAAACGGTTAATCTTCAAATCTGCTTTTCATTAAATACGTCTTTTAAAATAAGTCAAATAAGAATATTTTAAAAAATATATGTGCATATTGTTAGAAACTATTTTCACACGATATAATATTATGCAAGAGTTGAATGTTCGCTAGCATGTGTGTGAGAGTGTTAGTGGGGCGGGGGGAGGAGGGGAAGATAATGGCAGAATGTTATTGTGAGTAGATGGGAATTTAGTGTATGTTTGTCTATGTAGCGGCAGAAGTAGTTGTTGTTGTGTAAACTATACGGGAATGAATAGAACTTAGATATATTATATTATATGAGTTGTCTCACAGCCAAAAGTCTATTTGTACTACAACTGTAACCACAATACATATCTGATAAAATATGTTGGGTGGAAGTTTGGACAGTAGGCCTATAGATACGGTGGCCTCCAGAAACCAGTTACAGTGTAAGAAAAAGAATGTTATCAGTTAACCCGAGCAGATCAAATACCTTATTCATAAGAAGAAAAGCATTGTTATCCCAGCACACCAAGGGGCTGCACAAGATATTAAAATGGTTGATTCAAATAGTCTTGTATTACCCACGTGAATCAATTATACGTACATTGTCGTAGGCTACATCCATGAAACTTTAAGCTCCTGAATGAGACTCAAATCTTTGTTTATTCAATTTCGTATGCTTACTAAGAAAGGAATACTATAGTATGTTTATTAAAATGTAAAAAGACTAGCTATTTTCTGGTTTGGTAATAGTCATAGTACATGTACGGTTATATTAAGTTATGCTAGATCTTTGATATATTGTGTTCCGATTAGTTACATAAATCTCATCAATGATTGTATGACACTTTGTATCTGTCTGTGCACAGTTGTGTATCCAAGTAATGACGGAGAAAACTGTCGACCAACAAGGACTGGAGAAGTCATCCTCCTATATACAGCTGATTACCAGGGGTTCCTTTATCTGTCTCAGCTGGTCAGACCAGAAAGTGGACATTACAACGTCACCACTGGACGGAGCAGTGGACGATGGTGACCGGGATACAAACTTAACCATGAAGAACCTCAGTGAAAAACAAATAGACGTCAAGTCTTACTGAGTCTTGTTTACGACTTTTGAAACAAATAGATGTCAAGTCTTACTGAGTCTAGTTTACGACTATATTTGTTTTGTTTCATTGTAATGGAAAATTTTATTGGATCTTTTTTTGTTTCTTTATATTCTGTAGGCCCCCACATATATTTGTTTTATTCATTGTATGACAGAATTTGTAAGTTGAATAAATTATTATTCTAAAATGTACCTTTTTCATGAAGTATTGCTATTTAAATATTACGTCATGTTATTTAAATAGTACGTCCTGTTATTTGAATATTACGTCATGTTAATTAAATAGTACGTCCTGTTATTTGAATATTACGTCATGTTAATTAAACATTACGTCAAGCTATTTAAACATTACGTCATTATATTTAAATATTACGCCATGTTATTTAAACATTATGTCATGCTATTTAAACATTAGTCATTCTATTTAAATATTACGTCATGTTGTTTAAATAGTACGTCATCTTATTTAAATATTACATATGTTATTTTAGTCCTTTCTGCGGGCTTGGTAGACTTGGCGGCGCCCATCTCCTCTCCAAGTTGGCAGTGGATTTTTTATTTCTGATTGTCTGCACCATGGGTCGAATCCGTAATGTCGAGTTTGGGAGACGAGCTCACTGTCGACTTTGCTATCCAGCCGCATAATTATTTTTTTTTAGAATTGTAAGCTTTTTCATGAATGAAACACAACTATTATAGTGACATCACTTGTGCAAAGTGTAACAAAAGAACATTGACGCTGAAAATAAAATTAAATTCTATCATAAAATAAAAAATAAAATCAGATCCTAGTGGTCGAGTCCATGTATAAAAGTAAAACTATTGAACACAGAAAACAAAACAATAATTGTATATAAGGGGAAGAAACTATTTCTGGATCTCCATTAGTTATATTTTCTTTTATAAAACAACAAAAAAGTTTATCGGTGATTGGCTAAATTTTGGTCCAACCATTGCCCATTTCAAATATTGGTAGAATATTGGGCTATTATTGGGCAAATATAATGTGCTGTTAGGGATATAATTAAAACATATTGCCTAGTAGATGTTCACGTGTGTGCAGGGGCGAAGCCAAAAAATTTTTTCAGGGGGGGGGGGCTGAACTTTCGCGTGACAAACAATTACAGAATTTTTATCGAATTTAGTATATTTTCAAAAATCTGTTGAAAAAGAAAATTATTTTAAAAACGTTCCAGGGGGTCTTTGCCCCCCTCAACCCCCCCCCCCCCCTGTGGCGTCGCCCCTTCTTGTGTGTGTGTGTTATTAAGAGGTTGGGTTTGCTGTCGCTAATGTGAATAGTTGAAATATAACTTAATAGCCAACGAGTAAACTACTTATATCACAGTTTCTGTCAATAGCTATACAACATATATATATATATCGGTCTACTTAAAACACTATCTTTCTTGATTTCGCATACAAAATAATAACCACCTGTTGTAATGTTCAGATAAACATAAAGGACAAAAACACTTTCCTTATCCCAAATGCATATAAGTACTCGTTCTTCCCGTGTGGCATCCGGGCATGGAATGAGTTGCCTGAGCAAACATGGAAAACCAGCGCAGGACGCAATAATCTTCTTTATAGAAAGATCGTCTGCAATATATCCTATAAAATAGAAGCTGTCTTCTAGTATAGAATATAGTTAAACAACTGGCTACTAGTATATAGTTTAACAGCTGGTTCCAGGGAAATAGTTATAATGAGACCTCCTGCTTGTTACCTATACATTTAATACGCAGTAACTTCCCTTTATTTAGTGTTCACCTGAGTAGTCATGGCGATGATTACATTTGATTGCAGTGGCCAGTAAGCCGTTACGTTTGACCGTTCGCTTTCATCCCCAACGCTGCGCCTGAAATATTTTATTGGGGGGGGGGGGGGGGGTAGGGGGCAATGAGAATATCATAACCTTTCTCCATTACCGTAAATTTTTCTAATGTGTTGTCTAGAAAATGGGTCAACAACCTTTTGAAAAGTAAGATAGGGCTATCTAATTCATACAGCGTGCCGACCAAATAAAAGCCACATCTTCTATTACACTTAATTACTTGTAGAAGAGATTTGTATTTTCTTTTGTTGAGAGGTCTTCCGAGTGTTTAAGTCTGGCACGCGGCCCATAAGTTGCCGAACCATGGTCTAGCTCTTTCCTAATGAGAACAATCTACGTGTTTTGAATTTTTTATTTAAAAAAAAAAAGGGGGAGAGCTATTTTCATCAAGCTAGTCATATTTTGGCTGGTCATGTTAGTAAACATCATGAAGACACTGGTTCAAGTTCAGACGCTGTCCAATTCCTGGAGTTTTGTTGCTATAATTCCAGCACAGGTAGCACACACAATCAACTAACCCTTTAAGATATGGAAATCCGCCTCACAACAGCTTAGGACAAAATGTCAGAGATCTGTTGAGTTCTTCTGTATGCGGCAAAGATATGAAAGACCAATAGAAATGTTGAAAGCGGCCTTAAATAAAGAAAGACCAATAGAAATGTTGAAAGCGGCCTTAAATAAAGAAAGACCAATAGAAATGTTGAAAGCGGCCTTAAATAAAGATGACTATTGCGAATTGCAAATATTCACCTGAGAAGACCACATCCCCAATAATAAAGTTAAAGAACATGAACAAACAAAAAATCTCAGTCGAAATTTTAACAGCTGAAAACGGAAGAAGGAAAAACTGCTGGAAAGATGAAGAAGAACTAATGGCCATGCAGTAAACCTGACATTAGATCAATCTGCTCGTCTTAGAGAGCAGTAAACCTGACATTAGATCAATCTGCTCGTCTTAGAGAGCAGTAAACCTGACATTAGATCAATCTGCTCGTCTTAGAGAGCAGTAAACCTGATATTAGATCAATCTGCTCGTCTTAGAGAGCAGTAAACCTGATATTAGATCAATCTGCTCGTCTTAGACAGCAGTAAACTATTAAAGATAGAATGATTATTTTAATATTTGTATAAAGGTGAGGTACTTAGCGACATTACGTTTCCTACTGACATAATATAAGTCTTGATCTTTTTCAAATTTTTAAAAATTATTTTATAAAAGAGCTTACATTATTGTTATTCTTTTGTTAATTGTGATTTTTATACATTAAAAATATATATTTAATTATTTAATTTATTTTATTGTATAGGACTTTGTGTTCTTGAATTTAATTGAACTCAAAGAGAATTCTATTTATCTGGTTACGGTTTCTTTAACGGGCCAACGGATTAAATTAATTTAAAAAAAACGATGCTGTTATAAGTTAAGTAGAGATCTACTAATATACAGTAGCATCCGGGCATGGAATGGGTTACCTGAACAAACCAGGAAAACCAGTGACTGTATTGAAACCAATAATCTTCTTTATAATAACGAGCTTATCATGCAAGAAGTTTACTGGATTTAGAAAGAATCAGAAAACGTAGATTCAAGGGTTTACTTCTGTATTTGTTCACAAATGTGTATGCATTTCTTCAACGATTTTTCCTACAATGGACTTCGTCAACAATGAATCCGATAAATATTTCCAAGACATTCTTAAATCAACTATGGCATCGAGGAGAAAGGAAAAACAAAGTAGAGATAATGCAAGAGATTTAGACTACTTGATTTATTCATGATGGCTTCCATGGAAGATCACAACGTACAAGCGGGACCTAAACAAATGACCGATGAAGAATTGTGGGAAATTCAGAACTCTTCATTGTCGCCGGAGTAGAAACTATTTCAACAGCTTTACAGGGAATCATTTACTCTTTGGCACAACATCCCGATATTCAATCCAAGATTGTTCAGGAGATATATGAAGTTTTTCAAGACGAAGAAAACATTGACTATGAGTAACTCGCTCACCTAAAATATACATAACAAGTTATTAACGAGGGGCTAAGGCTGTTTCCCCTCATCTCTATCATTGCTCGCCTTACGGCTGAGACAAAGACTTACAATAGTGTAACAATTGTCAAAGGATCAGTTGTTGAGATTCCGGTAGAACTTCTGATGGTCGATCCAGATTCCTGGACAGAGCCCAGTACGTTTGACCCGGACAGATTCTCACCAGAAAACAAAGCCAAGAGAGACTCAACAGTCTTTCTTCCGTTTTGGTTTGGCCCAAGAGTTTGTCTTGGCCAGAGATTATCCATGATGGAGTTGAAGTCTGTCTTGGTTTATCTCCTCAGACAGTTTCAATTTGGTCTGAACCGAACTCAAGGTGGGGGAGACAATAAAAATGGAAAACGTTGGTGAGACCAGTCCATCCGATCCTTTTAGAAGCAACGAAAAGGTTTTAAATTGTAACGCCGACAAAAATGTCGTAGTATAGCTATTAGCAATAGAGAAAATTTCTTACATATATACATATATGTATGTATATATATACATGTATATACCAAATACATATACATGAAATTATTTAAAAACATTGTGTCGATTTATTGTTTTGTTCTTCTAGTATTTTTATCTTATCTTATACATTACATTATTTGAAGATTGTTCGGCTTGGTCAGCCAACTGTGAAAATGTATGGACTTGTTTTTCTCTATGGTAAAAGCTCTATGCATTAGATATTGATTTGAAAAGACCACGCATTAGACTGGCTATAGACTATATTAGATGGAACTAGAAACAATTACTATAAGGCGTACAGAAGTGTTTTTATTTCTATATTAATGTGTTGTATTTCTGTTACGATTGAATGCTTTATGTATACCATAATTACTAGTGTGATTTTCATTCTTTTCTTTTTTTCTGAAATGATTTGGTTAAACTACTTGGTTAAACTACTTGGTTAAACTACTTGGTAAAACTACTTGGTTAAACTACTTGGTGTAACAATTAGTAACTGTAATTATGTTATCAATTTATAATTAACCTTATAGCTCTTGTCTGACAAAAAAGGAGAAATAAAATTCACTTTAAAGAATTAATGGTAGGCCTAATGAATTCTTTTCAGTATTATGTATTATAAAGATTATTCATCATAAAGACCTACATTTAATATACAAAGTATTACAGAGAAATTTAATCTAATTACGTCATCACGTGTATGAACGGTGGTCGAGCGGCAGCGCGTTCCACTGGCGTACCAAAGGTCCTGGGTTCGAATACTGGTGAATGATGTTTTTTTTGTTCCTAGACTCGAGGGTGTCCCTGACGGGTAGGCCTACCTGACATTAGTTGGGGTAAAGTAACTGGGCATTGTGCTGGTCACACATCCCGTAGTATGCCGTGGCCAGTGAAACTGTTGAACGCTGCTTCATCGGCCCTATGGTCAATTTGGTCCGACGGGTACTTTACTTAGGTCATCATGTGACCATTCCATGGCAACAAAGTAGATAAAGCAATAGCATTCATTAGCACCAGTACACATTTCACGTACGGTAATACTTCTAAAATTGTGAGGGGAAAAAGGGAGAGGAGGAAACATAATTTTTATACTGTGTTTAAAAAAAAGTTGTTTTTATTTTCATTTGTAATTGGTACCGGGGAGAAATGGCATATTCAAGTAATAGAAGTCTATTTGTCTATATTAAACATAATATGCTATCAATACATAATACAATATATGTTATGGCTACGTACTGCTGGAAATGGCTAAGCCAAGGGTCGGCAACCATTTGATAATAGTGTGCCAAAGTAGGATTTCTAATTCATTCAGCGAGGCCAACAGCTTAAAAATCAACCCTACGCCAATAATCATTTTCTTGTAGAAGAGACTTAAATGCATTTTTATGGGACTTCCGAGTGCCATTGAAGTTTGCTATGCGTGCCAAGTGAGACACGCGTTCCGGAGTTTGCCGATCCCTGAACTAACCGGTGGACACACACACTAAAGTAAATGTGTTCCTGGGCTTTTACTAATAATATTGGCTCCTTCTGTCTCGAGAGACAATGGATGCGCCCCTCTAAAGCTTCAATGGCTACTTTTGCAAATTCTGCGGTGGCTGAACAGTCCGATTTTCGAGTGGCAGTCCCTGGAACATTCGAGGCATCTGTATTAGGTAGCAGTCTGTACATCTGGCGGTTTTAAGTTTTTGCTCTTTATTCTTTTCACCAGAGAATCGTTGGCTCGCTTTGTCTCGGAGGCAGATACACCAGCATGAACAACCTGTCTCCATGTTGTACGGTCCATTGCAGACTGTTCCCAGATTTGCAGGTCGATATTTGTGGACCTGGTGTCACGTTTGAGGACGTCCCTGTAGTTTAGTATTGGTCGCCCTGGGACTCTTGTGCCATTCTCGAGCTCTCCATACAAAATGTCTTTAGGGATGCGGCCATCTTGCATCTGGCTGACATGACCCACCCAGAACAATCTGCGTTGGGTTAGCAGGGAGTAGATGCTAGGAATATTTGCGCGATCCAGGATCTCATGGTTGGCTATGTGGTCCTTCCAAGTGACGCCCAGTATTCGGCGCAGACATCTCATGTGGAAAATGTTTAACTGGTGTTCCTGGCGCATGTAGGTTGACCAGCTCTCACTGCCGTAAAGTAGTGTACTGAGAATGCATGCCCTGTAGACCATCATTTTCGTGGTCCTCGTAAGTTTTGAGTTTTCCCAAACACGCTTTGATAGCATAGCGATGGCAGCAGATGCCTTGCCCACTCTCTTGCTTATCTCGTTGTCGATTGACAGATTATCTGAAATGCACGAACCTAAGTAGGTGAATTCTTTTGTGAGTTGAAGAGTATGGCAGCCAATGTTAATGTTGGGGATTGATGTAACATCCTGACCCATGATTTCAGTTTTATTCAGACTGATTGTTAGGCCAAACTCCCGGCAAGCCTCTGCCAAAGCACTAACCAGCCTTTGTAGTTCTTCTTTTGTATGTGCAGTGAGGGCAGCATCGTCAGCAAACAGCATCTCACGAATCCTGATCTTTTTTACCTTTGTTCTAGCTTTGAGGCGCGCCAGGTTGAACAGTTTGCCGTCCGATCGAGTGTGTATGAAAACTCCATCGTTCTGAACGCATGTTCAAGTAAAACGGAAAAGAATATGCCAAAGAGTGTTGGAGCCATCACACATCATTGTTTCACACAGCTTTTTATGGGGAAAGGCTTCGAAACTGAGTTGTCAAACTGAACAGTACTATGCATGTCGTTGTGGAATGATGTCACCATTTTCAACAATTTTTGGGGGCAACCAATTTTCTTAGCAGAGCAAACAGACCGCCTCTACTGACCAGGTCGAATGCCTTGGTCTAATCAACAAAGGCTATATATAGGGGTTGCCTTTGTTCGCGACATTTTTCCTGCAGTTGCCTTAATGAGAATATCATGTCAGTAGTGGATCTCCCTTTCCTAAAACCGCATTGAGACTCGGGGTACACCCGTTCGGCAAGTATCTGTAACCTCTTGAGGATTATGAGGGCATAGGCTTTGCCCACTATACTTAAAAGTGAAATTCCTCTGTAGCTGTTACAGTCGGAGCGAACTCCCTTGTTTTTGTAGAGAGTCACAATATTTGCATCTTTTAGGTCCTGGAAATGGTTTCTTCTTCCCAACAGCGACAAAGCAGCTTATGAAGAGGTTCCGGTATTGCAGATTTGCCTGCCTGAATAACTTCTGCAGGGATGCCGTCGTTTCCAGGCGCCTTTCCGCGGGCAAGCATCTCAATGGCCGAGCTAAGTTCGTTCTGAGTAGGGGGTACATCCAAATCTTCCATTTCTGTCAGAGTTGGGATGCTGGGCAGCGCAGTTGCTGATACTGTTTTTTCTATCTGGTACAGGTTCTCGTAGTATTCCGCACAACGTTCCATCTGTGCGGCACGGTCTTTGAGGATTGTTCCGTCATTTGATTTGAGTGGTGCAACCCTGCCATTGGTGGGACCGAATGCTTTTTAATACCCTCATACATTCCTCTTATGTTGCCGCTGTCTGCGCAGGCCTGTATGTCATGACATAGGTCTTTCCAAAAGTTGTTTGCGCATTTTCTAGCAGTTTTCTGGCAGTTGTTTCTGCATGTTCTTAGCCTTGATAGGTTTTTCTGTGTGGGGTCTTTTTTGTATATTACCAGGGCATCTCTTTTGGCCTCAATGGTGGCAGTCATTTCGGGCAAGTTGGCATCAAACCAATCAATGTTTTTTTTTCTTCTTTTTTCCGAACACAGACAAAGCTGAGTTATAGATGGTATCGCGAATAAACTTCCAGCTTTCCTAGATTCCACTGGTAGTGTAGTTCATGAATGATCCTTCCAGAGACTGTGTTAACTCAGAGCAGAGGTTTGGGTTCGCCATACTGGTGACATCTAAACGGGTTTTACCTTTTTTTCTGTGTGGCGTACACTTTTTGGGGCTTGAGTCTAATCTTGCAGCACACTAGAGCGTGATCTGTGTCGCAGTCGGCGCTGTGGTAGCTTCGTGTTAAGAGTACGCACTCGAGATCGCTTTTTCTTGTTATGATTAGGTCCAGTTGATGCCAGTGCCCTGATCTAGGGTGTCTCCAAGAGACTGTGTTGCGGTTAAACGCACAATTCCAGCAGACGCTGCCCGTTTTCGTTTATCTTGCCAAAGTGACCGAGAGAATCTGGCCAGATGTCCCATTCAGATCCCACTCTGGCGTGTAAGTCACCCAGCAGGATTACGTGTTCCGATGTTGGAATCGTCTTTATGGTATCACTGAGGTCCTCATAGAATCTATCCTTCGTCTCTTGGGGCGAACACAGTGTAGGAGCATATACACTGATGAGGTGTACTTTACCAGAAGCTTTTGACATTATGATGGAGAGAATACGCTCTGTTCCGCCAACAGGGGGGACTATCATGGGTAGGAGGCTATTTTTGATTGCGAACCCCACGCCATGTATTCTTGCTTCATTGGGGGACTTGCCTTTCCAAAAGAAGGTGTAGTCCTTCTCTCGAATCGTGCCGTCTTTAGCCAGCCTGGTTTCTTGCAGTGCCGCTATATCAATGTTTAGCCTTCTCAGTTCACAGTCTATCACGGCCGTTTTTCTGCGGTCACTGACCTTTTGCAGATCTTATGCCAATCCAGGACACATTGTCCTTATGTTCCAAGTTGCCAGTCGTAAGGCTGGACTTTTCTTTTTTTATTTCTTTATATGTCTTGATGCATTGTTTACAGTCTGCTTGTCGATATGTCTAAGCTCTAAGCACTCATTAGAGCAGGCAAACTGTGGCGGATCAGCACCTTATTGTCTGGGTGCTGCCCAGATTGTGGCGGGCGGTAGCTGATCAGTGAGGTGCGAAGACCTCTCCTACCGACAGAGGCAACCCGTAGCGTCCGTACCTTACGCCAATCAGGCTGGACTTAACTCGTGACTGTTGCCTCCAGTGTTGTTTTAGCTGCTTTGCAACAGCACCAGTTTCCTCTCCGGTGCGCGTACCTGGGCCTTGGGTAAAGAGATCATGGGTTGCCCATGCGTCATAATCCCTCTCTCTGCCTAACCAGTGTAACCCAAAGGAATGCTAGGCATTAAATTTGGCATTGGCTCGGCTGAAGGGGCTGCCGGATGGAAGACCATAGTTGGTAATCCAAACGCCTATGGGGCACCACTCCTGATTTTTCCTCGAGGTTTACTCCTGAAGCCTATTTATGTTACCGCTAGGTTTGATGTCAGAGTGTCCCCTCTCCTAGATGGACTGCCTTTCCAGGCTAACGAACTCCATTCGGCGTTTACTAGTTATTCAATAAACGAGCACATCCGACTACACAATCCTTATGGATTATTATTTAATTAATATCTTTTAATTCTGTTTTCTTGTGCATAAGGAGACAACTAACACAAGGTCATTTAAAGGTCTTGTTCATAAGCAGGTGACAGCTAACAAAGGTTGATCTAATGGTCATCATTTTATTTATCCCAAATTATCCTGGTGAAATTATAGCTATATCACATTTATCCCAAATTATCCTGGTTAAATTATAGCTATATCACATTTATCCCTATACTATTAAGTTTATTACACTTCCTCTTTCCCATCCCCTTTCAACGCCACCCCCTCCCCTTTCTCCATCATTTAAATTTATCTCTATCAAACTTTCGCGCCCACATTCCATTTTACTCTCTCTCTCTCTCTCTCTTTCTCTCTCTTTCTCTCTCTTTCCTACACTCTGGCTCTTTCTCAGCATGGCCGTTTCAGCAATGTAGGAAATATAAAATAACGTAGGCCTATAGATTTATTTATATCTAGCGTCGAAACTCGGTTTGCCAATGAGCATCATCAAACATAAGTCAAAAGGATATCCCCGCAACAGGTGGGGAAAGAGATAAGGTTTCTTTCATAGAGATAGTTAATAATTGCTGTTTTTTCTTCTTTGCTAAAGATTTTCTGTGCTTTTTGAACCATGCAAAACAACCAAATTAATTTTATGGGGCCAACAAAGTTGTTAGTTTAATATCATTTGCTAACATTCTGCTAAAAAAAAATACACTTAGACTAGACTAGATCTTTCAGATAATAAAAATATAGGCCTAATTTAATTTTGAAATATTATTTATGTCAATGTCACTGATCTATATGATTTACTTTACACAAGAACAGTAACTCTTGAATGTTTTAAAGTTTATAATTTTTTTCATTTCACATAATATACTTATACTTATTATAGTTATAGAACTAAGGCTTGGGAAAAGTGTAGACTTAGTTACTGGGGAACCTATCAGTTTTTTTTAATCACCCCCCCCCCTATCGCCATGGCCTGGCATAGGCATAGCCTTACTGACTGAAAGAGTTCGACTGCACTGAGTACTGAGGAGTGTGATAAACGAATGTGTGATCTTTGCTCCCTGGTCCCTAGCCATAAAACTTCGATAACCTACTTTATTTATTAGCACAAGGCCAAGTTCTCAACGCTTAAGACAAAACTTCTTATTCGAAATAGATAGAGATAATGATAATAACCTATACTATACGCTATATTTATATGCATATAATAATATTAATATAGGTAGGCCTACGATATTTTGCAATTTTCACTCGAATTCTAGTCTATTATTTTAATTTAAAAAAAAAAAAGATCAAACTATCATAATTAATCTTATGACTTATGATATAAAAGACTAACTATGGATTCGGACGATGTTTTCCGTCAAGGTTTGTTTTAAACGTGTTAAAACTATTATAACTATTAGTTTAGTATTAGGCCTACAGTTGACTTTTCACTTTGCTAAAAAAATATGAAAATGAAGGCCATTGTAGACCTATAGACTATATCAATCTATAGGACTAAATTATACTAAATAATAAATATATAATATCTATTATCTTATACATTACAGACGCTCCTTCTATAAAGAAGATTATTGCGTCCTACGCTCATCCGAGGTCCGAGTCTAGTCTTGCATTTTTATTAATGTTTTAAATGATGTTAGGTTATTGGTTTTCCTGGTTTGTTCAGGCAACCCATTCCATGCCCGAATGCTACTCGGGAAGAAAGAGTACTTATATGCATTTGTTCTCGCATAAGGGACAAGGAAAGTGTTTTTGTCTTTATGTTTATCTGAGCTTTGCAACAGGTTGTTATTGTGTTAAATTTCTAAAGGCTATGACTATTCGTACACTCGGTGTACGAATAGACTACTGGTCTATCCGTACACGACATGCGCAGTGATGATTATAATTGACTGCCTCAAAACCAGCGCTGAATCTATTTGTTGTGTGTTGTATAAAGAGGGGACAGGTTCTACCCTCCTGTCAGTCGTAGTTATAATAGTTATTTTTTTTTAATACTTAGCAAATTACTTTTACTGTTGTTTTTTTTTTATTATAGTTTATCATTATATTTATAAATAATTCAGACGGGTCTTTTATGTCAAATAACATACAATACCATACAACAAAACCAGTAAAATTTCTTCACAACACTTTATTCAGTCTCGGAAACAGAACATCAAGCAATTATAGGGGAGAGGGGGCAGGTTGATACGGGGGCAGGTTGATACAAATTGTTTTTTACAGCTATTATACTACGTATGCACAGAAGAGTTAGTACGGGAAATAGCTTTCTACTTTCCCTACTTTCGATAAACAAATGGCTTCGCTCGTATCAAAATTGATAATACTGTGAGGAAAATTGAAATTTGAAAAATATTGATTTACTATTACGTAAGAGATTTCACAGACACGGTAAGTACTTTTATTTCATCATCTTTTTATTTAGGTTAAATGGGGATTCCTGAATACTTTTATTTAAATTACGATTATGTTTTTTGCGTTTTGTTTTTAATGTAGTCGAATTAAGGCAATGTGGTGTAGTGGGGCAAGTTGATACAGCCGTTTCGGGGCACATTGATACAATATCCAGTTACCTACCTACCCCTTTGAAGAAGCATTTAAACATAGAATAATATTTATTTTTTACAAAAATGTATTTATATTTAAATAGAGTGTTAGGTTCATTGAGTTTAGCTTACATTTAAATCATTTTCATTTATTTTTGCTTTACTTTTTATGTCTAGCTAGTGTTATTCCTATTTATTAGAACTAGCCTAGGGGTTTAAATTTAATGCTTAGGCCTTATACAGGCATCTAATAAAAAGGTTTAATTAAATACATTACTATTAAACTATTATTTATCATATTTTTTTACGATTATTGCGATTTTAAAATTTAGTTTAACTGTATTAAATTACCAGGGATATTAATATTTTTAATTGTTTCAGATGGTGCGAAGATGTAAAAGAAAGTCCCAACTTGGGGATACGATAGAAGTTTTATTGACAAAAATTGTTCTAAATAATAAAATAAACAATAAAATAATAGTTTTGGGTTGTTTACTTTGTTAAATTGTCACTGTATTAGTGTAATTATTAAATCTTATTCAATGTATCAGCTTGCCCCATAATGTGTATCATCTTGCCCCTACACGGGGTAAGTTGATACAAAATATTTTACATTGCTTTTAGAGCTATATTTATTTTAAATATGTTCAAATGAATACAATTTGTAGATAAAAAAAATGCAGGATACCTAGGGGAACCAATAAAAGTATTTATATCCACTCTAAATATAATGGTTTGCAATTAATGTACAAAAATGTAAAATGTGTATCAACGTGCCCCCTTCTCCCCTATATATAGCCTACCGGTACCGGTATATATAGGCCTATATATAGGCTATAGGCTATATAAAGCCTATATATATATAGGCTTATTTATATTATCATTTATAAACAAAGGTATCTATAAACTATAAGTACTTAAAGAAGGCCTATACTATAACTATAAGGTCGATAACATTAATAAAAATGCAAGACTAGACTCGGACCACGGATGAGCGTAGGACGCAATAATCTTCTTTATAGAAGGAGCGTCTGTAATGTATAAGATAATATAAGATAGGATTACATTATGATGCATAAAGAAAAGCCAAAGAAATTAACTTAACAAAACTACAAGTTTAACCAGGACTAACAATATTAGAAAAGAGTAAATTAAAAAAAAAAAAAACTGGATATACTAAAATTGAATAAAAAAAAAATTAACAGCGGCTGACCGGAGGGTAGAACCTCTCCCCTCATATAACAGCGCACCGTTCTAACCGCTAGGCCAGTAATACTTGGTAAAATACACCAGTCTATAGCCTTAAGATTTTTAAATATTTGTTAATGCGCAAAAGAAATGCGCAGTCGAATTTAATTATCAGTGCGCATGCCGTGTACGAATAGTTATCCGTACACGGGTGTACGAATAGTCACTTCCTTTCTAAATTAGAGTTTAATTCCTTATGTATTATTACTACTTTACTCTTTGCCCTTCTGCCCTCTAGTGTTTCTAGGTTTAGTGATTTGACTAATGGTGTTACTCTTGTTAATTGGGAATATTCACTAGTTATGAACCTTGCAGCTCTTTTTTGAATTTGTTCCCATACAGATGCAGCATATTCTAGTATAGGCCTAACTAATGTGAGATAGCATTTTAGTTTTATATTCTTATTAAATTTGTAGAAGTTCCTTTTTATGAATCCTAATGTTTTGTTTGATTTTTTAATTACTTCATCAATATGAGGGTCCCAAGATAACTTATCATTTATTGTTACTCCCAGATACTTAGCATTGTTAGTTTGAGTTAGTTCTTTACCATGAATGAAGTAGTTTGCTATTATTTGTTTCTTTTTCTTGGATACCCTTATTAGTTGGCATTTTTCTGGGTGAAAAGACATACATGTACTCCAGTTTGATTCCCATTTTTGTAGTTCATCTAGGTCTTTTTGTAAACGTTCACTATCTTTTCCTGTCTTTATTATTCTATAATTATAAATTATGCAATCATCTGCAAATAATCTTACTTTTGTTCCTGTGTTGATGCCATTTGGCAGATCATTAATGTAAATTAGAAATAGTAGGGGCCCTAGATCAGTTCCTTGTGGAACTCCTGAGTTTACTGTTATTGGTGATGACTTAGAGCCATTTATTATCACTGTTTGTTCTCTGCCTATAAGAAAGTCCTGAATCCATTGATGTAAGGGACCAGAAATGCCAAAGTATTGAAGTTTTTTAAGAAGACTAGAATGATAATATGACTTATATGCGGCACATTAATAGCTTTATTGCTTTAAATTTAATTTATTCCATACAAACATATTTGTTTGGTCACGTTTATTTAGCTGAAAATCTATATGTTTACATTAAAATAACGTTTGTTGTTCCTTGCAACCCTAACCCTTTATAACTATGTGACTAATGACTAATATTATAATTACACTATTTACAAAGGCAATGAGCTGTAGGCCTATGCCCTACGCCCTACACTCTCACAAGTCAAAATAAACATTATTTTCAAATTATATATGATATATTATATATGTTACCCCAGTTTAACTAAATAATGGAATAACGCGGCAAGATTTTAATTATTAAGGCCCCATTAAATTTGCTCATCTATACCTTTGAGTTTAAATTATTGAAAAAACTTATATCTACATGGACACTGCATAGAGAAAAATATTATCAGTTTAGATTCTTGTGTTGCTGTTTAAATACTTATATTTAATATATGCATGTAGACTACCGTATATTACACTCAGTTTATCTTTGTTCTCCCATTTACTTACTTTTAAACAGCTTATCATGGTAGCGTTTTGATCTGATTCTGTGGCCAATGTATCATCATCATCATAAGGTCCCATGCCGGGTGGTTGAGGCGATCATGTCTTAATTTCCACGTATCTTTTATTCTGGCAAACTCCAACGTTTCCGTTGTTCCTGCCATGCCATGCCACTCCGTTAGATCATCTAGTATCTTCTTTCTCTGTCTTCCCCTGCGTTTCTTTCTTTCTGGCTTTCCATTTATTATATTTTCTTTTCTAATTATGTGGCCTACTAACGTTGATTTTCTTTTCATAATCTTTACAATTATTTATCTGTTAGTGTTTGGCCTTTTTAGCAGCTCCACATTAGATATTTTATTTGTCCATGCCACTCGCTGCATTCTTCTATAGAGCCACATCTCTGCACTTTCCAAATATGCAGTCATTTTTTTGTTCATTGTCCATGCCTCACAGCCAATGCATACTAGGGGATTATGTGATCGTAATGCCCAGCTGCCTTTACTTAGTTCCAACTAATGTCAGGTATCCATTGGCGGTGGGTAGACTCAGGGACACCCTTCGGTCCTGGTAACAAATCCTAGTCTTCTCAATGATTTGAACTCAGGATCTTCTGTAAGCTATTCAAGTGCGCTGTTGCTAGGCCAGCATGTCCCATAATTTGACCAGGTAGAGCGATGTCTAATGTTTACATACACATTTTAAATATATTATTGACATTTAATTTTTTTAAATAAACAGAAAATAACCTTTTAAAAGAATGGCATTATAATAAAGAATATATTTTCAAAGGGGTAAAACAAAGCTTAGAAGGATGGATCAAAAAGCTGGAATGTAATGGTGACATTGAAAAGCAGCATTTCTTTAAAAAGAAATTTGTGGATAGCTTACGTGTTGCACCGATTGCAACACACACAGATACAGCCAATGAGCAGCATTATGAAGTTCCAACAGATTTCTTTCTACAAGTAATTCTTCTTTTTTTTTTCATTATGATTTTATAATATTTGTATAAAATTGTTAATTCATCTAGCTGGGATGATGTGGATTCGAGCAACTGGTTGTAAACTCTGAAGAAATTAAATACAAGTTTGGGTACTTGACATAATTTACCCAAAATATCAGCTAAGTAGTATCTGACATCATTTAAAGAAGAAAAAAAATGCCAGTTAAGCATTGTGTCTGTCACATGTTCAGACAATAGAAAGTCAGCTGGGCTGGTGCCCTAGTATTGGATTTAAGGTGCCAACTAGTGCTACTGTATTTCTTAATAGAGTTTGCTCCCTTATTCATTACAAAGCATCCCATTAGTGTAATGTGTTTAAAATAATTTTTTTTTTTATATTTCTGACAAATGTTCATATACTTGTGCATACTTCAACTTAAATTACTATTCTCTTTCCAGTTTTATTGGTTGTTTTTTTTTAATGAAAAAATGTTGACTTCTTAACAATCTATTGCATTTGTGTTTTAGGTTCTAGGCAAGAGACTTAAATACAGTGGCTGTGTTTGGCCAGAAGGAGTTACTACACTTGATGAAGGTTGTTATTTATTTGTTTAAAAGGCTGAATCTTTTTGTGCAAGACTTTAAAACTTATAACTCTAAAATCCACAAAGTTTTCTCTTAGCCACACAATCTCCTCTTATCTTGTAGTTACAAAAATAAATACTGTTCATCCACCATTTGGAAATCTTAATAGAATTCGGGCACTGGTCTTTTAGTCTACACCAGTGGGAATTTAAGTAAGAAGAAAAATTTAATCAGATTGAAATGAATTATAAAATTATTTCAATCAATGTCTTCTGTTTTCATTGATGTTTATTCACACAATAATCTTCTGTCAAAGAAAAAGTTTCTGTTACATCTATCATATTAAATAAGACAAGACTTGTTTTCACCTTTTACCTACTTTTGTGTCCATTTGAGAATGTCTTAAGTCTTTAATAGATTTATCTGAAATGTTTGAATAAAACTTCATCTTTTGTTTTGCATTAGCTGAAGATGCTACACTTGCATTGTATTGTGAAAGAGCACAGATTCAAGATGGACAGTCTGTCATGGTACAACCTTGTCTATTCAACTCTTTGAAAAACTTTTTTTTTGTTTTTGTTTTAAAGATAAAGAATTTTTAAGAATGGATCAATATTCTGATAATTTTTTGTTGTTCAAACATTTCCAAACAATAAAATTGATGCTTTCAGTGTAGCCATATTCTTCTTTATAGAAGGAACCTCTGACAGCCTCTGTAACGTTTAATTTAATAAAAATTAATATAAAGAAGATAAGAATTATGATGATTCTTTTTTTTTAACAATCAGATTAAAAACTACAATGATCAGTGGGTTGAAGGGAAACAGGTTGGAGTGGGTTGAAGGGAAACAGGTTGGATTGGGTTGAAGGGAAACAGGTTGGATTGGGTTGAAGGGAAACAGGTTGGAGTGGGTTGAAGGGAAACAGGTTGGATTGGGTTGAAGGGAAACAGGTTGGAGTGGGTTGAAGGGAAACAGGTTGGAGTGGGTTGAAGGGAAACAGGTTGGAGTGGGTTGAAGGGAAACAGGTTGGATTGGGTTGAAGGGAAACAGGTTGGAGTGGGTTGAAGGGAAACAGGTTGGAGTGGGTTGAAGGGAAACAGGTTGGAGTGGGTTGAAGGGAAACAGGTTGGATTGGGTTGAAGGGAAACAGGTTGGATTGGGTTGAAGGGAAACAGGTTGGAGTGGGTTGAAGGGAAACAGGTTGGAGTGGGTTGAAGGGAAACAGGTTGGAGTGGGTTGAAGGGAAACAGGTTGGAGCGGGTTGAAGGGAAACAGGTTGGAGTGGGTTGAAGGGAAACTGGTTGGAGTGGGTTGAAGGGAAACAGGTTGGATTGGGTTGAAGGGAAACAGGTTGGAGTGGGTTGAAGGGAAACAGGTTGGAGTGGGTTGAAGGGAAACAGGTTGGAGTGGGTTGAAGGGAAACAGGTTGGAGCGGGTTGAAGGGAAACAGGTTGGAGTGGGTTGAAGGGAAACAGGTTGGAGCGGGTTGAAGGGAAACAGGTTGGAGCGGGTTGAAGGGAAACAGGTTGGAGCGGGTTGAAGGGAAACAGGTTGGAGTGGGTTGAAGGGAAACAGGTTGGAGTGGGTTGAAGGGAAACAGGTTGGAGTGGGTTGAAGGGAAACAGGTTGGAGTGGGTTGAAGGGAAACAGGTTGGAGTGGGTTGAAGGGAAACAGGTTGGAGCGGGTTGAAGGGAAACAGGTTGGAGTGGGTTGAAGGGAAACTGGTTGGAGTGGGTTGAAGGGAAACAGGTTGGATTGGGTTGAAGGGAAACAGGTTGGAGTGGGTTGAAGGGAAACTGGTTGGAGTGGGTTGAAGGGAAACTGGTTGGAGCGGGTTGAAGGGAAACAGGTTGGATTGGGTTGAAGGGAAACAGGTTGGAGTGGGTTGAAGGGAAACTGGTTGGAGTGGGTTGAAGGGAAACAGGTTGGAGTGGGTTGAAGGGAAACTGGTTGGAGTGGGTTGAAGGGAAACTGGTTGGAGCGGGTTGAAGGGAAACAGGTTGGAAGGAAACTTTAAGTATTTTTATGATTCCTGCCATGTATTTGAAAATTTAAAAAGCCATATTTATTTATGCCCCCATTATGTTTTTGTTTTTTTAAATTATTTTTTTAAAGTATACACTATTCCCAAAACTATCATGCAACTGTCATGGGCAACTGAAAATAGTTTGCTTCAGCCATAAAATTATACTGACTGGAAAATTTATTTTCCATGATTCAAATTTATTTTCCATGATTCAAATTTATTTTCCATGAATTAAATTTATTTTCCATGATTCAAATTTATTTTCCATGATTCAAATTTATTTTTCCATGATTCAAATTTATTTTCCATGATTCAAATGTAATAATAATGTATTTTCTTGTACAGGATCTGGGCTGTGGGTGGGGTTCACTCACACTTTACATCCTGGAGAAATTTCCAAACTGCAAAGTGACTTGTGTGTCAAACTCCAACACACAGAGAGCATTTATTCAGGAACGAGCTGAGAGTTTGTCTTATGCTTCACGACTTCAAGCCATCACTGCAGATGCCAACACATTTACAACGGATGAATTGTTTGATAGGATTCTATCCATTGAAATGTTTGAGGTAACAGAAAAATTTTTTCCTAATCTATATTTTGTGAGAGTAGTAAATTATTTAAAAAAAGAAAATGTATGAAAATGTCATGAAAACATAAAACCTGAAATAAAAAAAAATGATTTTAAATTTAGTTTTTCTTCATATTCTAATGCTTTTTTTCTGTATGGAGTGGATGTTTTGAGTGAATGTCTTGTTATCGAAACACATTTTTTCAGGAGTTAATGTCTTGTTATTGATATTTTCTTTCTGTCTGGAGTGAATGTCTTGTTATTGATATTTTCTTTCTGTCTAGAGTTAATGTCTTGTTATTGATATTTTCTTTCTGTCTGGAGTTAATGACTTGTTATTGATATTTTCTTTCTGTCTGGAGTTAATGTCTTGTTATTGATATTTTCTTTCTGTCTGGAGTTAATGTCTTGTTATTGATATTTTCTTTCTGTCTGGAGTTAATGTCTTGTTATTGATATTTTCTTTCTGTCTGGAGTTAATGTCTTGTTATTGATATTTTCTTTCTGTCTGGAGTTAATGTCTTGTTATTGATATTTTCTTTCTGTCTGGAGTTAATGTCTTCTTATTGATATTTTCTTTCTGTCTGGAGTTAATGTCTTGTTATTGATATTTTCTTTTTGTCTGGAGTTAATGTCTTGTTATTGATATTTTCTTTCTGTCTGGAGTTAATGTCTTGTTATTGATATTTTCTTTCTGTCTGGAGTTAATGTCTTGTTATTGATATTTTCTTTCTGTCTGGAGTTAATGTCTTGTTATTGATATTAATTGTTATTTTCTTTCTGTCTGGAGTTAATGTCTTGTTATTGATATTTTCTTTCTGTCTGGAGTTAATGTCTTGTTATTGATATTTTCTTTCTATTTGGAGTGAATGTCTTGTTATTGATATTTTCTTTCTGTCTGGAGTTAATGTCTTGTTATTGATATTTTCTTTCTGTCTGGAGTTAATGTCTTGTTATTGATATTTTCTTTCTGTCTGGTGTTAATGTCTTGTTATTGATATTTTCTTTCTGTCTGGAGTGAATGTCTTGTTATTGATATTTTCTTTCCGTCTGGAGTTAATGTCTTGTTATTGATATTTTCTTTCTGTCTGGAGTGAATGTCTTGTTATTGATATTTTCTTTCTGTCTGGAGTTAATGTCTTGTTATTGATATTTTCTTTCTGTCTGGAGTTAATGTCTTGTTATTGATATTTTCTTTCTGTCTGGAGATAATGTCTTATTATTGATATTTTCTTTCTGTCAGGAGTGAATGTCTTATTATTGATATTTTCTTTCTGTCTGGAGTGAATGTCTTGTTATTGATATTTTCTTTCTGTCTGGAGTTAATGTCTTGTTATTCATATTTTCTTTCTGTCTGGAGTTAATGTCTTGTTATTGATATTTTCTTTCTGTCTGGAGTTAATGTCTTCTTATTGATATTTTCTTTCTGTCTGGAGTTAATGTCTTGTTATTGATTTTTTCTTTCCGTCTGGAGTTAATGTCTTGTTATTGATATTTTCTTTCTGTCTGGAGTGAATGTCTTGTTATTGATATTTTCTTTCTGTCAGGAGTGAATGTCTTATTATTGATATTTTCTTTCTGTCTGGAGTTAATGTCTTGTTATTGATATTTTCTTTCTGTCTGGAGTTAATGTCTTATTATTGATATTTTCTTTCTGTCTGGAGTTAATGTTTTGTTATTGATATTTTCTTTCTGTCAGGAGTTAATGTCTTGTTATTAATATTTACTTTCTGTCTGGAGTTAATGTCTTGTTATTGATATTTTCTTTCTGTCTGGAGTTAATGTCTTGTTATTGATATTTTCTTTCTGTCTGGAGTTAATGTCTTGTTATTGATATTTTCTTTCTGTCTGGAGTTAATGTCTTGTTATTGATATTAATTGATATTTTCTTTCAGTCTGGAGTTAATGTCTTGTTATTGATATTTTCTTTCTGTCTGGAGTTAATGTCTTGTTATTGATATTTTCTTTCTATTTGGAGTGAATGTCTTGTTATTGATATTTTCTTTCTGTCTGGAGTGAATGTCTTATTATTGATATTTTCTTTCTGTCTGGAGTGAATGTCTTATTATTGATATTTTCTTTCTGTCTGGAGTGAATGTCTTGTTATTGATATTTTCTTTCTATTTGGAGTGAATGTCTTGTTATTGATATTTTCTTTCTGTCTGGAGTTAATGTCTTATTATTGATATTTTCTTTCTATTTGGAGTGAATGTCTGGTTATTGATATTTTCTTTCTGTCTGGAGTTAATGTCTTGTTATTGATATTTTCTTTCTATTAGGAGTGAATGTCTTGTTATTGATATTTTCTTTCTTTCAGGAGTGAATGTCTTGTTATTTTCTTTCTGTCTGGAGTTAATGTCTTGTTATTGATATTTTCTTTCTGTCTGGAGTTAATGTCTTGTTATTGATAATTTCTTTCTGTCAGGAGTGAATGTCTTGTTATTGATATTTTCTTTCTATTTGGAGTGAATGTCTTGTCATTGTAGACAATTTCCAGATTTTCAAACAGTTTCTGGTGTGCAATTTGATTAAACAAGACTCATCTACATACACTGCCTAAAGATTAATTTGTTATAGTTTTCAATGATTAAACTATCTCTCCCCAACAGTACATAGAGACTCTTATGTTATAGATCTAGGAAACAATATTGTTTATAATAAACACAATATTCTATTCCTCTGTTTGATGTGTTTTGTCTTCTTTCAGCATATGAAAAACTACAACGCTCTATTCCACAAAGTTTCAACCTGGATGAAACCCGATGGTTTACTTTTTGTACAAATTTTTTGCCACAAACAGAATCCTTATGCTTTTGACATTAAGCCTGGCTCTGATACTGAGTGGATGGCCAAAAACTTTTTCACTGGTGGAACTATGCCTTCTTGTGACCTTTTTTTGTTTTTCCAGGTAGGCCAGGTTTAACAAAGACATTTACTCTATTTTGGGGTCATTTAACTTCCGTCATTTCTTCAGCTCTTAAAATATTTTTTATTTATTTATATGTATTATTTGAAGGTGCTAGATATATAGAAAGATATGTTTGTTTTTAGCAGTAACTATCTATTTTTGGGAATGTTTGTGAATTATTCTGTTATAAACCAAGCAGTGGTCTCAGACAACTGTTGAATGCTGATTCACTCGACACAATGAGCTTTATAATTAGAAAGGAATACTCAATTATATTTTTACACATACCTATCTACATTGGCTTAAGAATTGTTTGTCAAGTTTTGGAGATTTCCCAATTATTTTATAATAAGAATTATGAGTTCTCAATCTGAGTAGAAGTCTGGTCCATAATTCTGAATATTTTCTTTAGAATGACATCAGTCTTGTGGACTGGTGGGTAGTCAACGGAACTCACTACACTAAGACTCTAGAGGCGTGGCTTGCCAAGATGGATGCCAGCAAAGTGAAAGTTGATGAGATATTTGCACTGCGCTATGAAAAAGATGCTGCGCAGCAAACTTTCAACTGGAGACTTTTCTTCATATTTTGCTCTGAAGTATTTCAATTTAAAGCTGGAAATGAATGGCACATTTCACATCAGCTGTTTAGAAAACATATAGCTAGTGTTTTATGAGCAGTGCCATTTCCCCAGGGAGATATTCTCTTGTCATGGCCAAATAAAAAGTTGAATCTTATTTTTTCTTTTTCTAAATGTAATGTTTCGTAATTTAGACTTATTACTCAAGTGAAAATAACACAAATATTTACAGCTCTAACAACAACTATATTGTGATATTGATTTTTTTTCATTTCTTGATTTATGGCCTGATTATAAATTATTAAATGTTTTTAAAGTGACTTTTAATATTAAAAAATTGTTAAATTAGTTCTAGTTGTTTTTTTGTTCACTTTTATCTTAAGTCCAGGGCTGAATATTCCAAGTATATAGATGTTTAGTAAAATTTCATCCATTTGAGATTGATTAAAAGTTTAAGAGAACTATACAGAGACATTTACCAACCCAACAAGCAAGACAATCTTAAGTTCCATTCCCATACAGAATAATGCACAGTATTCCTGTTAAGCACAGGACATATAGCACACAATTCACACACAAATAGAAAAAAAACAAACACACCCACCTAATGGTGGCAGCGCTTTTGGCTGATGTACCAAAGGTCATGGGTTCAAATCCTGGTGACGGCTAAGATTTGTTCTCAGGTCTGGAGCGGAGGGTGTCCCTGAGTCTCTAATGGGTACCTGTTTTTAGTTGGGGTAAAGTAAAGGCGTCTGGGCCACACAATCCCCTAGTATTCCTTAGTTGAAAAATACATAAATTACTGATATCACTTATTATTACTAAAATTAAAGCTTGTATATAGAAAAAAAATTATTAAGAATACATATTAAAAAAATATTTTTTATTTACTGCACAAAAATAATTTATTTGGAAAAAAAATAGTAAACTCTACAAAAAGTTGTTTAATGTTACAACAAATAATGAAGACAATGTCACACTAAACTAAATAGGTTAAATATTTTCCAATATACATAATTTCTTTTTAATGAAAAATAGGCACAATTTGACAAATACGTATACTATAATCTTATCTATACTATGACTATACAAAGTTTTACTGTTTCACATTTTGAAAAAAACATCAGACAGAGTATTTTGACAATGCAATGAAACATTACAAATAATAATTTGGAAAAGTCGGAGTTTCAAACATGTTCTACAATAAAACTTTTCAGGGAAATATGTATGTTATGAATACAGCATTAACATTATTGTGGATGAACTTTATCAGCTTAACAAAATAGGATGCTTACAGTATATTTAACTACCATAATATGTAGAAAACAAGTACATATTAAAATTTCAATGAGAGAAAAAGTGTAAAGTAAAGATCTTCAAAGAAGAAGATATTTAAATCCTATGCATGGTTTAACTCTACTTGTCTGACATTAAAGAATATGATCAAAGTTTTTTCCCCCATTTTTTAACTAAAAATAAAAATAGAGATACTCTGTATAAATGATATATAAAATTAAAATCAATGAAATGGAAGCCTTGAAAGTTCAATTTAAACAATGAACATATTAAAATGTGAAGATATTACTTTAAAATGTGAAGATATGAACATGTTCTTTGGCTTCTGGGGCACAGTGACCTAGAAACAGAGTGTTCCATTGCCATTCCAAAGACTCACTCAATCCAGGTTTGATGCAAAGGTTTTATTCTGGAATGTTAGATGTCCATGAGTCCACCAATCTAGTATAATGGGTACCTGACATTTGTTGAGGGAAGAAAATGGTGGATGGGCACTGTGCTAGTCACACTATCTCATTTGTATGCCTTGACCACAGAAACTGGTGAATGCTGCTTCACTAGCCCTATGGCCACCATGGTTTGAAAAAGACACTTTACATTTATTTTGTTTGGCTAAGTTCTTTGGATTGAGCTCAAAAACTTATTAGTGGCCATAACAATATTGACCAGTTTTAGAAGAACTTTTTTACTATTCAACTGCTATAACCTATCCAATTAAGAGTACATACAATTATGACATTGTTTAATGAAGAGTCAATGGAAGATCGAGATATTCTAAACAAGAATCTTCTTTGATGGAAACCAAAAAGTACCGGTACTATAATTGAAAACAGAATGTACTTTGATTGAGACAGACTATAATGATCTAAGACAAAATCAAGAATGAATTTTGATTGAAACTAAAATGTACATGAAGTCAAACCAGCAAAATGTGGATGCACTGTTTATTTTATTGTCACAAATACACATACCAAAATGTGGATGCACTGTTTATTTTATTGTCACAAATACACATACCAAAATGTGGATGCACTGTTTATTTTATTGTCACAAATACACATACCGGTAGATGAACATTTCTATAATCTTTTATCACTTAGTTCTTTCAATTACTTTTACAAATAATCATGAGAATAATTTCTGAGTTTCTGCCATAAGTTGGTTAATTCTATTTACCCTCTCCAGAGTAGACGTGTCTAAAGCTAGATGAGACGGGGTACTCGCCCTTCTGTCTTCCTGTGAGCTCAAGTCCCTTCTGTCTTCCTGTGAGATTAAGTCCTTTCTGTCTTCCTGTGAGCTAAACTGGCTGGCAAGAGACTGGTCCATCCCCCAGCTAGTGTCAAATTCACTGGCTTGTTTTTGAATGGGTGAGGAGAAGGTTTCAAACAAAGGGTGATTGTAGTTATCAACAGGTTTGTAGTTATCAACAGGTTTGTAGTTATCAACAGGTTTGTAGTTATCAACAGGTTTATAGTTATCAACAGGTTTGTAGTTATCAACAGGTTTGTAGTTATCAACAGGTTTGTAGTTATTAACAGGTTTGTAAGCTGTGTGGGTTTTGTTCTCTGCTGAACTTTTCAACTCGGATGAATTCTGGCAACCAAGCTTGAAATTGTGAGCAGTATTTAATTCATTTGATGAATCTGATGAGGATAAGAAAATATTCATAAGTGAAGAGCACCTAGAGGTAACCAGGGCATGGAGTGGGTTGCCAGGCATATGTTACACTAAACATCCATACTGCAATATACCAGGCATATGTTACACTAAACAGCCATACTGCAATATACCAGGCATATGTTACAGTAAACAGCCATACTGCAATATACCAGGCATATGTAACATAAACAGCCATACTGCAATATACCAGGCATGTTACAGTAAACAGCCATACTGCCATATACCAGGCATATATTAAAGTAATTGAACAAGCTGCAATATACCAGGCATAAAACAAAGTCAATTAGCTTCTAAGCTGCTTCAGAAAACAGGAAACAGTAAAATGCACTTACCATCATCAAAACTGTAAAGTTCATTTTCCCTTAAATCATGGATTGGTTTCTGTTCTGGTTCCGCCCGTATTACTTTGACTTGTACATCTTCTGTGATGGTAACATTCTCTCCATAATCACTATCTTCATCATCTTCAACACTTAGAGCCTTGCCTCTTGGATTCATGTGGAATCCATTTTGTGACCCTTCAGGTCTACGATTCGCAGGACAAATAGGTGGCTTCTTGGAGTCAACAAAGGAAGTCTTGGCTGTTTTATTTGGTTCTCTGTCCAGCTATTTGGCAAGATTTTTTTGTATAAAATAAAATATTTAGAAAAACACATTTAGAAATACACATTTAGAAGTACACATTTAAAAGTACAAATTTAGATGTAGACATTTAAGAAATACACATTTAGAAGTACACATTTAGAAATACACATTTAGAAATACACATTTTCAATCCACAAGTGAGAGTGTTTGTCCCACGTATAAATCAATTAACTAAAGGTGTAAAGAAATTAAAGATATATCTGAGAAAAACTTTTGATATCAAAATATGAAAGAATATCTAGCCATTGTTATGTCTGATACTGTCCCAACCGTCTGTTGGCTGTTAAGGAGGAAGTATAAAACATAAAATGCTTTGTTAATTCTGTAAATTTTATTTATTTATAAACTGTGGTTGCAACCTCCTCTCTATTAAGATATTTCAACCTCAACTCTATTTTTTAAGATAAGACATATAAGAAATGAACCTATATCTTGTTTAAATTGACATGAATAAAGAAAATACAAACACATAACTACAAAAGTCTTATAATATGGCATTCAATAACGTGTGGTTTATATACAGTCTTTATTTATGGAGGGTAGGGTAGAGTATAAGAATGTCAAAGATATAGATCAGATATGTAACAGTGAAGTTTTACATTAACCTGTATATTGGCTAGTTACAGTTTTAAATGTCTGAGATTCAGTTCTCACCTTGGCCTCAAGTAATGTCAATCTGTTTTCAATGAGTACAACTCTGGATGTTAAAGTGTCCATCTTGAAGGCAAAATCATTCATCCATTTAGCGGCAGAAGTGTTGTCACTTTCAGCAGAAGGCTCAACCTGTGCTTTCTTAACAGCTGGGGTCTGCAATGTCTGTCACGGATTTAAAGTTAGAAACTTTTTCTTTCTCATATTAAAAAATAAATACCCAGTACACATTTTTTAAATATATTGCCATAGTTTTAAAATACCCAGTACACATTTTTAAAATATATTGGCACAGTTTTAAAATACCCAGTACACATTTTTTAAATATATTGGCACAGTTTTAAAATACCCAGTACACATTTTTTAAATATATTGGCACAGTTTTAAAATACCCAGTACACATTTTTTAAATATATTGGCACAGTTTTAAAATACCCAGTACACATTTTTTAAATATATTGCCACAGTTTTAAAATACCCAGTACACATTTTTTAAATATATTGCCATAGTTTTAAAATACCCAGTACACATTTTTTAAATATATTGCCACAGTTTTAAAATACCCAGTACACAGTTTTAAAATACCCAGTACATAGTTTTAAAATACCCAGTACACAGTTTTAAAATACCCAGTACACAGTTTTAAAATACCCAGTACACAGTTTTAAAATACCCAGTACACAGTTTTAAAATACCCAGTACACAGTTTTAAAATACCCAGTACACAGTTTTAAAATACCCAGTACACAGTTTTAAAATACCCAGTACACAGTTTTAAAATACCCAGTACACAGTTTTAAAAAATATTTTTTTTTAGCTAGAAAAAAGGAGCTACATAGAATGCTAAAAAACTGTGTGTCTATTTATAGCATGATTTAAGGATTAAAAAATGTTTGGTGAAAATGAAATCTACCAACATACTTGAACTAAGAAGTCCATCCTGTCAATTCTGTCACTTAGCTTGGTCAAAATGGGTTTTAAAGAATCCATAATCTTGGGTACAACATCTGGCATTATGAATTCAGTTCCAGTTGCCAGTTTGCCAACATAGTTATGTTTACATTGGCTGCTGCTGTTACCACCATCTATTAGCAAATTGCAACAATTAAAAAAACTACTATTTACATTATCAATAAAATTCTATGAGAAAAATTAAATATTTTCTATCTGGAATAGTTTACTTTTTTATATTGTTTTATTTTAGAAGCTTTTTTTTTCCCCAGAATAATTATTACTACTCTAACAATAGTTTGTTTATTTCTGGACATTTTTTAGGAGATCATATTGATAAAGACCACTTGTTCATATTGGTAGGTCTGAAAAGGACATATTAACATTAGATCTTTAAATTGACAGTATTGAGGTCAAGTAGAAGGTCACCACTGCCCATAAATGTCTATAAAAACTGGAGAGTTACCCAGATCATTCTCATGTCTCTCTTTTTCCTCCTGAGTGTTGGCTTTAATTGGGTCGCCTGTTGCTATTCTTGAGTACAAATGTCCGTCCATGGATGAAGCGGAAGAAGACGAATAATTTGTTTTAAGGACAGTCTTCGGTATCTTGAAACTGCCTGAAGATTTTTTCACTGGCAAGATAACAGCCCCAACAAAGTCTTGACTTTTGGAAGCAATTTTACGAGTAGTTTCTTGTAAACAAAAGAATTTCATTGTAAAGATGATAACATACACATCGAAAAATCTTTTTCAAAACAAATTATTTGGTCTAACTCAATTTCATAAACAATTTCCTTATTGAAAAATATAAGAAAAAGTTCAGAGTATCGACTTGTGTGCATAGTAAATTATACATACAATTCACATCATGACATATACACATATTATATCATCTCAGATACTGGTGCTTTGTGTCTATTCAACATATTAAAGTTAGAAGCCAGAACACAAGCACAAAGCCAAATGTCGCTTACAGAAAGCATACAACAAAGTGGGCATCACTTTTAACACTGGCAAGTGTTTGGCGAAAAATGAACTATTGATTTGTTTTGTTTTTTAAGTTCATTGTTTCTTTATCAGTTTAATTTGTGAGGGTCGGTGCGCACATTTTTTTTACTCTTTTGTTTTCATCACACACAATGTTTTGTTTTCGTATTTAAATTTTTAATATACACCGTTTTAGAATACACCGTTTTAGAATACACCGTTTTAGAATACACAGTTTTAAAATACACAGTTTTAGAATACACAGTTTTAGAATACACAGTTTTAGAATACACCATTTTAGAATACACAGTTTTAGAATACACAGTTTTAGAATACACAGTTTAAGAATACACCAATTTAGAATACACCATTTTAGAATACACAGTTTTAGAATACACCATTTTAGAATACACAGTTTTAGAATACACCATTTTAGAATACACAGTTTTAGAATACACAGTTTTAGAATACACCATTTTAGAATACACAGTTTTAGAATACACCGTTTTAGAATACACAGTTTAAGAATACACCATTTTAGAATACACAGTTTTAGAATACACCATTTTAGAATAAACCATTTTAGAATACACAGTTTTAGAATACACCATTTTAGAATACACCTTTTAGAATCAGGGATGCCAGCAGGCCTAGACAAAAAAGCCTGAAAATTTTTCTCTCCAAAAACTAATATGAAAGCTTGAACGCGCGACAATACGTATAGTGACACAAACCATAAACATTATTTTCAATTTAGCCTAACTATTATGTAATGCAAATAGTGGTGTACTTACAAACTTTACATAAAAGCAGCATGTGTAAAAGAAGGGCATGACGGGGAGGAACAGCTAATTTGTTTGTCTATTTCTTGAGAGGGTTGCCCTTTAAAGGGCTTTTCTTTCTCTTTTTTGCATTCATGTGTGCACCAAACAATTTCTGGCTCCTTTATCTTTCTAATATAGTCAGAAAAAAAATATGTCCCAACTGATCCTTTTCTTCAAGCCAAGCCCACTTAAACTTGTTCTTAACATTTTTTTTTAAGGTTCCCAACAACAACTCACTTTCTTTTCTGTCCATAAACTCTAAACTTGCCATGATATAATCTAGTTTAGCAGACAATAAAGTTCTTGAATTGATGGCAGTTAGCAGACTTAAGTCCGTAGAGACATTAAAATGGCTACTAACTTACTAACTCATATATTCATAATTTCATAAACCAGTACAACTAGTACAAGCCACTAGGCCCTATAAATTTTAAATAATAGACTATCTATATTCTATATGTCAGATATATGATCACTATCTTTTATTTAGTCCGTAGAAATGGCTACTAACTCATTATTCAGTAGGCCTACTAGTAGACTATCAGTTATTTGTATATCACAATATTATGAATATACAATTTTTTACAAAATATTCCAAGTCTTGATTAGAAATAAGAATGATTTTAAAGAAAACAACCACAAAACAGCTATATATATATATGGATGTTCGTTTTTCCGCTTAAATTTTAAATCTATTATTTTTATAGGCCTATGCTGAGGCTATGCTTGATTTAGTTAGCTAAAAACTAGAGTCGCCGGCCGGCGGCCACGAAACAAGAAAAAAAAATCGCCGAAACAGTACCGACCGCCGACCGGTAGCAGAATCAAAGTTTTGATCCGGCCGGCATTTTCGGGGCTAGCCGGAGATTTTCTAAATGTGCCGATAGGCGATCGCTTTAAAGTTTTGTTCCGGCCGGCATTTTCGGGGCTAGCCGGAGATTTTCTAAATGTGCCGATCGGCGATCGCTTTAAAGTTTTGATCCGGCCGGCATTTTCGGGGCTAGCCGGAGATTTTCTAAATGTGCCGATCGGCGATCGCTTTAAAGTTTTGATCCGGCCGGCATTTTCGGGGCTAGCCGGAGATTTTTTAAAAGTGCTGACTGGCGGCCGGATCAAAGTTGCGATCCGGCCGGAATTTTTGGGGCTGGCCGGAATTTTCGGGGCTAGCCGGAAATTTTCAAAAAGCCTGAAATCCGACTTTAGCCGGAAAACTGGCATCCCTGTAGAATACACAGTTTTAGAATACACAGTTTTAGAATACACCGTTTTAGAATACATCGTTTTAGAATACACCGTTTTAGAATACACCGTTTTAGAATACACAATTTTAGAATACACAGTTTTAGAATACACAGTTTTAGAATACACAGTTTTAGAATACACAGATTAAGAATACACAGTTTTAGAATACACAGTTTTAGATTACACCGTTTTAGAATACACAGTTTAAGAATACATCTTCAATTATACTTTGTGCAAAACACCATTTATAAAAAGACTTGTTTGTTGCTTGACAATCTCTTTGTTAGGTTTTTAACTTCCACGTTTTTATAGATAACATATATTTTACAAGCTAATAAATATAACTAGATTATTACTATTTACATTTTGTATTTATAAGGAATAGAAAAAAAAAGAAAAATTGTCAAAATTCTATTAATTTCTCACACTCACCAACTGGTTCTTGTACAACCTGTAGCATAAAAACAAAGAAGGGGATATTTGATATGGTGCAAGTTAAATGCAAGTATAATGCAAGGGAAATGACTCATGTAAATTAATTGTAATATTAAGTAAGAGTTATAAAACTTAGAATAAAACCCAGATTTGGATATTAAATAAAACCTAGAATCTTGATTGATAGATCGAAAGTAGTCACATGATCAAGCACGCTGGTTTAATTAGTCTCCTGCAGTGCCTTGTAAAGGATAGATGTGTGATTGTATTCTAAAATGGACTCAGAATAATTAAATATATATAAATATTGAAACTGTAATAGTGCTTCGTTGATGTGAAACGTAAATTGCGACTTAATGTGAATTAAAGATTATATGCTGCAAAAGAGCGTTTCTTTCATTATATCATAATTGAAAGTATTTGTATTAATGCATCTATTGATAACAGACAACCCAAGCAAAGTAAAGAAAATATTACGTTATCAAATATAGATACTCCGAGGAGATTGATGAATGTATGATGGGCAACATAAGAACCCATTAACAATATTGTTTTTTAACATTATAAACTTTATTATTTAACTACTTGTTCTGTGAATTTATTCCGAGAATTTCGATATATCAAGCTTAAGAGGCAGATTTATCATTATCAATTGTAGTACAGTTTTAATCAAATGAAAGTAGTTTTAATCAAATGAAAGTACCGTTAATCAAATGAAAGTAGTTTTAATCAAATGAAAGTAGTTTTAATCAAATGAAAGTAGTTTTAATCAAATGAAAGTAGTTTTAATCAAATGAAAGTAGTTTTAATCAAATGAAAGTAGCTTTAATCAAATGAAAGTTTAGTTTTAGTTTTACCAAGATATGGTCTTAAATTCCCAGTATTGTAAATAAAGAATTTCACTGACATGATAATTGCATCCAACAGCACTAAAATATCACATAATCCTACTCAGTGACACCCATCAGTGAAACCCTGGCATTGAACCTGGATTTGACCTCAGACTATGGGGGTTTCAATCTGAACACTTTCACAACATTTTCCAAGGTCATCGGCTCAAACTGTATGTTCCATACATACGCACAAATGTTTACAAATATTTTTTTTTTTTCTGTCAGCCATTAGACTGTGGAACACACTGGACCAAGCCTCCATCACTGCCCCCTCTGTGCCGGCTTTCAAATAATTACTGAAGAATTGGACAAAATACCTCCAATGATACTTCGTCGTCTGTTTATAACTCTTGTTTGTATGTTATAAAATATTTATAAGTAGTTATGCACACTTTTGAACCCAGAGCATCACTCTTAAATTGTGGATTTTTTCCTCAGGTCTAACAGCGTCTCCACTGTACAATGAAGAAGAAGAACACACTGCTGTTAGACTAGCGGCAGACATGCTTTGTACTGTGACCAAAGAATGTCTGACTTTGTACCAATACAATTTTAAAGAACTTACTTTCTGGGTCAAGACAGGATCTTCTTTGGTTGTAGTAACTCTAAATGAGGATGATTTCAGCGGTTTATACTTGCTTCCAACCAAACGTAATACATCAGTTGCCATTATCAACTTTCTCTCGGCAAAACCTTCAGAAAAAAATTGTTCTCTGTGGATCTGGGGTTTATAATCAAACATGTCGCGTAAAATCTGGAGGGAAAAAGCAATTAATTTGTATAAATTGTTTTTTACATGCATTACCTACAATTCTAGGAATTAACCCATATTCTAACATTAGAAACAGTAACCCATATTCTAACATTAGAAACAGTAACCCATATTCTAACATTAGAAACAGTAACCCATATTCTAACATTGGAAACAGTAACCCATATTCTAACATTAGAAACAGTAACCCATATTCTAACATTAGAAACAGTAACCCATATTCTAACATTAGAAACATTAACCCATATTCTAACATTAGAAACATTAACCCATATTCTAACATTAGAAACATTAACCCATATTCTAACATTAGAAACATTAACCCATATTCTAACCTTATAAACAGCCTCCATAAACCTCATGTCAGATTTGCCATAAAGCTCATTATTTGAATTGACTATGTCTTTGTTCAGCTTTGTACTATATGTTGTAAACAAATGGTGATAAATAGCCAAGTAAGCCTTTGGAGAACCTTTCAGCAGTCTGAAATTAAATAATAAATATTAACAAGATAATTTGTGTAATTGTTTATAATTTGTAATAATTGATTCTATTACACCAGGCTATAAAAGTTACTGATATACCGGTATATCTATATATATAAAAAGACAGTGTTAAGCCCCGCGAGGATCCCCATTGGTCAATTTGAAAACACGTGTGTCACTGGCCTATCTAGGGCTAGCCCAATATACCGTCTAATAATTTTTCACATCGGCCATGTGTCTTCGATAGCTCAGTGGTAAACGTAGTGGACTGCTATACGGGCGACAAGGCTTCGATTCTCCAGTTAGACTATCCTTTTTTTTTTCGACAATTAATTTTTCAAACTTTTAAAACAAAATACATTGTAAATCTATAGGCAATATAGATTTTGTTAAATAAAAATATTTGACTATTTTTTTTACCCTATTACAATATTTATTTACTTTCCTAAAAGTATTCAGTAAGTGTAGTTTATAAATTTGTTATCTGCACCCCAGACAGTCCTTTTTTTTTCACACCCGGGCAACGCCGGGCAATGTAGCTTGTTATATTATATTAACAGGAATCAATTAGAGAACAAATACCTAACTACCTGTTCAATGGATATACCGTAGATTAGCTTTATTATTTTTGCTTTTCAAAACTTATTATTGTGTGTAGCAATATGAATTCAAAATGATTATCTACACATCAAAATAGCCAACAGAAATAAAACGTTCTTCCTAGACTTAGAAACTTCAAATGGTGTTGTTTATATATATCAAAGCACTAACATGGATTTTAAGAAAAATGTTCAATGTTTTATTTAGCATTCGCAAAACATTTAATGACTTGATTCATTTGAATCCATCATGAATCTTTTAAAAAATAATACAGAACTGGAAAATTCATGGGCTGTTTGAGATTACAATGACATGTTATGAACAAATTCAAAGTTTTTTTTTCATGTTTTTTTTTCAGTAAGAATACAATTTTAGGCAACCATATGTAAAAGATTACCTCCAACAAAACTGACTAGTACTTTCAGATTTCAAAACTGGTTATTGCTTTCTTAACTGACAATCAGATTTACAAGTAATTTTAACAACCCTCCTTAAAATTTAATTTTGTAAACCTCAGGTTCACAACCTGGGGTAGATTTTATGAGGCCTGGGAGAACTTTTTTATTTTTATAAGCAATATATGCTAAATCAAGGAGTAGGGGAAATAAAGGTTGTAAACCATTCAACTAGAAGATTTACAAGCATTCCTGTATTGTAAGAAATTTCTATAAGTGAAAAGGCCTGACTCATTCAATAAATGTTTAACCTCATTCATGCAAGAATGTCAATAGAGAGATCATACAGCATTAGAAAATATTTCAGCCACTTACCCATCTACATCTACTGCCAGGGGAAACTTTGCTGCCTTTAACTCGTGTTGAAGTTGTTTAATATTATTTTTAATATCGCCAGTTGACATTTTTAATGTCAGATCTGAAAGACCTGAAATTTTAAAGTTTTACTTTAAATTTCTTACATATATTTGCCTATTTCAATTTAGTGAATTATTTAAAATATAAAATATTTACAAAACATTTGCTCCACATATTAGTTGATAGTCACATTTAAAAGTATCTTAATCAAGGAAATTTAATTTGGTATTTAATTATCAACATCGCCTGCTCCCCTCTGGGACATGGGCAACAAACAAAATCTCTCTATGCATCCTGGTCCTGGGCAAGTCTCTACAGTGGACAACAGCTGCCTCCAGTTTGCTCCCTTCATGATGGTGTCTTCCTGTCTCCAGGTCATTTTTGGTCTCTTGCCTTGCAGGTTCCAAGTGAGGGCCTGTCTTGCCTTGCAGGTCCCATGTGATGGACTGTCTTGTAATGCTGGTTGAGGGCTATCTTAATTTGGCATAACCATAACGTAGAATACAACTTCAGAAAAGAGTTGCAAGGTTCATTAGTACCTAGGCTAGTTACTAGTGTCGCAACTGACAAAAGTAACACCAATACTTGCCAATATAGTAATAGTTAAATCACTAAACCATATGTGATATGTCTATACTCTCTACAAAAATTATTAGGCCTATTCAGTCTACTAATTACTAGTAGGGGCCTAACCAGCAGTTACTTTTCTATACTATAGTAGTAATAGTAAGGCTAGTTACTAGTAGTGTTTTATACTGTTGTTCTAGTAACTTTTAATAAGTACTAAGAAGAGAGGCCCGCTGGTCCTGTGGGCGTGGTTAGTTCACCGGACTGTCAACCAAAACGGTCCGGGTTCTAGCCCTGCCGCCATCCGATCCCTGCCGCCCTGCAGGAGTTTTGGTTATCTTATAAAATCTTATACATTACAGCGACGCTCGAATCCTTCTATAAAGAAGATTATTGCGTCCTACGCTCATCCGTGGTCCGAGTCTAGTCTTCAATTTTTATTAATGTTTTAAATGATGGTAAAAATATAATAGTATAGCCTAACTAAAGCCACTCTAAAGGCCTAATCACAAAATTGAAAATTACGTTTTCAAATTATTTTGAATGATTTTGACATTTGTCGCCGATTTTTTTTTTTTTGTCATAGTAATAAGTTAAAAAAGGTTCTTAATTGTTTTATGAATATCATCGTATATGCCACGTAATAAGCCGTGGCGGGTATGAGATAAAAAATGTACAATGATTTTGTTTAAGCCTACCTGCACACGATTTTTCAATTTACTGTCACTTGTAAAATATATTAGATTTGTTTAAACGTATTCCGGAAGTACAGTGCATCTATAGACGCTTTTTCAATAAAAGTTGGGCAGTTTGTCTGCCAGTTTGACTGCCTGTTTGTAACTGAAAAATACCATGTTTATTTTTTTTTAAATAATAACGCTAAGTATTGTTGTTAAAACTATATATGAAATTATAATTTTGTTTGACTTTTTTTGATGGGATAGACTTTTTCAAAACAAAATATCACTATCTAAAACTCGTGTTCAAAATCTTTTTTTGAATTATGTAATTAGGCCTAGAGCAAAACCGTTTTCCTTTTCTAATCTGGCTAATAAATAAGTTTCCTTTTTACACGCAAACTAATAAAAGATGGTTGTAAATAGCAGACACCTTTTTATTTTTGTAAGATAAAGATGGCCTATAAATATTTGTAGCAATGTTTTCTTATTATTTTTTCCCTTGAAAATGAGTAACGGTAAACCAAGACAGCTGAATTACGCCAGTGACTAAATTAAATATTGAGTATTTGTAAATTTTGTCTCATTCATGCATGACGGAATGACGGAGTCCCGACTTTTTCACTATTGCCAAAAATTGCAGTTTTCTGAGTTAGATGCAAATATTCGGCAATCAATATCCCTAATTATCAAATATTTTTGTTAATAATTGTAATTTACATTTGTATTATTATAGTTTGGGTCCTATAAATATAATTCATTCTCTTCCTATTTTTACAGTATGGTTTTCTATCCATCCATCCCTATCATGCCCTATGGGATGGCCTATTGGTGGCGCTACAGCCCATCCCATGTAGGCCTACTATGGAGACTATGTAATGTAGAATGTAGGGCTTTGTAGGGCCTGCTCCACCACCTCCTTCCTTCGCCAAGCCCGCACACCACGATTTTGTAGATCTGACTCTATAGCTTCGAGCCATCTTTGTCTTGGTCTGCCCCTGAGCCTCTTTCCTTTTGGTCTCTGGTGATGTAAGCCTACTGTTCTGGCTGCTCTGCGTCTGTCATTCTTTCCAAGTGGCCTGGCCACCTCAGAGTCAATCTACCCTTCTTTATCTCAGCTACCACCGTTGGATCCTCGTACAGAGTGTACAGTTCTTCATTTGTTCATGGTTTTCTATTACTATAATATAATTAGGCCTATAAACTATAAGAATGAAGTCATTGGCATTGGTCATTGAAGTGTATTAGTAGGCCTATATGATAGTGTAGCCTATATTATGTCATATGGCACTATGCCTGTGAATCATGAATGTTAGTTAAAGAGGTTAGTAGATGTACCTCTCAATTTAAGAACTTATCAAAAAGAAACTTAATGTATCAATCACAAAAAAAAATTAAATAGCTTAAACAAAAACATGTATATTGAAGTGGGGCCAAGTGACCAATAAAGCACTACTTTGGTAGCTTAATTGCATAACATATATTGTCTTTTATTTTAACCTAACATTCCTTATCTGGAACTTTGTCTTCCATCATTATTTCTGCAGATTGCAGAGGTAGTTGGCAGGGATTTGATTTTTTTTGTGGCATGCAGGGACGAAGCCACAGGATAGGGGGAGCTAAAGGGCTAAGCCTCCACCCCCCCCCTGACAGTTTACAAAAATATTTGTTTGCGTCTGAAATGTTTTAATTTGTGCGGAAAAGAAAACACGACGATTGAATCTCTCCTTGCAAATAGGATTCTATAAAACCTTGAAGTCAAGTGGCATTAAAAAATATTGGTTAACAGAAGAGTTCAATAATTAGGGTTAAAACTTACTTACTAATGCCAATTACCCTTCTAGGAACATAGGCAGCCTACTTACTAATGCCAATTACCCTTCTAGGAACATAGGCAGCCTACTTACTAATGCCAATTACCCTTCTAGGAACATAGGCAGCCTACTTACTAATGCCAATTACCCCTCTAGGAACATAGGCAGCCTACTTACTAATGCCAATTACCCTTCTAGGAACATAGGCAGCCTACTTACTAATGCCAATTACCCTTCTAGGAACATAGGCAGCCAACAAGGGCTCTCCAGCCATCCTGATCCTGAAAAAATCTTTCATGGGTCTAGAGAGTGTACCTAAATTTATCCAGCTCTGATGGGTACCTGACATTAGTTGGGGAAAAGTAAAAGGCTACTGGGCATTGTGCTAGCCACAAAATCCCCTAGTATGCAATGGCCACAAAAACTGGTGACCGCTGGTTCTCCAGCCCTATGGAGCAATTCACGTAAAAAATTGATAAATGCTTGTAATGCAAAATTTCAGTCCACCCTGGAAAAAAATCCTGGCTTTGCCCCTGTTGGCATGCCTGTTATAGACTGTCCATTTTTCCCTCAACTAGGGAAGGGTTGGTAGTCATTTGGTGGCTGTACTCAGTCTTTTTATCTTCCAAACATTTTCCATACCTCCTCAATATCAGAGTGTGCTAGTATACTCAGAATACTGCCAAGATATGTGAATTTATCAGCCATATGTAACTGTATTCTCTCTCACCCTGATTCCCAGTTCTGCTTACATTGTACCTGCCACAGGTTGATGCAGGGCCTCTGCTTGATATTTATGGTGAGGCTGAAGTGAAATCTAAAAGTATAGAAACATTTCAGGAATGAATATTAACATTACCTTAGGAGTTATAATACTTAGAACATTTAATTCTATAGTAGAGTGCTACACCAAAAAATATTTCACTTATAAAAATAAAAGTTCATTGCCTAATTGCCTAAATTAATGTGTTATTTTCCAGGCAAAATAAAACTAAAGTTTATTGACAATGTCAACTCCGCCAATATATCTCCATGGACGAGGTAGGGGAAGAGGAACCAGAACTCCAACAGCAGCTAATCTTGTAGCACCTCAGCGTAGGCAGTTTCAAACAGAAAATGGAACGCCTCCTGTAAGACCAGGCCTGAAAGCTTCATCAACTAATGGACTAACTGTTGCCAGCCCTACCAGTCCTTGTGCTGACAGTCCTTTAGAATCATGTAAGGCAAATTTTCTTTTCTTTTTGGGGGGAGGGGGTCTTTATAAAACTATTGCAATATGGGACACTGTGGCCGACTGGCAGCGCGTTCAGCTGGCGTATCAAAAGTCTTGGGTTTCAATTCTGGTAAAGGTTCATATTTGTTCCCTGGACTAAAGGGTGTTCCTGAGTCTACCCAGCTCTGATGCATAACCCATTGTGCTGGCCACACAATCCCTTAGTATGCCCAGAAACTGGTTAACGCTGGTTCACCGGTCCTATGGATCAGTTTGGTCCGACGCGATACTTAAATCGACTGAATATTAAATAGTGGATCTTTTGAATTATTTTTTTTGTTTCCACCAAATGACAGCCTTGAAGTCTGTGGAGGAAATGTTTGCTGTAGCACGTAGCAAGCACATGGAATCTGCACAGCGTCATTTACCTAACACTGAAGCTGAACTGGAGGATTCTGAGGATGAAGAAGACATTGGAAGTCTAGTACTCGATGGTGTCTTTCAGTCTTATGCTAAAACATTCGGTAAGCCCATCCCTACCCCCTCTCCCCAATATACAAAGTACTTGACCTGTTGTTGCCGTCAATGTTTGTTTGTTCTAGAGTAAAATTGGATTTTTAAAATGTCTAGATTCTGGCAGTCGAACTGATGTACACTCTGCTCAAGAGAAGTTGTTGCATTCATTCAGGTCTGGAACTTCAGCTTGTCTTGTGTGTATTGAAACTATTAAAAAGGATGAAGCGGTTAGTTTTTTTTTTCATTTTAAATTTGTCAATAATGTTCATAATTAAAACCAGTTAAAAACCTCCCCCCCCCTCCTGAAGGTACAGCTGCTTTTGGTGGTTTTAAATTTGGCTTTACTGCAAGTTTTATTTAAAACTATTTATAATTTTTAATTAGTTTTGTTTTTCATTGGTCCTTTATGTTTCTTCAGTCCATCTATGTGTCTGTCTGATTAGCTCATCCTTATTCTGATTTCTTTTGTCACCAATTAGTAACATCATGGAATTAGTACTTGAGGCTTAGTCTTATAAAGCAGCCACACCCAGTAGTCTTCTAAAGCATCTACACCCAGTAGTCTTATAAAAGCAGCCACACCCAGTAGTCTTATAAAAGCAGCCACACTCAGTAGTCTTATAAAGCAACCACAGTCAGTAGTCTTATAAAGCAACCACACTCAGTAGTCTTCTAAAGCATCTACACCCAGTAGTCTTATAAAGCAACCACAGTCAGTTTTGTTCTTTTACACAACAACTCATTTTCACATTTTCTTTGTAAATGTAGACTTTAGTAAGTTTAGTGATTATAGCTACCAGTTTGTTAATAACTGAAATTGAACTGTGCAATGGTTGCTAACAGCTGAACTACGACAAAAATATGTTTTTGTCATTAAATAATTTGGTTGTTTTTTCTCTCTAGATCTGGAATTGTTATGGCTGTTATTGTATGTTTCACATTACATGTATACAAAAATGGGTGAAGGAAGGAGTCTATCAGAAACAGTATAGTTCTGGGGAATTTGTTCAAGACAAGCCAAGTGCACCTATATCCTGGCATTGGTGAGTTCAGCAGGGATGGTAGTCATTACATTTTAAAACATTGTACACTGAATCTTATATATATATATATAAACAAACTCATTGATGATTTATTTATTTCCTAAACATTTAAAATATCAGGACAAAATATTTAATACAGCAATTGGAAACGTCCTCAGAAAGATATTTATATTATTTAAACTATATTGCTTAATTTGTTTTTTGTTTTTTTTAAATAAACCCATTACTAATTAAGTTAAGGTTATAAACTGGATCGCCATTAAAAAAATAATTAGAGTGGTCTTCCTTTTAAAATGCTTGCAAATTATGATTTTTGGTCCTTCTGGGTTTTCCCTTGCTGCTTTTTTTTTTAATTCTTTTTTTTCTTCTTGTTTTTTTTTATTTATTGTTTTTATTCTTTTAACAAAAGATTGTTTCTCCCTCATTTTGACGTACATCTATACTAGTATCTCTTTGTTGCACTAGTATCTCTTTGTTGCACTAGTATCTCTTTGTTGCACTAGTATCTCTTTGTTGCACTAGTATCTCTTTGTTGCACTAGTATCTCTTTGTTGCACTAGTATCTGTTTGTTGCACTAGTATCTCTTTGTTGCACTAGTATCTCTTTGTTGCACTAGTATCTCTTTGTTGCACTAGTATCTCTTTGTTGCACTAGTATCTCTTTGTTGCACTAGTATCTCTTTGTTGCACTAGTATCTCTTTGTTGCACTAGTATCTCTTTGTTGCACTAGTATCTCTTTGTTGCACTAGTATCTCTTTGTTGCACTAGTATCTCTTTGTTGCACTAGTATCTCTTTGTTGCATTAGTATCTCTTTGTTGCACTAGTATCTCTTTGTTGCACTAGTATCTCTTTGTTGCACTAGTATCTCTTTGTTGCACTAGTATCTCTTTGTTGCACTAGTATCTCTTTGTTGCACTAGTATCTCTTTGTTGCACTAGTATCTCTTTGTTGCACTAGTATCTCTTTGTTGCACTAGTATCTCTTTGTTGCACTAGTATCTCTTTGTTGCACTAGTATCTCTTTGTTGCACTAGTATCTCTTTGTTGCACTAGTATCTCTTTGTTGCACTAGTATCTCTTTGTTGCACTAGTATCTCTTTGTTGCACTAGTATCTCTTTGTTGCACTAGTATCTCTTTGTTGCACTAGTATCTCTTTGTTGCACTAGTATCTCTTTGTTGCACTAGTATCTCTTTGTTGCACTAGTATCTCTTTGTTGCACTAGTGTTTATTTGTTAAACAAATATACTATTTTGGGCGGTTTTAATCTAGTGTCGTACGACACATAATTTGATTATGTTGTGTTAGTTTTAACTGTTTTTCTTGTTCTATCTGTTCTGTTGAACCATTAAGTTTTACACAGAAATATCCATTTTGTAAGATTTTTAAAATTTATTGACTTGAAGAATGTCTGATGTTTGCAGCCCCAAGTGCAGACATGAATATTCCCAGAATGACTGCCCAACGACTTACCATTGTTTCTGTGGTAAAGTCCAGAACCCAAAGTTTGACCCTTGGCTAGTACCACACTCCTGTGGGGCAGTATGCGGCCGTAAACTCCAGCCTGCCTGTGGACATTCTTGCCTTTTGTTATGTCATCCTGGTAAGTAGTTGTTGCATGGTCAATGATAATTCTATAACAAGCCTTCATATATGTCACAGAGTGAATTATGATTGTTCATAATCCTGGACGCAAGGCCCATATATGTAGTGATGTGAGAAATGTTATGACTCGTTAAATCAGGATTCATAGATAGTGTTATTTTTATTAGAAGTCAGTATTTCTTCTTGCTGGAGGCTAGAGGGTCAGTTGACAACAGGTTCTTGCTGGAGTCATGGCTAGAGGGTCAGTTGACAACAGGTTCTTGCTGGAGTCATGGCTAGAGGGTCAGTTGACAACAGGTTCTTGCTGGAGTCATGGCTAGAGGGTCAGTTGACAACAGGTTCTTGCTGGAGTCATGGCTAGAGGGTCAGTTGACAACAGGTTCTTGCTGGAGTCATGGCTAGAGGGTCAGTTGACAACAGGTTCTTGCTGGAGTCATGGCTAGAGGGTCAGTTGACAACAGGTTCTTGCTGGAGTCATGGCTAGAGGGTCAGTTGACAACAGGTTCTTGCTGGAGTCATGGCTAGAGGGTCAGTTGACAACAGGTTCTTGCTGGAGTCATGGCTAGAGGGTCAGTTGACAACAGGTTCTTGCTGGAGTCATGGCTAGAGGGTCACTTGACCACAGGTTCTTGCTGGAGTCATGGCTAGAGGGTCAGTTGACAACAGGTTCTTGCTGGAGTCATGGCTAGAGGGTCACTTGACAACAGGTTCTTGCTGGAGTCATGGCTAGAGGGTCAGTTGACAACAGGTTCTTGCTGGAGTCATGGCTAGAGGGTCAGTTGACAACAGGTTCTTGCTGGAGTCATGGCTAGAGGGTCAGTTGACAACAGGTTCTTGCTGGAGTCTTGGCTAGAGGGTCAGTTGACAACAGGTTCTTGCTGGAGTCATGGCTAGAGGGTCACTTGACAACAGGTTCTTGCTGGAGTCATGGCTAGAGGGTCAGTTGACAACAGGTTCTTGCTGGAGTCATGGCTAGAGGGTCAGTTGACAACAGGTTCTTGCTGGAGTCATGGCTAGAGGGTCAGTTGACAACAGGTTCTTGCTGGAGTCATGGCTAGAGGGTCAGTTGACAACAGGTTCTTGCTGGAGTCATGGCTAGAGGGTCAGTTGACAACAGGTTCTTGCTGGAGTCATGGCTAGAGGGTCAGTTGACAACAGGTTCTTGCTGGAGTCATGGCTAGAGGGTCAGTTGACAACAGGTTCTTGCTGGAGTCATGGCTAGAGGGTCACTTGACAACAGGTTCTTGCTGGAGTCATGGCTAGAGGGTCAGTTGACAACAGGTTCTTGCTGGAGTCATGGCTAGAGGGTCAGTTGACAACAGGTTCTTGCTGGAGTCATGGCTAGAGGGTCAGTTGACAACAGGTTCTTGCTGGAGTCATGGCTAGAGGGTCAGTTGACAACAGGTTCTTGCTGGAGTCATGGCTAGAGGGTCAGTTGACAACAGGTTCTTGCTGGAGTCATGGCTAGAGGGTCAGTTGACAACAGGTTCTTGCTGGAGTCATGGCTAGAGGGTCAGTTGACAACAGGTTCTTGCTGGAGTCATGGCTAGAGGGTCAGTTGACAACAGGTTCTTGCTGGAGTCATGGCTAGAGGGTCACTTGACAACAGGTTCTTGCTGGAGTCATGGCTAGAGGGTCAGTTGACAACAGGTTCTTGCTGGAGTCATGGCTAGAGGGTCAGTTGACAACAGGTTCTTGCTGGAGTCATGGCTAGAGGGTCACTTGACAACAGGTTCTTGCTGGAGTCATGGCTAGAGGGTCAGTTGACAACAGGTTCTTGCTGGAGTCATGGCTAGAGGGTCACTTGACAACAGGTTCTTGCTGGAGTCATGGCTAGAGGGTCAGTTGACAACAGGTTCTTGCTGGAGTCATGGCTAGAGGGTCAGTTGACAACAGGTTCTTGCTGGAGTCATGGCTAGAGGGTCAGTTGACAACAGGTTCTTGCTGGAGTCATGGCTAGAGGGTCAGTTGACAACAGGTTCTTGCTGGAGTCATGGCTAGAGGGTCAGTTGACAACAGGTTCTTGCTGGAGTCATGGCTAGAGGGTCAGTTGACAACAGGTTCTTGCTGGAGTCATGGCTAGAGGGTCAGTTGACAACAGGTTCTTGCTGGAGTCATGGCTAGAGGGTCAGTTGACAACAGGTTCTTGCTGGAGTCATGGCTAGAGGGTCACTTGACAACAGGTTCTTGCTGGAGTCATGGCTAGAGGGTCAGTTGACAACAGGTTCTTGCTGGAGTCATGGCTAGAGGGTCAGTTGACAACAGGTTCTTGCTGGAGTCATGGCTAGAGGGTCAGTTGACAACAGGTTCTTGCTGGAGTCATGGCTAGAGGGTCAGTTGACAACAGGTTCTTGCTGGAGTCATGGCTAGAGGGTCAGTTGACAACAGGTTCTTGCTGGAGTCATGGCTAGAGGGTCAGTTGACAACAGGTTCTTGCTGGAGTCATGGCTAGAGGGTCAGTTGACAACAGGTTCTTGCTGGAGTCATGGCTAGAGGGTCACTTGACAACAGGTTCTTGCTGGAGTCATGGCTAGAGGGTCAGTTGACAACAGGTTCTTGCTGGAGTCATGGCTAGAGGGTCAGTTGACAACAGGTTCTTGCTGGAGTCATGGCTAGAGGGTCACTTGACAACAGGTTCTTGCTGGAGTCATGGCTAGAGGGTCAGTTGACAACAGGTTCTTGCTGGAGTCATGGCTAGAGGGTCACTTGACAACATGTTCTTGCTGGAGTCATGGCTAGAGGGTCAGTTGACAACAGGTTCTTGCTGGAGTCATGGCTAGAGGGTCAGTTGACAACAGGTTCTTGCTGGAGTCATGGCTAGAGGGTCAGTTGACAACAGGTTCTTGCTGGAGTCATGGCTAGAGGGTCACTTGACAACAGGTTCTTGCTGGAGTCATGGCTAGAGGGTCACTTGACAACAGGTTCTTGCTGGAGTCATGGCTAGAGGGTCACTTGACAACAGGTTCTTGCTGGAGTCATGGCTAGAGGGTCACTTGACAACAGGTTCTTGCTGGAGTCATGGCTAGAGGGTCAGTTGACAACAGGCTCTTGCTGGAGTCATGGCTAGAGGGTCAGTTGACAACAGGTTCTTGCTGGAGTCATGGCTAGAGGGTCAGTTGACAACAGGTTCTTGCTGGAGTCATGGCTAGAGGGTCAGTTGACAACAGGTTCTTGCTGGAGTCATGGCTAGAGGGTCAGTCGACAACAGGTTCTTGCTGGAGTCATGGCTAGAGGGTCAGTCGACAACAGGTTCTTGCTGGAGTCATGGCTAGAGGGTCAGTTGACAACAGGTTCTTGCTGGAGTCATGGCTAGAGGGTCAGTTGACAACAGGTTCTTGCTGGAGTCATGGCTAGAGGGTCACTTGACAACAGGTTCTTGCTGGAGTCATGGCTAGAGGGTCAGTTGACAACAGGTTCTTGCTGGAGTCATGGCTAGAGGGTCAGTTGACAACAGGTTCTTGCTGGAGTTATGGCTAGAGGGTCAGTTGACAACAGGTTCTTGCTGGAGTCATGGCTAGAGGGTCAGTTGACAACAGGTTCTTGCTGGAGTCATGGCTAGAGGGTCACTTGACAACAGGTTCTTGCTGGAGTCATGGCTAGAGGGTCACTTGACAACAGGTTCTTGCATGGCTAGAGGGTCAGTTGACAACAGGTTCTTGCTGGAGTCATGGCTAGAGGGTCAGTTGACAACAGGTTCTTGCTGGAGTCATGGCTAGAGGGTCACTTGACAACAGGTTCTTGCTGGAGTCATGGCTAGAGGGTCACTTGACAACAGGTTCTTGCTGGAGTCATGGCTAGAGGGTCACTTGACAACAGGTTCTTGCTGGAGTCATGGCTAGAGGGTCACTTGACAACAGGTTCTTGCTGGAGTCATGGCTAGAGGGTCACTTGACAACAGGTTCTTGCTGGAGTCATGGCTAGAGGGTCACTTGACAACAGGTTCTTGCTGGAGTCATGGCTAGAGGGTCACTTGACAACAGGTTCTTGCTGGAGTCATGGCTAGAGGGTCACTTGACAACAGGTTCTTGCTGGAGTCATGGCTAGAGGGTCACTTGACAACAGGTTCTTGCTGGAGTCATGGCTAGAGGGTCACTTGACAACAGGTTCTTGCTGGAGTCATGGCTAGAGGGTCACTTGACAACAGGTTTCCACAACTCTTTTAATGATGAGATCAAACTGAACTAATTAAATTAGGAGTGGGACTTTAAGATGTAAAGTAAAAAGCATCACACTTTCCACAGGGTGGTCAATTTACGTCTCTTTCTCCCCTCTTCTACCCCCTCTACTTTAAAATCTTATATACACAATAAAGGGTCAATGTACTATACCGTCATTTATTTATAACCCAAATTCTTAACAGTAATGATTGCTTGCAGTGCCTTCAATTATGTAGCAGTGAGGTTAAATGAAGCCAGAACGTGACTTAATTATGTCACATTATTGGTTGCTTGTGGATAATATTCACTTGTGACAGTTGTATTTTATTTACTTCTCTAGGTGCCTGCCTGCCTTGTCCTATGATTAGAATATTCACTTGTGACAGTTGTATTTTATTTACTTCTTTAGGTGCCTGCCCGCCTTGTCCTATGATTAGAATATTCACATGTGACAGTTGTATTTTATTTACTTCTTTAGGTGCCTGCCTGCCTTGTCCTATGATTAGAATATTCAAATGTGACAGTTGTATTTCATTTACTTCTTTAGGTGCCTGCCTGCCTTGTCCTATGATTAGAATATTCAAATGTGACAGTTGTATTTTATTTACTTCTTTAGGTGCCTGCCTGCCTTGTCCTATGATGATAATATTCACATGTGACAGTTGTATTTTATTTACTTCTTTAGGTGCCTGCCTGCCTTGTCCTATGATGATAATATTCACATGTGACAGTTGTATTTTATTTACTTCTTTAGGTGCCTGCCTGCCTTGTCCAATGATTAGAATATTCACATGTGACTGTGACAGTTGTATTTTATTTACTTCTTTAGGTGCCTGCCCGCCTTGTCCTATGATGATAATATTCAAATGTGACAGTTGTATTTTATTTACTTCTTTAGGTGCCTGCCTGCCTTGTCCTATGATTAGAATATTCACATGTGACTGTGACAGTTGTATTTTATTTACTTCTTTAGGTGCCTGCCCGCCTTGTCCTATGATGATAATATTCACATGTGACTGTGACAGTTGTGTTTTTTTTACTTCTTTAGGTGCCTGCCCGCCTTGTCCTATGATGATAATATTCACATGTGACTGTGACAGTTGTATTTTATTTACTTCTTTAGGTGCCTGCCCGCCTTGTCCTATGATGATAATATTCACATGTGACAGTTGTATTTTATTTACTTCTCTAGGTGCCTGCCCGCCTTGTCCTATGATGATAACAGCCACTTGCCATTGTGAAAAGAGCTTGCCCCGAACAGTCAGGTGTAGTACCAAGACATGGTCATGTGGTAAGGCATGTGGGCATCTGCTCTCCTGCAAGCAACACAAATGTCCAGAAAATTGTCATCCAGGTAAAAACCATACTAAAAGTATCATAGAGTTACAATGGCTGTATGATAGAGTTACAATGGCTGTATGATAGAGTTACAATGGCTGTATGATAGAGTTACAATGGCTGTATGATAGAGTTACAATGGCTGTATGATAGAGTTACAATGGCTGTATGATAGAGTTACAATTGGCTGTATGATAGAGTTACAATGGCTGTATGAAAAGAAATGAACAATAAATATTCTAGTACCAACAAACAGTAACTTAGTAAAACAGTTTTATGTTAAAAGTTTAAACAGATCTGCTATAATTTACTAAAACATTTGAATTATCCTTTTGTATATCCTTTGCCTGGAAAGTTAGAATAAAAACAAATTCTGATATTGATTTCATTGACTGGTAAAATAACTAAAAACAAACATCTGTAATACAGGATAAGTTTTAAAAAACTGTATAAGTTAATGTATTCATTGGCCTGACGAAAAAGTCACTCAGTACTTTGTGCTGTACATGACTGGCTTACTGCATTACACAATAAGTTTTTATCTTTTTGTGGCTGAAATTTCTTGATTAAGTATTTGTAAAGTATATGTTGACCTAAGTACTTGTCTCTCTTTCTTTGATTAAGTATTTGTAAAGTATATGTTGACCTAAGTACTTGTCTCTCTTTCTTTGATTAAGTATTTGTAAAGTATATGTTGACCTAAGTACTTGTCCCTCTTTCATTGATTAAGTATTTGTAAAGTATATGTTGACCTAAGTACTTGTCTCTCTTTCTTTGATTAAGTATTTGTAAAGTATATGTTGACCTAAGTACTTGTCTCTCTTTCATTGATTAAGTATTTGTAAAGTATATGTTGACCTAAGTACTTGTCTCTCTTTCATTGATTAAGTATTTGTAAAGTATATGTTGACCTAAGTACTTGTCTCTCTTTCATTGATTAAGTATTTGTAAAGTATATGTTGACCTAAGTACTTGTCTCTCTTTCATTGATTAAGTATTTGTAAAGTATATGTTGACCTAAGTACTTGTCTCTCTTTCATTGATTAAGTATTTGTAAAGTATATGTTGACCTAAGTACTTGTCTCTCTTTCTTTGAACCCAGGTAAGTGTCCCCCATGTGTGAGAACCAGTATCCATCCATGTCTTTGTGGTAAAGATACATCTGAACGTCCTTGTGATTCAATATCATGGCAATGTGATCAAGTGAGCTCATTCGTTTCTTGATTTTTGTATTTTCTATGGGTGCTGATGGGAGGGGGGCAGAGTCTTTATCTTAAATTTAAATACTAACAGTTTAATGAATGCATTTTGTAGCTACTCGTTCTGTCTTTAAATTTAAATACTAACAGTTTAATGAATGCATTTTGTAGCTACTCGTTCTGTCTTTAAATTTAAATACTAACAGTTTAATGAATGCATTTTGTAGCTACTCGTTCTGTCTTTAAATTTAAATACTAACAGTTTAATGAATGCATTTTGTAGCTACTCGTTCTGTCTTTAAATTTAAATACTAACAGTTTAATGAATGCATTTTGTAGCTACTCGTTCTGTCTTTAAATTTAAATACTAACAGTTTAATGAATGCATTTTGTAGCTACTCGTTCTGTCTTTAAATTTAAATACTAACAGTTTAATGAATGCATTTTGTAGCTACTCGTTCTGTCTTTAAATTTAAATACTAACAGTTTAATGAATGCATTTTGTAGCTACTCGTTCTGTCTTTAAATTTAAATACTAACAGTTTAATGAATGCATTTTGTAGCTACTCGTTCTGTCTTTAAATTTAAATACTAACAGTTTAATGAATGCATTTTGTAGCTACTCGTTCTGTCTTTAAATTTAAATACTAACAGTTTAATGAATGCATTTTGTAGCTACTCGTTCTGTCTTTAAATTTAAATACTAACAGTTTAATGAATGCATTTTGTAGCTACTCGTTCTGTCTTTAAATTTAAATACTAACAGTTTAATGAATGCATTTTGTAGCTACTCGTTCTGTCTTTAAATTTAAATACTAACAGTTTAATGAATGCATTTTGTAGCTACTCGTTCTGTCTTTAAATTTAAATACTAACAGTTTAATGAATGCATTTTGTAGCTACTCGTTCTGTCTTTAAATTTAAATACTAACAGTTTAATGAATGCATTTTGTAGCTACTCGTTCTGTCTTTAAATTTAAATACTAACAGTTTAATGAATGCATTTTGTAGCTACTCGTTCTGTCTTTAAATTTAAATACTAACAGTTTAATGAATGCATTTTGTAGCTACTCGTTCTGTCTTTAAATTTAAATACTAACAGTTTAATGAATGCATTTTGTAGCTACTCGTTCTGTCTTTAAATTTAAATACTAACAGTTTAATGAATGCATTTTGTAGCTACTCGTTCTGTCTTTAAATTTAAATACTAACAGTTTAATGAATGCATTTTGTAGCTACTCGTTCTGTCTTTAAATTTAAATACTAACAGTTTAATGAATGCATTTTGTAGCTACTCGTTCTGTCTTTAAATTTAGATACTAACAGTTTAATGAATGCATTTTGTAGCTACTCGTTCTGTCTTTAAATTTAGATACTAACAGTTTAATGAATGCATTTTGTAGCTACTCGTTCTGTCTTTAAATTTAGATACTAACAGTTTAATGAATGCATTTTGTAGCTACTCGTTCTGTCTTTAAATTTAGATACTAACAGTTTAATGAATGCATTTTGTAGCTACTCGTTCTGTCTTTAAATTTAGATACTAACAGTTTAATGAATGCATTTTGTAGCTACTCGTTCTGTCTTTAAATTTAGATACTAACAGTTTAATGAATGCATTTTGTAGCTACTCGTTCTGTCTTTAAATTTAGATACTAACAGTTTAATGAATGCATTTTGTAGCTACTCGTTCTGTCTTTAAATTTAGATACTAACAGTTTAATGAATGCATTTTGTAGCTACTCGTTCTGTCTTTAAATTTAGATACTAACAGTTTAATGAATGCATTTTGTAGCTACTCGTTCTGTCTTTAAATTTAGATACTAACAGTTTAATGAATGCATTTTGTAGCTACTCGTTCTGTCTTTAAATTTAAATACTAACAGTTTAATGAATGCATTTTGTAGCTACTCGTTCTGTCTTTAAATTTAAATACTAACAGTTTAATGAATGCATTTTGTAGCTACTCGTTCTGTCTTTAAATTTAAATACTAACAGTTTAATGAATGCATTTTGTAGCTACTCGTTCTGTCTTTAAATTTAAATACTAACAGTTTAATGAATGCATTTTGTAGCTACTCGTTCTGTCTTTAAATTTAAATACTAACAGTTTAATGAATGCATTTTGTAGCTACTCGTTCTGTCTTTAAATTTAGATACTAACAGTTTAATGAATGCATTTTGTAGCTACTCGTTCTGTCTTTAAATTTAGATACTAACAGTTTAATGAATGCATTTTGTAGCTACTCGTTCTGTCTTTAAATTTAGATACTAACAGTTTAATGAATGCATTTTGTAGCTACTCGTTCTGTCTTTAAATTTAGATACTAACAGTTTAATGAATGCATTTTGTAGCTACTCGTTCTGTCTTTAAATTTAAATACTAACAGTTTAATGAATGCATTTTGTAGCTACTCGTTCTGTCTTTAAATTTAAATACTAACAGTTTAATGAATGCATTTTGTAGCTACTCGTTCTGTCTTTAAATTTAAATACTAACAGTTTAATGAATGCATTTTGTAGCTACTCGTTCTGTCTTTAAATTTAAATACTAACAGTTTAATGAATGCATTTTGTAGCTACTCGTTCTGTCTTTAAATTTAAATACTAACAGTTTAATGAATGCATTTTGTAGCTACTCGTTCTGTCTTTAAATTTAGATACTAACAGTTTAATGAATGCATTTTGTAGCTACTCGTTCTGTCTTTAAATTTAAATACTAACAGTTTAATGAATGCATTTTGTAGCTACTCGTTCTGTCTTTAAATTTAAATACTAACAGTTTAATGAATGCATTTTGTAGCTACTCGTTCTGTCTTTAAATTTAAATACTAACAGTTTAATGAATGCATTTTGTAGCTACTCGTTCTGTCTTTAAATTTAAATACTAACAGTTTAATGAATGCATTTTGTAGCTACTCGTTCTGTCTTTAAATTTAAATACTAACAGTTTAATGAATGCATTTTGTAGCTACTCGTTCTGTCTTTAAATTTAGATACTAACAGTTTAATGAATGCATTTTGTAGCTACTCGTTCTGTCTTTAAATTTAGATACTAACAGTTTAATGAATGCATTTTGTAGCTACTCGTTCTGTCTTTAAATTTAGATACTAACAGTTTAATGAATGCATTTTGTAGCTACTCGTTCTGTCTTTAAATTTAAATACTAACAGTTTAATGAATGCATTTTGTAGCTACTCGTTCTGTCTTTAAATTTAGATACTAACAGTTTAATGAATGCATTTTGTAGCTACTCGTTCTGTCTTTAAATTTAGATACTAACAGTTTAATGAATGCATTTTGTAGCTACTCGTTCTGTCTTTAAATTTAAATACTAACAGTTTAATGAATGCATTTTGTAGCTACTCGTTCTGTCTTTAAATTTAGATACTAACAGTTTAATGAATGCATTTTGTAGCTACTCGTTCTGTCTTTAAATTTAAATACTAACAGTTTAATGAATGCATTTTGTAGCTACTCGTTCTGTCTTTAAATTTAGATACTAACAGTTTAATGAATGCATTTTGTAGCTACTCGTTCTGTCTTTAAATTTAGATACTAACAGTTTAATGAATGCATTTTGTAGCTACTCGTTCAGTCTTTAAATTTAGATACTAACAGTTTAATGAATGCATTTTGTAGCTACTCGTTCTGTCTTTAAATTTAAATACTAACAGTTTAATGAATGCATTTTGTAGCTACTCGTTCTGTCTTTAAATTTAAATACTAACAGTTTAATGAATGCATTTTGTAGCTACTCGTTCAGTCTTTAAATTTAAATACTAACAGTTTAATGAATGCATTTTGTAGCTACTCGTTCTGTCTTTAAATTTAAATACTAACAGTTTAATGAATGCATTTTGTAGCTACTCGTTCTGTCTTTAAATTTAAATACTAACAGTTTAATGAATGCATTTTGTAGCTACTCGTTCTGTCTTTAAATTTAGATACTAACAGTTTAATGAATGCATTTTGTAGCTACTCGTTCTGTCTTTAAATTTAAATACTAACAGTTTAATGAATGCATTTTGTAGCTACTCGTTCTGTCTTTAAATTTAAATACTAACAGTTTAATGAATGCATTTTGTAGCTACTCGTTCTGTCTTTAAATTTAGATACTAACAGTTTAATGAATGCATTTTGTAGCTACTCGTTCTGTCTTTAAATTTAGATACTAACAGTTTAATGAATGCATTTTGTAGCTACTCGTTCTGTCTTTAAATTTAAATACTAACAGTTTAATGAATGCATTTTGTAGCTACTCGTTCTGTCTTTAAATTTAGATACTAACAGTTTAATGAATGCATTTTGTAGCTACTCGTTCTGTCTTTAAATTTAGATACTAACAGTTTAATGAATGCATTTTGTAGCTACTCGTTCTGTCTTTAAATTTAAATACTAACAGTTTAATGAATGCATTTTGTAGCTACTCGTTCTGTCTTTAAATTTAAATACTAACAGTTTAATGAATGCATTTTGTAGCTACTCGTTCTGTCTTTAAATTTAAATACTAACAGTTTAATGAATGCATTTTGTAGCTACTCGTTCTGTCTTTAAATTTAGAAAGAAACATTTATCGCTCTAATTGCAATGTCAATTTGGTTTTCTGTTCACTAAGTGATAGAAATTGTTTCTTGCAGGTGTGTGGTAAATCATTAGACTGTGGGAACCATGTCTGTGAAGTTGTTTGTCATACAGGAAAATGTGGCAATTGTCCTCGTTCTGGCCTTAGAAAATGTCCTTGTGGTAAAACAGGCAAGTTGATGAACTATTTAAACTGCAGCTAACCAAGACAACCAGAATCTGTTTAACTAAAAAAGCATTTTCATACTTGCAGATGATCATTAAAAAAATGTGACTCTGATTCACATCTGTGTTGGCAGAGTCTAGAATGTGGCGATGGGTGGAATGACCTCAGTTTCTCTACATCTAGATCTGGGTTTTAAAGAGAAAGCTTGAACATTGACTTACAGAAATTCCTTCTAAATAAAAGATTATTATGTCTTAGGTCCAAAACTCCTAAAGGGCGGCAGGGCTAAAACCCAGGCTGCTTGTTGTGGACAGTCTGATGTACTAACCACAGAACCAGCCGGCCTCACAGGACCAGCCGGCCTCACAGGACTAGCCTGCCTCACAGAACCAGCCGGCCTCACAGAACCAGCCGGCCTCACAGAACCAGCCGGCCTCACAGAACCAGCCGGCCTCACAGGACCAGCCGGCCTCACAGAACCAGCCGGCCTCACAGGACCAGCTGGCCTCACAGGACCAGCCGGCCTCACAGGACCAGCCGGCCTCACAGGACCAGACGGCCTCACAGGACCAGACGGCCTCACAGGACCAGACGGCCTCACAGGACCAGCCGGCCTCACATTGTTGGGTTTTTATTTATGCTGGCAAGGCACTTGTTTGGGACAAAAAGATTTTATTAGAGGTCAAATTTCTTCTTCGACCTGTTAATGTTTTTTTTTTATCCATTTAGAATTTGAACTGCCATGTAGTGAAGACATTCCAACGTGTGGTGATACTTGTGGCAAACCTTTAGCTTGTGGACAACACACTTGTACTGGAAGATGTCACTATGGAGAATGTGGACAGGTCAGGGCGATAAAGTGAACTTACTGTCTGTTCAAATCATGGCTTATTGTACAACTGTTTAACTGAGTTAAAACTTTTCTAATCATGGCTTATTGTACAACTGTTTAACTGAGTTAAAACTTTTCTAATCATGGCTTATTGTACAACTGTTTAACTTAGTTAAAACTTTTCTAATCATGGCTTATTGTACAACTGTTTAACTTAGTTAAAACTTTTCTAATCATGGCTTATTGTACAACTGTTTAACTTAGTTAAAACTTTTCTAATCATGGCTTATTGTACAACTGTTTAACTGAGTTAAAACTTTCTAATCATGGCTTATTGTACAACTGTTTAACTTAGTTAAAACTTTTCTAATCATGGCTTATTGTACAACTGTTTAACTTAGTTAAAACTTTTCTAATCATGGCTTATTGTACAACTGTTTAACTGAGTTAAAACTTTTCTAATCATGGCTTATTGTACAACTGTTTAACTTAGTTAAAACTTTTCTAATCATGGCTTATTGTACAACTGTTTAACTTAGTTAAAACTGTTCTAGTCATGGCTTATTGTAAAACTGTTTAACTTAGTTAAAACTGTTCTAATCATGGCTTATTGTACAACTGTTTAACTTAGTTAAAACTGTTCTAGTCATGGCTTATTGTAAAACTGTTTAACTTAGTTAAAACTGTTCTAATCATGACTTATTGTACAACTTTTTAACTGAGCTAAAACTGTTCAATTAAACTTTATTTCCACAGTGTATGCAAATGTCTGTAAAACGTTGCCGTTGTGGGCAAAGACAGAAGGAAGTCCCTTGTGCAAAAGAGTTCCTATGTGACAAGAAATGCAACAACATGAGAAACTGTGGCGTTCACAAGTGTAATCGAAAAGTGAGTGTCATGACAAATAGCTTCATTATTTTACTAGAACACAACACTTTCTTTGTAAAGATTGTGTCTTTAACACTGAGACACTGTCCGTCTGCACGAGTATACAAGACGATGGGAATGGTGAGCAGGTCAATGGGTCAGTACGTAGGGGTGCTAAGTGTGTAAGAGACAGAGTTGGGACACGGTCAAAGTCAGGACCAGTGTTAGACGGTGTTAGATAGAGAGATAGAAATAGTTGTTGGTCTAATGTTTATAGTGAATGTGAAGTGAACTTAGTGAGATAGAGAGATAGAAATAGTTGTTGGTCTAATGTTTATAGTGAACTTAATGTATATTCTTGACTATGTCTACTATTTTTATTGTAAGTACATAATAAATTGTTTGCTAGATACTCAGCTTGCTCAAATCTTTATTTGTGTGTGAGAGAGAGAAAGGAAGTCGACATGCTCAAGCAATCATAATAGTATACATCTCCAAAGATGTCACATCTGGCAAGACAATAGTGACACTGACATCTTGTAAAGATAATACCCAAAGAAAACATTGACTGAGTTGTAAATGTGTGTTGGGATGTATTAGTTGTTTGATTCTATAGTTTAGATGTACTTTTCTTTTGTTCCTAGTGCTGTGATGGAAATTGTCCAAGCTGTGAACAATTGTGTGGAAAAACTTTAAAGTGCAGGAATCATAAATGTGCCAGCAGATGTCATAAAGGTTCGCAATCTGTTATAATCAAAACTAAACATACATACCCATTGACAAGTCTTAACGTGTATGCATGCATAAAAGTTCACAAGAAAAAACATTTCCTGTCGAATTCGATCATTTTATTCCAAACATGTCTGTGTGCTAGGTTACTGGTTGTACGAACATTGGTTGGGGATTTAAGTTTCTTTCATTTCCAAAAGATGTTTACAAAAGAAAACAATGTATTGTGAAAGTCAGAAGTGAAATTTCACCTTTTTATAATATTAAACTTATTGCTTAATGCAAAAGAATTTTTGTTATTCGTTTTTATGAATACGAATTTTGTTTTTCAATAACCAAGAAAACGCAACTCTTGACTAATTTTTTTTATAAACAAGCTACATGCGACTAACACTTGAGTATTAGTTATCGCCTACTCACTTTTGATGTTAAAAACGGATTCCTCATAACTAATATTGTATCCTTTGTATAATTCTAAACGACTAGAACTAGCCGTCGTGGTTGAAATCAACTGTCAATAACCAGCAAAAGCATGCTTTTTTGTTTACGGAAATGCCTAAAATAATTAAACATTTAAAAATAGAACCGGAAGTTCACGATCGCACCAGTTCAAAAGGTCACGCCTAATTAAGACTTGTCAATGATTATATTATTGACTTGGCTAAACATGCAAGTAGGCCTACATATTAACCAGGCTATATTTTTTTTCTATTCTCACTGAATCAACATATCTGAATATATTTTGATCTTGGGTTTTAAATCATTAAATATGAGCCTTCATATGACAGAGTTGAATAATGTATGTTTTAAAATGACATTGTTTTGTTGTAGCTTTGTGTTAAAACCACATAAATATATATTATGTTGCTATTTCATAGTTGAGTTAAAACAAGATAAATATATATGTGAATTGGTATTTTATGTTTGATGATCATCAGGTCCATGCTATCCCTGCCCACTGTCTGTTTGTGTCACTTGTAACTGCCAAGCAACAAAGATTTCTGTTCCATGTGGGAAAGAGAGAGAAACCAAACCTCCCAGATGTAAAGTACCTTGTCAGTAAGTACATTGACCTACATACAGATGTTAAGTACCTTGTCAGTAAGTATATTGACCTACATACAGATGTAAAGTACCTTGTCAGTAAGTATATTGACCTACATACAGATGTAAAGTACCTTGTCAGTAAGTATATTGACCTACATACAGATGTAAAGTACCTTGTCAGTAAGTATATTGACCTACATACAGATGTAAAGTACCTTGTCAGTAAGTATATTGACCTACATACAGATGTTAAGTACCTTGTCAGTAAGTATATTGACCTACATACAGATGTAAAGTACCTTGTCAGTAAGTATATTGACCTACATACAAATGTAAAGTACCTTGTCAGTAAGTATATTGACCTACATAAAGATTATATTTTCAGGAAACCCTCAGAATGCCATCACCCATTTCGTCAGAAACATAGGTGTCACTTTGGTGACTGTCCACCTTGTAACTTTGTTTGTGGTCAGAAACTTGAGAAATGTGCCCACAGCTGCCCTGTCATGTGTCATGATGCAGTAGCTACTAAAGTAGAAGACAAGGTTAGGATTAACTTTTTTATTCAATGATTTTACAGCCAGAAAGGTTTCATTAGTTCAAATATTGGAGTATGGATAAAACTCATATAGACTTGTTTAGCTCTCTATTTAGAAGACAGATATTGAACTGAGCTTTCTAAACCTCTTCATTGAAAATGAAGTCAGTGTGTAATTAGAATTTTAGAAGTCACATCATTTAGATGTTTGATCACATTTTGTCATTGCTCTCTCAGGGAATTAAAGCTGGACCGTGGGATGCTAAACCAGTGGTCATTCAAAAAATTGCCAAACAATGTCCACCTTGTCAAGTTCTAATTAGTGTCCAGTGTCTTGGACTCCATGAAGTATGTATTCATTATATAAGAAACTGTTTTCTTAAAAGAAGAAAATTGTTTAGAATTTGATACAATGTAAGCAATTTTTCATTAGAGTATAATATTCATTACCCATACCAGTTAAATATATAGATTGAAAAAATATTGCCTGTCCGTCTAAGAATATAAAGTTGTTTAAAAGCAACAAATTATTTGACTCGATTTGGTTTCAATTCTTTTTTTTTTTGTTTCCTGAATGAAGCCATGGTAGGTAAAATATGATCCATGAAAGTTATTGCAATCTAATTCAGAATGAGTGAAGTTATCCATAAAAGTTATTGCAATCTAATTCAGAATGAGTGAAGTTATCCAAGAAATGTATTGCAATCTAATTCAGAATGAGTGAAGTTATCCAAGAAATGTATTGCAATCTAATTCAGAATGAGTGAAGTTATCCATCAAAGTTATTGCAATCTAATTCAGAATGAGTGAAGTTATCCATCAAAGTTATTGCAATCTAATTCAGAATGAGTGAAGTTATCCATCAAAGTTATTGCAATCTAATTCAGAATGAGTGAAGTTATCCATCAAAGTTATTACAATCTAATTCAGAATGAGTGAAGTTATCCATCAAAGCTATTGCAATCTAATTCAGAATGAGTGAAGTTATCCCTGAAAGTTATTGCAATCTAATTCAGAATGAGTGAAGTTATCCATGAAAGTTATTACAATCTAATTCAGGATGAGTGAAGTTATCCATCAAAGTTATTGCAATCTAATTCAGAATGAGTGAAGTTATCCATCAAAGCTATTGCAATCTAATTCAGAATGAGTGAAGTTATCCATGAAAGTTATTGCAATCTAATTCAGAATGAGTGAAGTTATCCATGAAAGTTATTGCAATCTAATTCAGAATGAGTGAAGTTATCCATAAAAAGTTATTGCAATCTAATTCAGAATGAGTGAAGTTATCCAAGAAATGTATTGCAATCTAATTCAGAATGAGTGAAGTTATCCATCAAAGCTATTGCAATCTAATTCAGAATGAGTGAAGTTATCCATCAAAGTTATTACAATCTAATTCAGAATGAGCGAAGTTATATATCAAAGCTATTGCAATCTAATTCAGAATGAGTGAAGTTATCCATGAAAGTTATTGCAATCTAATTCAGAATGAGTGAAGTTATCCATCAAAGTTATTGCAATCTAATTCAGAATGAGTGAAGTTATCCATCAAAGTTATTACAATCTAATTCAGAATGAGTGAAGTTATCCATCAAAGCTATTGCAATCTAATTCAGAATGAGTGAAGTTATCCATGAAAGTTATTGCAATCTAATTCAGAATGAGTGAAGTTATCCATGAAAGTTATTGCAATCTAATTCAGAATGAGTGAAGTTATCCATAAAAAGTTATTGCAATCTAATTCAGAATGAGTGAAGTTATCCAAGAAATGTATTGCAATCTAATTCAGAATGAGTGAAGTTATCCATCAAAGCTATTGCAATCTAATTCAGAATGAGTGAAGTTATCCATCAAAGTTATTACAATCTAATTCAGAATGAGCGAAGTTATATATCAAAGCTATTGCAATCTAATTCAGAATGAGTGAAGTTATCCATGAAAGTTATTGCAATCTAATTCAGAATGAGTGAAGTTATCCATCAAAGTTATTGCAATCTAATTCAGAATGAGTGAAGTTATCCATCAAAGTTATTACAATCTAATTCAGAATGAGTGAAGTTATCCATCAAAGCTATTGCAATCTAATTCAGAATGAGTGAAGTTATCCATCAAAGTTATTGCAATCTAATTCAGAATGAGTGAAGTTATCCATCAAAGTTATTGCAATCTAATTCAGAATGAGTGAAGTTATCCATGAAAGTTATTGCAATCTAATTCAGAATAAGTGAAGTTATCCATCAAAGTTATTGCAATCTAATTCAGAATAAGTGAAGCTATCCATCAAAGTTATTGCAATCTAATTCAGAATGAGTGAAGTTATCCATGAAAGTTATTACAATCTAATTCAGAATGAGTGAAGTTATCCCTGAAAGTTATTGCAATCTAATTCAGAATGAGTGAAGTTCTCCCTGAAAGTTATTGCAATCTAATTCAGAATGAGTGAAGTTATCCCTGAAAGTTAATGCAATCTAATTCAGAATGAGTGAAGTTATCCCTGAAAGTTATTGCAATCTAATTCAGAATGAGTGACGTCCTCCATGAAAGTTATTACAATCTAATTCAGAATGAGTGAAGTTATCCCTGAAAGTTATTGCAATCTAATTCAGAATGAGTGAAGTTATCCCTGAAAGTTAATGCAATCTAATTCAGAATGAGTGAAGTTATCCCTGAAAGTTATTGCAATCTAATTCAGAATGAGTGAATGATTTATTTATTATTCACTTATCTAACGCAAACATCTAAACACTTCTCCACTCATTGTTTGTATTAATTTTGATCAGTGAGTTAATATTTGTTTGTTTAGATTGTATTAATTGTCATGTATTTGTTGTGATATAATAAAATAACTTGCTCAACAGACAAGCCAGATTCCCTGTTACCGTGTCAAGTCTTACTCCTGCTGTAGAAAATGTGGTCGCCAGTTGGCCTGTGGAAACCATGTGTGTCAACTCGAGTGTCACAAAGTAACTGGAACTGAAGATACTGTTACAGTCAGTAGATATTTATCTTATTAAATTATTTTACAATAGCTCTGCACTACAACTATGATGTCTGGTTGAATTAAGCATTGTCACATTAAATAGTTTTACAATAGCTCTGTACTACAACTATGAGGTCTGGTTGAACTGTCACATTATATAGTTTTACAATAGCTCTCTATATATAACAATGTTCATACTGTTTGGGAAAGCTAGGAACAACTGAATCAAATTTTGGAACGTTTAAGAATTTTACTGTAAAGGACAAAGCAGTGTAGTACAATTTAAAAAATAACAATAATTTAGTTTAGGATTCCTTAACTCAGACCAATATATTTGTTTTGTTGAAAATATTCAACAGCTGTTTGAATAATTTCTATGAATACTCAAGCAAAATCCAAACTTTGTATTTAGACTACTTGTGTACATTACTGGTTAACATGAATACAATTTACACATATCAGTCGTAGTTGTTTTCACAGGCTGGTGACTATGCACAATCAACTTTTGTTTTCACAGGCTGGTGACGAATGCTTGAAATGTGAATTGGGCTGTGAGGCTCGACGCCCAGATGGCTGTACTCACCCTTGTGTCAAGCCGTGCCATCCACCGCCTTGCCCAGAGTGTCACATGATGATTCGCATGCGCTGTCATTGCCAGACTTTGGTCAAGCACATTGAGTGCGTCAAGTGGAACTCAGCCTCCGATGTTGAAAAGGACGTCCTTAAATCTTGTGAGCAGCCATGTCCCAAAGAGGTAAATACACAGACACGCATCCAATAGTGACAGACACATGTCCAATATATATAAGTGATATACACAGACACACATCCAATATATACACAGACACACATCCAATATATACACAGACACATTCATGTCCAATATATACACAGACACACATCCAATATATACACAGACACACATCCAATATATACACAGACACACATCCAATATATACACAGACACACATCCAATATATACACAGACACATTCATGTCCAATATATACACAGACACACATCCAATATATACACAGACACACATCCAATATATACACAGACACACATCCAATATATACACAGACACACATCCAATATATACACAGACACATTCATGTCCAATATATACACAGATACATTCATGTCCAATATATACACAGATACACATCCAATATATACACAGACACATTCATGTCCAATATATACACAGACACACATCCAATATATACACAGACACACATCCAATATATACACAGACACACATCCAATATATACACAGACACATTCATGTCCAATATATACACAGACACACATCCAATATATACACAGACACACATCCAATATATACACAGACACATTCATGTCCAATATATACACAGACACACATCCAATATATACACAGACACATTCATGTCCAATATATACACAGACACACATCCAATATATACACAGACACACATCCAATATATACACAGACACATTCATGTCCAATATATACACAGATACACATCCAATATATACACAGACACACATCCAATATATACACAGACACATTCATGTCCAATATATACACAGACACACATCCAATATATACACAGACACACATCCAATATATACACAGACACACATCCAATATATACACAGACACATTCATGTCCAATATATACACAGACACACATCCAATATATACACAGACACACATCCAATATATACACAGACACACATCCAATATATACACAGACACACATCCAATATATACACAGACACACATCCAATATATACACAGACACATTCATGTCCAATATATACACAGATACACATCCAATATATACACAGACACACATCCAATATATACACAGACACATTCATGTCCAATATATACACAGACACATTCATGTCCAATATATACACAGATACACATCCAATATATACACAGACACATTCATGTCCAATATATACACAGACACACATCCAATATATACACAGACACACATCCAATATATACACAGACACATTCATGTCCAATATATACACAGATACACATCCAATATATACACAGACACATTCATGTCCAATATATACACAGACACATTCATGTCCAATATATACACAGACACATTCATGTCCAATATATACACAGACACACATCCAATATATACACAGACACACATCCAATATATACACAGACACATTCATGTCCAATATATACACAGACACATTCATGTCCAATATATACACAGATACACATCCAATATATACACAGACACATTCATGTCCAATATATACACAGACACACATCCAATATATACACAGACACACATCCAATATATACACAGACACATTCATGTCCAATATATACACAGATACACATCCAATATATACACAGACACATTCATGTCCAATATATACACAGACACATTCATGTCCAATATATACACAGACACATTCATGTCCAATATATACACAGACACACATCCAATATATACACAGACACACATCCAATATATACACAGACATATTCATGTCCAATATATACACAGACACACATCCAATATATACACAGACACATCCCATTGATTGAGATTCGATATTCCTTATGACTGAGCTATAACTAAGATTGCATTTGATTATCAAAGACATGTAAAAATTGAAGGCTTATAACATGGTCTTTCATCCCTCTGTGATTAGATGCCCTGTGGCCATCCATGCGGAGCTACATGCCACAGTGGACTCTGTCCAAACATGACCAAGTGTGACAAGAAAGTGGTCCTCAGATGTAAATGTAAGAGAATCAAGAAAGATGTCCTGTGTAAGGAGAAAGATAGAACACCTAAACCAGAGTGTGACAGCAACTGTAAATCTAAAACACAGGTACAAAATGTTCAGGTCATTCATTTGTTTAGACTTCACTAAGATAGCTGGCTGATAATTGCTTGAAACTTTTTTGTCCTACATTCAGATTATTTGCATAGTATATTGCCACATATATTAAAAGAGTTAAACTAATGTGTTGTGCACATATTGCCTACACATATTAAAAGAGTTAAACTAATGTGTTGTGCACATATTGCCTACACATATTAAAAGAGTTAAACTAATGTGTTGTGCACATATTGCCTACATTACATTTATTAAAAGAGTTAAACTAATGTGTTGTGCACATATTGCCTACATTACATTTATTAAAAGAGTTAAACTAATGTGTTGTGCACATATTGCCTACATTACATTTATTAAAAGAGTAAAACTAATGTGTTGTGCACATATTGCCTACATTACATATATTAAAAGAGTTAAACTAATGTGTTGTGCACATATTGCCTACACATATTAAAAGAGTTAAACTAATGTGTTGTGCACATATTGCCTACATTACATTTATTAAAAGAGTTAAACTAATGTGTTGTGCACATATTGCCTACATTACATTTATTAAAAGAGTTAAACTAATGTGTTGTGCACATATTGCCTACATTACATTTATTAAAAGAGTTAAACTAATGTGTTGTGCACATATTGCCTACATTACATATATTAAAAGAGTAAAACTAATGTGTTGTGCACATATTGCCTACATTACATTTATTAAAAGAGTTAAACTAATGTGTTGTGCACATATTGCCTACATTACATTTATTAAAAGAGTTAAACTAATGTGTTGTGCACATATTGCCTACATTACATTTATTAAAAGAGTTAAACTAATGTGTTGTGCACATATTGACTACATTTATTAAAAGAGTTAAACTAATGTGTTGTGCACATATTGCCTACATTACATATATTAAAAGAGTAAAACTAATGTGTTGTGCACATATTGCCTACATTACATATATTAAAAGAGTTAAACTAATGTGTTGTGCACATATTGCCTACACATATTAAAAGAGTTAAACTAATGTGTTGTGCACATATTGCCTACATTACATTTATTAAAAGAGTTAAACTAATGTGTTGTGCACATATTGCCTACATTACATTTATTAAAAGAGTTAAACTAATGTGTTGTGCACATATTGCCTACATTACATTTATTAAAAGAGTTAAACTAATGTGTTGTGCACATATTGCCTACATTACATATATTAAAAGAGTAAAACTAATGTGTTGTGCACATATTGACTACATTTATTAAAAGAGTTAAACTAATGTGTTGTGCACATATTGCCTACATTACATTTATTAAAAGAGTTAAACTAATGTGTTGTGCACATATTGCCTACATTACATATATTAAAAGAGTAAAACTAATGTGTTGTGCACATATTGCCTACACATATTAAAAGAGTTAAACTAATGTGTTGTGCACATATTGCCTACATTACATTTATTAAAAGAGTTAAACTAATGTGTTGTGCACATATTGCCTACATTACATTTATTAAAAGAGTTAAACTAATGTGTTGTGCACATATTGCCTACACATATTAAAAGAGTTAAACTAATGTGTTGTGCACATATTGCCTACATTACATTTATTAAAAGAGTTAAACTAATGTGTTGTGCACATATTGCCTACATTACATATATTAAAAGAGTTAAACTAATGTGTTGTGCACATATTGCCTACATTACATATATTAAAAGAGTAAAACTAATGTGTTGTGCACATATTGACTACATTTATTAAAAGAGTTAAACTAATGTGTTGTGCACATATTGCCTACATTACATTTATTAAAAGAGTAAAACTAATGTGTTGTGCACATATTGCCTACATTACATATATTAAAAGAGTTAAACTAATGTGTTGTGCACATATTGCCTACACATATTAAAAGAGTTAAACTAATGTGTTGTGCACATATTGCCTACATTACATTTATTAAAAGAGTAAAACTAATGTGTTGTGCACATATTGCCTACATTACATTTATTAAAAGAGTTAAACTAATGTGTTGTGCACATATTGCCTACATTACATTTATTAAAAGAGTTAAACTAATGTGTTGTGCACATATTGCCTACATTACATATATTAAAAGAGTAAAACTAATGTGTTGTGCACATATTGCCTACATTACATTTATTAAAAGAGTTAAACTAATGTGTTGTGCACATATTGCCTACATTACATTTATTAAAAGAGTTAAACTAATGTGTTGTGCACATATTGCCTACATTACATTTATTAAAAGAGTTAAACTAATGTGTTGTGCACATATTGCCTACATTACATTTATTAAAAGAGTTAAACTAATGTGTTGTGCACATATTGCCTACATTACATATATTAAAAGAGTAAAACTAATGTGTTGTGCACATATTGCCTACATTACACATATTAAAAGAGTTAAACTAATGTGTTGTGCACATATTGCCTACATTACATATATTAAAAGAGTAAAACTAATGTGTTGTGCACATATTGACTACATTTATTAAAAGAGTTAAACTAATGTGTTGTGCACATATTGCCTACATTACATTTATTAAAAGAGTTAAACTAATGTGTTGTGCACATATTGCCTACATTACATTTATTAAAAGAGTTAAACTAATGTGTTGTGCACATATTGCCTACATTACATATATTAAAAGAGTTAAACTAATGTGTTGTGCACATATTGCCTACATTACATATATTAAAAGAGTTAAACTAATGTGTTGTGCACATATTGCCTACATTACATATATTAAAAGAGTTAAACTAATGTGTTGTGCACATATTGGCTACATTACATATATTAAAAGAGTTCAACTAATGTGCCTAATAATGTTTGTGTTGATCAGAATGTCAATGAGCTGAGCTCCAAAGTGAAAGAAGAGGAAGATTTAAAGAAACAGGAAGCTGAATTACAAGAATTTGAAAGAATGATGAGAGGCAGAAAGAAGAAATCACGTAAACACAAGGAGGAGACACTTGAAGAATCTGCTCTCAGCAAATATAAATTTCACATTATACTTGTAGTTGGCGTGCTGTCTGCAACTTGTGCTGCTTTTTACTTGGCCTACAATTAGAGTTTTTGTTGAGTTGATCTACACCTGTCTTTGTTCTAACTCCATTGTTATTACTTCTGTTATATCCTAGATGTTGATTTGAAATATTTTAAGTCTCTTTATTATTGTTCTCATAATATAATTAATGTAGCAATATTTCTATAGCCTTTGTACAATTGTATTGTTGGTTTAAAAAGTAAAAGTGTTCCGTAGGGTAGTCAGGAGATATGGTTACCTCCCCTGTCTACATATTGTTTCTGTTGATTACATTGTTACTTTTTTAATGCTTACAAAAATGTTGACAGAACTCCATTATTCCTGATTAATCCCTTCTCAGGGAAAGGTTGTTTTTTCAAAAATGAGAAATATCAAATACATTTACCCCATAAGAATTACATAAAGTGGATTCAATCTGTTCTGACCACTGAAATTTGCTTATCTGAAAAATGTGCACTTTAAAATCTCAGAAATTATCCAGGTTACATATTTTCTATATTCATGCTTCAATATTAGGACAGAGATTTACTGATCTCTTCCTATTATAATACAAATATTATATTTTATATTTGAAAGGCCAACTGACTTGGCTGGTGGGATGGAAGAACATGAATGTCAGATTCCCATTCAAACATTGACTTTATTTCATCACTTTATAATTATAGTGGTGGATTGTTTAGTTATCAATTTGTTTCATTTTATGATTGTTATCATTCACAACTTGATCATTGAAAGTTTTATTCTGTTCTATTGTAAATTATCAATTTATCTAGAAAAAAAAATTACTTTACTTTCCATATGTTAGTTCTAGTGTAATATGGTCATATTATGAACCTATTGTTATTATTTAGTTCTAAAATGTTGTCTGTTTCAATTTTATGCTTGTCTTATGGACAGACCACTTTGAAAAGTATTTTCCCAATTTAAGTTTTAAATGAATTATGTACATTCTTTTAATTTTCACTCACCTTCTTGTTGTTTACTGAAGTAAAGACTCAATATTGTCTACGGATATTTTATATCACCTAAATTATCTATAAAAAAATCTATAATTTTATAAAGAAAATACTGCACCATCATCCTTCCGGTTCTTACGTCAGAGTGTATCGATGCAAGGGGGAACAGACCAAGATCCTGTCTGAGACAGCAAACCGATAGGACATGTTGCGTAACATGGTACGGTCTCCGCACTACCTGCACTACACTTCTCTCCCCACCTGCGGAATCCATCTTGGATTACTATCGTGGTGGCTCGCTTGTATACCTGCACTGTACCCCGGTAGCACAGACCGTCGACCTGGATATCCAGGCCCCATGGTGAGGTTTAGACGGGCTGTTGTTCTCATTGCTTCCTAACCACCGAGTCTCAGAGCCTCTGCGGCGCAATGATACTTGTAGGTGTAACAGGGGTTGTTCACCATGCGTTAGCCCACCGGTTTACTCTTAATGGGAGCGTATGTGTTTTCACACTTTGTTCAGGCCCATGGGTACAGAAATAAACTGCAGAATCAGATTTGTTTACTTCCTTTGTTTCTTTTAGTCAGTGTTTTAAAACTATCTTTGTTGGAGTTGTTTTTTGGTATTTGTTTTAAAACTATCTTTGTTGGAGTTGTTTTTTGGTATTTGTTTTAAAACTATCTTTGTTGGACTTGTTTTTTGGTATTTGTTTTGAAATATTGTGTTTTGTTTGGAAGATGTTTTTAAAAAAAACTTTCTTTTGGCATTAGTTAAAAACATTCTTTTGTTAAATGTTTTAGATGTCTTTGATCTTTTTGGTTGGTGTTTTAAAAACAATCACGGTATATGTGTAACATTTAGGATGGTATAAGCTTTCTTTCTATGTGTAATATTCTTAAAGTGGCTGAAGGAAGTATTTTTTGTATTAAATTGTATCCAACAATTTTCTGGAATGATTTATTTATTCAATAAACTTTAATTGTTTGATAAACTTATTTTTGGTTCAAGTTAAACTATCTCTCTTTTCTCTTTCAATGATATTCAATGTTTGGTTTGGTATTCATTTATTTCTATCCCAGATTTTCTTTATTCTCAACAAACAAAACACAAGGCCAACTGGGGTATACACTTCAATAGAAAATGTATACAAATATATATGGTTTTAACTTGTACCATACAAGCTTGCTACCATCACAGCTTAAGTGCTAGTTAAATAGGTCATTGTGTGCTAATTAAATAGGTCATTGTGTATGTTCATTCTTAAGGTTATTTTTCTCACAATTCAATTACTGATATTTTTACAGTTTGTTTCTTTAATAAATTAAGAATACTTTTTATTTGCTTCTTGATAAGAATGTTGATTTTGAAAGAAATGTTAAAATGCAGCTTGTTGGTGAAACCATGAATCTCTACCAGTGCCCTAAGTCACTGGTTCAATTATTTATTACATCATTGACATTAATGAAACTGTAGAATTCTGTAGACCTATATGACTATGAACATTCACTTGGCACTGGTAGTCTAATGAAGTAAAGTCTAACAAATTGCAAGAACTAACACATACAAGTTAGTGCCTAGGTCTTTTGCTTACTGAATGGCATCCAGGCATAGATATATTATATATATATATTACAGATATTCCTACTATACAAAAGATGATCGTGTCGATAGATTATAATTATATATATTACAGATATTCCTTCTATACAAAAGATTATCGTGTCCTACACTTATCAGTGGTTTGAATCTAAGCTTGAATTTTTATTCCATCTGGTCTTTTAACTGATGGTGTTACTGGTTTGTTCAGGCAACCCATTTCATGCCTGGATGCCACTCAGGAAGAAAGAGTACTTATATGCATTTGTTCTTAATAAGGAATTAAAAACAATTATCTAAGTATTGTAATACATTGTTATTTTGTTGTATTTCTAAGTTAATTATTTAATTAATGCCTTATGTATTAATACTATTTTACTCTTCTAGTTTTTCTAGGTTTAGTGACTTACCCGTAACTATTTGTGTTACTCTTGTCAGTTGTGAATATTCGCTAGTAATGAACCATGCAGCTCTTTTCTGAATTTGTTATAATTTTTTAAATGTTTTCTTTAGTTGATGGGTCCCTTACAGAAGATGCATATTCTAGTATAGGTCTAACTAATGTGATATAGCATTTAAATTCTTGTTACATAATTTGTAAAAGTTCCTTTTTACAAAACCTAATGTTTTAGTGATTTTTTTGTTACTTCAACATGTGGATTCCATTTTTTTTTTTTTTCAACTTGGAAATCTAAAACATATTTTAGTAAGCATATTATAATTGTATCAAAGAAAAAAAGGAAAGAAAAAACTATAGTTAATCTATTAATAGAACAAAAGATTTTTGTTTATTTAATGATTATGTAGAGTGCTGCCAAGCAGAGTTCAATGTTGATAAATATCAATAAATAAAATGTGCTTTTTAAACCCTTTCATCCAAGATCCATCATTTTCTGTGTTTTAAAACACACATGAAACTGCCACAATGTTTCATTTTGTTACGATCAATCTAATGCAAGCCTAGAGGTATGGACACTGTTACTGGGAGTCAAAGGGCAAAGTTTACAATTAGTAGCCTGTGTTATAGAATAAAAAGTATTAGCTGTTTAATGAAAAACAAACCACTTTTTATAAAATGTGTAAAGATCCTTTAAGAAGTTAAAGTTGCTTGTAGTTGGCAAGTAAACTAAATGACCAAATGCATCAACACATTATCAAACCATTTCTTGCTATATTCAAATATTGTTTGAAGACAATGAACAGATATTGTTTCTAGAAACATTTGCTGAAACTAATATGGTCAAAAGAGAATGTACTAGTACTACAAAGCAAGAATTTGAACCAAGTAGACACATGCAGACAAACCTTCAAAGATGTACATTTTCCTCTATGAGATTTCACAGTCAAAATGTTAGCACTGTTTGTCAACTCAGTCTAAACTATTAATACACACAATATTTAAAAATAGATTTTTTCACCTATGTACCTATTGTGCCAATGTGTTAGATTCCTATCAACAAGAAGTCAATTGTATGTCATTCTCATACGGTGAAAGGCCTATACAAGACATTCACATGGGGTGAAAGACCTAAAATGACATTCACACATGCTGAAAAGCCTACATGACATTTTACTTCACACATGGTGAAAGGCCTACTTCATGACATTCACACGTGGTGAAAGACCTAAAATAACATTCACACAAGGTGAAAGAGAGAAATGGAGCAAAAATAGTTTTGAAATAACTCCACATCCAATTTATGCCAAAAATGCAGTACCTTACTTTTAATAATGAAACTGATGAGTTCTAGCCAAACTCTATTTAATCAAAGATATTTTGTTTAATTATCAATTAATGATCAGTTATCACAATGGGCAAAATACTTGGAATCAATTTTACTGAAAACACACATGAGGTGCACATTAAGCCCAGCAGTGTGTTGATATTATGAAACACTTCATAAGATCAACCAAGTGTCCAAAACACTTCATAATATGCACAGAAATAAACAAAATTCAACAGCAACACATTATACATATCAAACAATAAAATATGTAACACCGTTCATAACAACTTAATAACAATCACATATTTTTTGTCCATCACATTGACAACATATCTAAGAGTTTGTATTGTTTGTCTCCGAACTAAACAATGGTTGCACATGGTTTGTATAAAAATCTATTAAAGATATTTTTGAAATCTGCCAGCTCCTTAGAACAGCAAGTCTTGCTGGTTCCCAGTATGTGAGACACAGTTGGTCCTTGCTGGAGGAAGTACAATGGAAGTCTATTGCCACCAACAGTGCACCCAGCAGGGCCAAGAAGGAAAACAAGATCAGAAGAAAACAATTTCTGTTGCCTTGACCTTCAAGTAGAAAGAAAAAAAACAAATACAATTGAAAGAAATTAACATTTTTAGACAAGTTCTCTACACACAAGTTAATAAATGAAATTACATTTAATGAAAAAAGATATATTTCACTTTAAATATATTTAATGGTCCATAGGAAAATGTACAATTTTTAATTTTAGGATCTAAGCAAGTTTTATTATTTTTTCTTTCTTTATCTTCCTTTCAAAACTGTTTTTTCATTATGTCTAATCTCAAGTTTTCACTCAATGAAAGCTACAACAAAACACACAATAATAGTTTTACCTTTATCTTTTCTTCTTTTTAAATTTGCATATTTCAGTTTTTCTGTGAAATATTGAGAAAAAAAAATCATTGAGATTATAAAGTGTAAATATTTTGTTCTATACAAAAAATATTACCATACAACAGACTCTGTTTTTATACAACAACCCAGCATATGGACGCTCTGAAAACATCATGGAATGATCAAACCCAGCCAATGGACACTCTGAATACATCATGGAATGATCAAACCCAGCCAATGGACACTGAATACATGATGGAATGATCATACCCAGCCAATGGACACTGAATACATCATGCAATGATCAAACCCAGCCGATGGACACTTTGAATACATCATGGAATGATCAAACCCAGCCAATGGACTTTTTGAATACATCATGGAATGATCATACCCAGCCAATGGGCACTTTGAATACATCATGGAATGATCAAACCCAGCCGATGGACACTTTGAATACATCATGGAATGATCAAACCCAGCCAATGGACACTTTGAATACATCATGGAATGATCATACCCAGCCAATGGGCACTTTGAATATATCATGGAATGATCAAACCCAGCCGATGGACACTCTGAATACATGATGGAATGATAATACCCAGCCAATGGACACTCTGAATACATCATGCAATTATCAAACCCAGCCGATGGACACTTTGAATACATCATGGAATGATCAAACCCAGCCGATGGACACTCTGAATACATGATGGAATGATAATACCCAGCCAATGGACACTCTGAATACATCATGCAATTATCAAACCCAGCCGATGGACACTTTGAATACATCATGGAATGATCAAACCCAGCCAATGGACACTCTGAATACATGATGGAATGATCAAACCCAGCCAATGGAAACTCTGAATACATCATGCAATGATCAAACCCAGCCGATGGACACCTTGAAAACATCATGGAATGATCAAACCCAGCCAATGGACACTCTGAATACATGATGGAATGATCAAACCCAGCCAATGGACACTCTGAATACATGATGGAATGATAAAACCCAGCCGATGGACACTCTGAATACATAATGGATAGATCAACCCAACAGAAACATTTTTTTTTACACATTTTAATCAGATTCGTTGTTTTTTTTAATGTTACTGCTGGAAGAAAAAATATTAAAATTGGCTAGAAGAAATTGTGTGAATTAAAGAATATAATTAATTTGTTTCATTAGCAGGTTTTATAGTTGTCATTAGTCAAAGTCTACATAGGTTCTAGTTCTAATAATTAGTCTAGTGAATAAATCCACTCAAAAAATTAAATTAAACATGTTTAATTTAATTTAGCTGCCCCACACAATAACCCAATAAGTCCATTTAATTTAGGACTTCTGTAAGGATGAAAATGCAAGAAATTTTCCCTAATTTTTTTTTAGGATTGCAAAATCTAACATCTATCTTATCTTATATATTACAGACGCTCCTTCTAGATTATTGCATTGTAAAAATATACAATTGAAGAAGTTGTTGAAATTGATGGGTGGCAACCATTATAAAACACTATCTCCATTATTATAGACTAAATATAGAAGTTAATTTACCTCTAGCTACTGTTATTTCTTCATCAGAAGTATCTCCATTATGTGCCAACAGTTCCTGAGCTCGTCTAGCTTCGTGTTCTCTGCGTCGTCTTTCTTTTTCAGCTTTCTTCTCTTGACGCTTTCTTTGCAGTTCTCTCTCTTCCCTTTCTTTATGTTTTACTTCTGCTTCTAAACACAGAAAAATCTCTTATTAAAAAATCTTACAATAAATAAATAGTGTAAACATATCTATTTCAACATTTAGTAATTTGTTCCTTAAACAAATATAAAGAAATGGTAATATATTATCATCAATAGAAAGAAAACAACTTCTGTTTGTAACTGGAACCAAAATATTTACCTTCTTGTTTCTTTTTCTTTGCTTGTGATTGTTTTTCTAATTGTTCATCTAAATCTGTCATGTACATCAATATCTAAAAAAATGAAAAGGAGAATAATTTAGAGATAGTTAAACTTCCTTAAACTGCCAACAATATAAAACGTAAATTAACTAAATCAGTAAACTGCCAACAATATAAATGTAAATTAACTAAATCAGTAAACTGCCAACAATATAAACGTACATTAACTACATCAGTAAACTGCCAACAATATAAACGTAAATTAACTAAATCAGTAAACTGCCAACAATATAAACGTAAATTAACTAAATCAGTAAACTGCCAACAATATAAACGTAAATTAACTAAATCAGTAAACTGCCAACAATATAAACGTAAATTAACTAAATCAGTAAACTGCCAACAATATAAACGTAAATTAACTAAATCAGTAAAATGCCAACAATATAAATGTAAATTAACTAAATCAGTAAACTGGTGATATTCAAGAAAACTCTTTCACTAATCATAGTAGTTTTAAAAAGTTGTGTAAAAAAAAATATTAAACCACATATAAACATTTGGTTATGCATTGGCATAAACTTCCATAGATTTTGCCATTTGCCTTGCAAGAAGAAGAAAAAAAAACTTACTACAAGTACCAGTATAATAAAATGTTATGTTCATTTAGTCTACCATTCACACTTTAATTGAATGTACATCTCCACTCCTTCATCTTCCAATTTTAAAACAGAACAAATGGATTTAAAAAAACATTTTGGGGAAGGGGGGGGGGGGGTCAGAGTGGGGGGTGTGTGGCTGTAAATTTGACAGAATGTGTTGTCATCAGAAGTGACAAGTTTCAGCTTCAAAGGATGACAAAAAAAGATAAGTTGACTTTTTGAAATCAGGCTATAACATACAAAGTTTTGCAAAGTTAATAATCTAATTTCCTAAAGAGTGTACCTACACGAGTTGCACACTTCTTGCATTCTACTTCATTTAAACAATTCCCAGCATTCTTCTTCAGGCCTTCCTCCAGAGGATTGTCTTTCAAATCTAACCACTTTAACTTCTTCAACTGACAGAAAGACCTAGGCAGAGTCCTGAGCTGGTTGCCGAGCAGGTCCAGATGCTGTAAGTTTTCCAGCTGACCAAAAAGCTTTGGAAGTTCTGTCAGTGTATTTTTGCTGAGATCTAATTTGACCAGGTGAATTAATGAGCAAAAGGAATCCTGGATGGAATAGATAATACTTTAGAGCTAGGTATAATACTTTAGATCAATGTAACTATTTAACACAATGTGAGTCAATAGAGAAACATAAGCCCTCAATTTCAAAAACTTCTACTGGAAAATTATTGAAAATGAAACTACAAATGTATTCTAGCATAATCCTAAAATAATATATTAAGGTATTGTATTACATCAAAAATGGCATATAACTTTAAGGTCACATGATTTTGATCATAGTCATGTGTTTGTTAAATTTACTTTTTAATTAATGTTATGAATGTTCACTTACTGGAAGTAGTGTCAATGAATTATTGGATAAGTCTAAACGTGTTGCTTTTGGAAGAGCAGCCTGTAAGTGAATAGAAATATGTGAATCAATAATTTTTATCAAACATAAATACGAAACAAAAGGTCTCTGAAACACAAACATGAACTAGAAGTCTATATTAAATAAAAACATGATCCAAGAGGTCTACATAACATATACCAAGCAGGGGCGAAGCCAGAAATTTTTTCCAGGGGGGGCTGAACTTTCGCGTGACAAATATTTACCAAATACCAGGGGGGGGCTAAACTTTCGCGTGACAAAGATTTACCAAGTTTTTAGCGAATTTAGTACAGATTTTTAAAAAATCAGTTGAAAAAAAATTATTTTTTTTAATTTCAGGGGGGGCTTAGCCCCCCTCAGCCCCCCCTGTGGCTTCGCCCCTGATACCAAGTGTGATAAATCAAAATAAAGTTAAATGAATACTGAATCCAAACAAATATGTTTTGTTTTGAAATTCTTTGTGTAAAAATTATTTTTAAAAATGTTAGTAAAAAAAATATGTTTTTAAAATTTGTTTAGACAAAAATTTGGAAAAAATTGCTAAACTATAAGTATAAGAAATATTGAAATAAATTGACGTTTATAGTTATAACAATTAAAAACTATTAGGCCATCAACATAATTACACAAATTGACAGTTAATCCTTGAAATTAATATATCTGTTACCGTTTCAAAAACCTATTTAAATACAATGTTTTAACATATTTATTGTTTGGAATGGTTTTGTTGTGAGACAATGAATAATTTTCATCTGAAAAAAAAAATTAGGTACATGTAATATAGATTAAATAAATTAAATTAAAGAGGGGAAAACATATATTTTCAATATGAAAGTTTAAACAGTGTAATATTGTGGAGAATAAGCCAATGATGAAAAAATCTGAAAGATTAGGTCCTAGATGGCGACGCCCATTTTTCACCGACTGATTCTCCAAACTCAATAAAGTCTTAGGCCGATATTAATAATTTATTTGAACCTAAATTGTATTAAATTTGTGTCTATAATTAAATCAAATAAGTCTGTATCATTGTTATTGAATACTGTCTTCAAAAAATCCAAACAGACTGTATTTTAGGTTGTCTCTACTAGGCCATCCATTATGTTTATTTGTGACTATCGTAACAGAAAAAAATCACCAAGATAAACAATGAAAATAAAAGCATAACAGATCGTTAAATCCTCTTTAAACGTATATATGTTAAAAAGAGCTGTTTTCTAATAATATATATATATATTCATTATATAGGCCTATTCATTAGTAATTTTCATTATTATATTATGACATTATGAGTAGGTATAGGACCGTATAGGCCTAATCATTATAATTATAAATGATTAGGCCTACAATTATTATAACTTATATTATATAATATAACAATCAAAGCCTTTGCCTTTTCAATTAATGTTGACTTTTTAAAAATTATTGCAAAGGTTTAGACTAGGAGTTAGGAAGGAGCAGGAGAAGATGCTATACCTATACAATACAGTATACAAGCTATAGGCCTACTGAATATACTGTCTTCTTAGTCTTCTATATTCATAGTCAAAAAATAGTCATAGTATCCAGTTATAGTCAGTTAGGCTGCCGCTATAGACTATATCACTATATCTACACATTACACATCTATAGTCGTAGTACCGGTACCGTATCACTGAGTATCAGTATAGTCCATAGTCATACTCAGACTATAGTTTACAAGCGTAAAATTTGTCACTTACTAGACTAGATCTAGATCTAGCTCTCGATTCAATTTGTTTTTATGATTATGATTTTATTATGTTATTTATAATTTTTAATTATTGTTTTGTTTGTTGTTGTTTTTTAAAGAAAGTATTGCTGCTTACCAATTCCTTAACTGGAACCGTTTCGAGATTGCTTAAACTCAGATCAAGCTCATTGTCATTCAATTTTTCACGTAGGCTTTCTTTCGGCATGTCGAATGGCTAAAAATAATGGTACTGTTAGTTATTTTCTAGCTGTTACTAAACACTGTTAGATCTACAGTATTCTACAGTGCACAATTTGGAAAAGTTGACACGTCCACAAAACCGGAAATCTTATCTTATTATTACTGAAATAGTTCAGAAATAGAGAATTAGATCTAGACATAATTTAACATTGCCTTCAGTTTATGTTAATTTTTTCTATAAATATTTACAATTTTTCAAATGCATAACTAGCATTTGTTTTTAAAAACTATTTTATCTTTTTTAGATGTAGATATATTTCCTTTTAAACTCTAGATCTAATAGAAAAAGTTGGATATCGTTGAGTGGTTTTCGCTGCATAAAAATCTGGACAAAAATTAATTTTTAATGGTAGCGAACGGATTTTAGAGAAAAAATGCCCGAACGTAAGTATTATTATTTTATTAAATATATTATTTTCTTAGATATGCTGGTATACCGATATGCTAACTCTTAAATGAAAACTCGGTATGGCTTTTGGTGTCGTACATAATATTATTAATACCCTCTATTCACGAATCACCGTTTCATAATGAATAGCCTAATCATAATAATGAATAATGATTGATAGGCCCTATTACAGTTATTACTTATTACTATTTTATATTTGTATAATAATAATTTATTAATAAATAAAAATAATTCAATGTAAAACATTTCAATCATTTCAATGAATAATCAATGATCCTTTTGCATGAATAGTGAATAGGCATAGGTGCCATAGGGCATGATAGGGCCTATAACTTCATAACTATAACTCACTTCGTGACTTGACTGTAAACTATAAGTATAAGTCATGTAAGTACTGTAAGTAGGCTACGTTGTCGACGTTGACTCTACTTTTACTCTAGGCGAGTCTAGGCCTATAAAGAGCTGCACTGCAAGTAATCTATTATTACAATGCTCAGAAGACTGAGAAGATAGGCTAAAAAAAACAACATGCAACACAAGTACAAGGACAAAACACTTTTCTTTATTAAATTATAATTCTAAGGCTATATGCATGCAGGACTAGACTTAAACCACAGATGTGCATAGGCATTGGATGTAATAATCTTCTTTATAGAAGGCGCGTCTGTAATGTATATAGGGGCCTATATATAATAATATAGGCCTATACATAAGATAAGAAAAATGCATTATAAATGTAGACCTATTCAGGCCTATTCTTTCTTTCTGAGTGGCGTCCAGGCATGAAATGGGTTGCCCGAACAAACCAGAAAAACCATAATTTAAAACACTAACTAATATCAAAATAAATGTACCAGTAGGCCTATATCAGTTTTTTAAATAGATTTTGATGAATTGTTTCTACCATTTTAATGCCATTCTTACAAGCCCCTTGCCTTAATGACTAAAACTGTATAAAGGGCAACCATTGATACATGCACATTGAACACAGGAGGTGCCATCTTGTAATGGATATGCCACAAGTCCCCTGCATTTGGGACTCAGTCTTGGGACTGAATTAGCCTTGCAGGCCCACTGGATGCTTACATCTTGATTTCTCTGTGGGTGTTGTGAGCTTTTTTATTTATAGGTCAAATGTTTGTTGGCACGTGAATGAGGGGGCAGGGGTGAAGTGTTATTTTAGAGTGAAAGGAAGTAATTTGTGTGTGCATATGTGTTTGCGACAGTTGTAGGTGTGAATGACTCGAACTTCATGTCACACATGATTTTCTTGAGCCAAAACCATGCGATTAAGGAGAGAAAAACTAATATTATAATGTATGCAGGGGTGAAAGATTGGTCATTTGATTGCAGGGTTCTCACACAGTCTGGAAAGTCTGGAAAAGTCTGGAGTTTCAAAAAAACAAATCAAGGCCTGGACAACCTTGAATATTGGGATTTTATCCTTGAAAAATAGCCTGTCAGCCTGGAAATTTATCTATATCTATATTTATATCTAAATTTATAATAGAAATCAAGGTCAGACAAAAAACGCCAATCCTATTTTTATACGTCATAAACGCCCACTGACCGAGCCTTAGATTAATACCTCATTCACGACATATTTAGGTCACTTAGGGGGAGGAGGCGTGTGACCATTTTCCAAATAATGTGTTCCAGCAGCATGGAATTTAACTCTTATAGCCTTGAAAAAGTCTGGAAACAGCCTTTAATTTTTTTTCAGAACAAATGTGAGAACCCTGTGATTGCTTGGTTTGGTAAGGTGTACATCTTCTTTTATAGCAGGAAGATATTTGAGTTTTGTTTGACATTGAAACATTCTGTTTACAAGTAAAGAATAAACTGGACTTGCATTCTATTTTTAAAGTGTTTTCTTATACATTACAGACGCTCCTTCTATAAAGAAGATTATTGCGTCCTACGCTCATCCGTGGTCCGAGTCTAGTCTTGCATTTTTATTGATGTTTTAAATGATGTTGAGTTACTGGTTTTCCTGGTTTGTTCAGGCAACCTATTCCATTCCCGAATGCTACTCGGGAAGAAGGAGTACTTATACATGCATTTGTTCTGGCATAAGGGAGAGTTTTATTTCTGTGCTTCAATGCACCACCACACAGCGTTCAATTTCAATACTCAAACACTGGCTTCCCCACTAAATACTCTAACAGTGGGCCAGAGACCATTAAAAGTCTCTGAGTTTTTAAAGAAAGTTCCACTAAACTCACTTGGTGATGGTTACTTACTCAAGACAAGTAAATCTCTGTAAAAGTGGAGCTGGAACCGCCATCAGTTCACATGGCTTTGGACAGTTGGGGTTGGCATTATGGGCACACAAGAGAGAACCACCTCTCTGCTCTTTGTCTATGGAAGTTCTAATCTGGTGAAAATACCAAACCTTTGTTATAAATGGCCCATTTTCAGGGTTCCCGTGGCCTCCTGAAATTTCAGAATGTCCTGAAATCCTCCTGAAATTGCAAAAAAGTGCAAAAACTCCTGAAAACCTTCTGAAATTTGAAATAATCTCCTGAAATGTCCTGAAAAATTGAGCTGACCCTATTTTATCCATCCAACATGTGTCCCTAGTTCAACAGCCCCACCTCTCGTGTGTTACGCTTACTTTTAAATTGCTACGCCAAGCCTCTCCCTTTTTGCTTTGTGACGGTAAAGATGGTAAACATACATTCCACCTCTTTCGCTCCCTCTCCCACAGTTTGGTGTCTGCTAGATTAAATAATCATAAGGACTAAGGTGCCTATTTTCGCGATGAATGTTGAGAATGCCTGATTACGCAACGTGCTGCGCCTACTAGTCTACTTGGGGTCAGCGAACCGACATATTTTACAGAATCTATTAAAAAATATATATATTTAGGCCTATATCAAAATACACAGAAATAGGTCTTTTTATTATTTAAAAATAAAATGATGACGTTTAAGACGCTATCTTATATCATATGGTAAAAGTTACAGTAGGCCTAATTAGGCGTAGCTAGCCCTACGAGAGAAGCTATTCGCAATGTACGCTTACACCGATTGGCGCAGATATTATCAACTTTTTTAAGGTGTAGGCCCTACACAGTTTTACTAATTATTATATCATATGCGTAGGCCTACAATGTGTTTTTGCTATCAATATGGGAAATGTAGGCAGGCGATTTTGGGTCAAGGCATAGACCTAGCCGGTGTGGCCCTAGGTCTATCAGTTTATCAGTCTAATGACTAAGCCTAATCTAGAAGACTAGAAGTCTAAGTCATTTTATTCACAGATACATTCATGAAATGCACTCAATGCTGAATATATCTGACTAGAAATCATTACAAACAATGTTAATGGTAATTAGCCTTGGGCACTTGTATAGCGCGTCATCAAAACCGGCGCTGTTCAGTCTAGAAAGCATAGCGCAGGCCTACTTCAAAAGACTTTTTTGTGCCGATCCACTAAAGTATTACTATAAGGATAGGAACTTTAGTTTGGACAGGGACTTAGATGAAGAAACAGATATCTTACTTTCCCATATGGCTAATGGCTGTATTGATCGGTTGTTTAAATAAGTGAAGCACTGTGTTTGCCTTATGCATGATTGAAACCATTTTTTAAGGAAAGTTTCCAATTTAGGGTGAATATTTAGTAACTTTTATGTTTAAAAGGTGTGCATTTTTGAGAAGTTAAAAGGCAGTATAACCCCCGAAAGTCAGGGTGCAACTTATCCACGGGTGTTGTTTTTTTAATATGGTAGATCTAGTTTAGGGAGATATTATATGCACCAGTTCAGAATCAGCTAGTTCCTCCCCCCATCCCCGAAACAAAAAAAAAAACAAGTCAATGTGGACTATTTCCCCCTTGCACTATTTGCCCCTCCTTACCTAACTTCACCTAGCTGCTGTAAGGTTTTATTTTTGTAGCAGGATTTTAATAGGCTTAATGATCCTAATGATTGAAAAGTAATCAAATTGGATTATCTACATGTCCTTTACAATAGCAGTTTTTTTTCTTTTCATAGTGATAGTCTTTTTTAACGTGGAAATCTGTACGCTTTCTATATACTTTTCAATGTAGGCCCATATAAATATTTTCTCTATACTTGTTAATGTAACAGATGTTCTATACAGGAAACTATATTTCCATTCTTTTATTTTCATAAACAACATTTTTATTATTTGTACTTTTTTTTAAAAATTTTAAGACTTCTAAAGACAGTTAAAGGACTCTATATAATGAACATAGCTTAATGGTACATATTTAGCTTTCACATTATAATGCCCTTAAAAATATTTTATTTAATTTTATATGTATCTGAGTCAATGTTAAGTGATGTAGTGAGTTTGGTTTTGCCGCACCTCCTGAAATTTAAGATTTTCTCCTGAAAACCTCCTGAAATTTAGATTTGAGTTTGGTGCAGGAACCCTGCATGATGATTTTGAAAAAATATTTTCTAATGCTCCGTGATCTGATGCACTCTTGTTTAGCTTATAATAGTTTTATAAAAATATATCTTTATATAATAGCTGTATTGTAAGCAATTGAATCTTGTTTTATTGCAGTAAAATACTTTTTTTTAAGGTCAATTTGTGTTGTATAAATATTGTCCATTTTGATGTGGAATCTTTACATTGTAATTTGATATAATTTTCCCCTTTAGGAGATAGTGAAGTTTTCTCCAATCCATTACCTCCCTCTGGACACAGAGCTCATGGAGAAGATGGCACGGATGATGAGTAAGTACATTTTAAATTTTGTATACAATATTTTTTTACATGGCAGAGTTTTAATACTTGATGGCAATTACAATTTGAAGTATAGATTTAACTGTGAACAATAAAGTTACATTTATCTTTTAGACATCCTCTCACCAATGAGGATTTTCGTAAGATGCTCATGACACCAAAGCCTTCCTCATCAAATTCATACAGTGAAACTGTTAGACATGCAAGGAAATCTGAGTAAGAAAACACTTTTAACTTTTATACACTTTTTTTGGTTGCATCTTTTCTTTAACTAATGACTCATCATACTATGTTTTTAAGCAATACACTCTTCGCATGTTAATACTATATATGTATTCTGTGTACATTCAATAGGACCCCAATCAAAGAAGACGAAGCAGAAGAAGAGGATGCAGCAACCAGAAGAAAAAAAAAGAAAAGGTATAACTTATGATTGTTGCAATATTGCAGATATATTATTGTTTTACAGAGTTTGTCACATTCTTTGAACTAGGTGGTTTATTATCTAAATTGTTTAGAATTCTTGCAGACTTGTCCTTTCTTACATAAACAATTTCAACGAAATCTAAATGCTGCTATATTTTTAGTAAACTAAGATGACATGTAATCTTTCTAAAGCACAAACAGCAACATAATCACATATATAAGTATATATAGAATAGTACAAGTATAATAAATTGTCTCTACAACACTATCCAGTGATCTCTGTTACTAACGATTCTCTCCTGGTCAGGGTGAAAGAATTATCAGTAATCTATTTCCAATAATACTGTTCAGTGGGCCCTCTACTCATAATATATATCAATATATATCTCAAGTTTAAATAATACTGTTCAGTGAGCCCTCTACTCATAATATATATCAATAAATATCTCAAGTTTAAAGTTCCAGAGTTTCAAAGAAATTGTTAACTTGTCATAAAAACTGTAGAACATGTGTAAATGTCTCCAGTTGAATGTTATTGGAATAATGTGCATCATTGAAATATAGTGAGAAGTTGCCACTAGCACTTATCTTATCCCCACAGTGTCCAATGACTCTTAAACAGTGTACAAGCTGTTATACCAATTAACTCTGGCCATCCCTGAATCTCATTGGTTTTATGTTATTTTAATCTCAAGATACTTTTTTACTTATGTCTTATCCATTATTGACTAAATATCAATATTATTATGCTAAGTTTTTGTAAATTCAATCACTTTTAAACACATCTAATTTTTAAATTAAACACAGTTTTAAAATCTTCATTTCCCTGTGTTTTATATGCTGTTTTAATTTATTCCAGTTACTATGCAAAACTTAAAAGAGATGAGGAAGAAAGACAAAAAGAATTGGAGTCTAAATACAGGGACAGAGTAAATATGATTTATTGATTCAATATATTATTTTATAATACAAGTTTATAGCATGTCTTGGTCAGAAATTCTTCTCAACTATGCTGTTAGATATAGTGTTTTTTTTTTTAAGCATGTAAAATCTTTAAAAAGTACTTTTGTGATTTTTCTTGCTCTATTGCAGGCCAGAGAAAGACGTGAGGGTCATAACAAGGATTATGTTGAAACTGAAGTCATTAGCACAACTGCAGACTACAGAGCTGTGGCCCCTGATGCCAAAGCGTAAGAATTCTTTGTAATACTGATTGTGTTTTATCATTTTCTTTTGTTCTTTGTTATTTACTAATATTTAGATATTGAATCCTGATAACCAAAAGTTGTTATATATTTCTATAAACTTTGTCTTTCATATTAACATTGCCTTGAAGTTTCATTAGATGAGTTGTACATGTTCACTGTTGATTCCATGCCAGCATTGAGAATTATGCAGAGAGAAGAAAGCAAGTGATCCAAGCCTCCAAGTATTTGGGTGGTGACATGGAACATACTCACTTGGTGAAAGGCTTAGATTTTGCTCTATTAGAAAAGGTAGGTTTCCTTTTCTTTTTGTTTCTTTTGCTTAGAGCTTCATAGAGTGATACAAAAAATCTAAATTTTTAAAAAAACTTCATTTAACTTTGCTATTGTGAGTCAGGCTGGTTATTACACTGGGCTGTCCACAAAACTGCCCATGTTCTAGCCCTAGGGTGTAAAAATCTTGCATCTAGAAGGAATGTCTGTAAATTTATAAGCCAACTTACATCTATGATTATTTCACCTCAGTACTGGTATTGTGTATTGTACAGGCCAACTTACATCTATGTTTATTTCACCTCAGTACTGATATTGTGTATTGTACTGGCCAACTTACATCTATGTTTATTTCACCTCAGTACTGGTATTGTGTATTGTACAGGCCAACTTACATCTATGTTTATTTCACCTCAGTACTGGTATTGTGTATTGTACAGGCCAACTTACATCTATGTTTATTTCACCTCAGTACTTGTATTGTGTATTGTACAGGCCAACTTACATCTATGTTTATTTCACCTCCGTACTGGTATTGTGTATTGTACAGGCCAACTTACATCTATGTTTATTTCACCTCAGTACTGGTATTGTGTATTGTACAGGCCAACTTACATCTATGTTTATTTCACCTCAGTACTGGTATTGTGTATTGTACAGGCCAACTTACATCTATGTTTATTTCACCTCAGTACTGGTATTGTGTATTGTACAGGCCAACTTACATCTATGTTTATTTCACCTCAGTACTGGTATTGTGTATTGTACAGGCCAACTTACATCTATGTTTATTTCACCTCAGTACTGGTATTGTGTATTGTACAGGCCAACTTACATCCATGTTTATTTCACCTCAGTACTGGTATTGTGTATTGTACAGGTGCGAGCAGAAATTACAACCAAGGAAAAAGAAGAAGAAGATTTAATGGAAGCTGTTGTTTCAATGCCAAAGTAATGATCTAATTCCAGTTTTATTAACCCTTTCAATTAACAAAGTTTAGATTTAATGGAAGCTGTTGTTTCAGTGCAAAAGTAATGATCTAATTCCAGTTTTATTAACCCTTTCAATTAACAAAGTTTAGATTAAAACACATCTTAGAATTAATTCATTCAAATATGCATGTTGAATTTTGGATTCTTTTTTTTTGTTTCCTAACAGAGAAGAAGAGCCTGTAGAAGAAAAAATTGTGTTCAAGACAAAGCTAGGTCTGTCATTTTATTAGAAAGAATGTTCATCTTGTCTTTAGGCAAGCCCTATCCTATAATCTTTCAGTGAATAGAATTTTCCTATTGCTTCTTGTGCAATACATTGGCTAAACTAGGGAAATTAAGGGGTTTGACTGTTAGAATTTATAACTCATTTTGTCACCTTTTCAATTCAACCAAGTTTTACGCATAGACCTTTATGTTGGATATAAGTCTACCTAGGACTTACCAAATTAAAAGCAATTTACTTGATGATCAATTAGGCCATTACAGTTGATATATTGATTATTGATACTGCTATAGAAATACATTTGCATTTCTGCCTTACACTTAGTAGATAAATTTACCAAGGGAAAAGATGCTAGAAAATTTTTTTAACCAATGCTATGGTTAAATAATATATAACTGATACAAATAATTTTGTCACTTTCTCCCTAAGACCTTAGTTTAGATTTTTTTAATTAATGCTTTATTAATTCTATATTGACTTTGACATGTATTATGTTGTACATGTATATAGCGTATTACTGTAAGTTGTATATATTTCAGCAATATATATTTTTTGTTTATTTTTGCACTGAAATAGCTTCCTCCCCACTTATGTTCTTCATTGATGTCCTGGGCTCCTAATTTTCACCTTTGGTGTTACTCATTTTGATTAATGGAAGTAGGCGTGTCTAGTCTATACATTTTTTTTTAAGGAATGTAGCTGTAGTTTCAGTTGTTCAGTCTTGCACCAAGTTAAGAAATTGTTAACTCAAAGACCAATTTTCTAGTGGGCTCAGTTTTTGTTGTTTGGCGACTTTTTAGATTAAACTTTGTTTTTATGACATTATATCATCACATTGTGAAATAAATTCTAGATATCTTCAAATCATCCCATGGTAAGATGAAATATATTCACATTTCTGTTTCACTTTCAGGCAGAAACATCTACAGAACATTGTTTAAAAATAAGCTGCCACAGAGAAATGAATTGTTCCTTCCTAGGAGAATGGCCTACGTCATAGACCTGGAAGATGATTTTGCAGAGTCTGATGTTCCAGCAACATTAATCAGGAGTAAAGCAGATTGCCCAACATTGGCAGTAAGTTTAACTAGGCAATACTATAGGCAATGCCCAACATTGGCAATAAGTTTAACTAGGCAATGCTCAACATGGGCAATAAGTTTAACCTTTCGCCCCTTAATTAGTCGACAGTTTTCTACCCTCCAAACCTTGAGTCAAGTTGCATAACTCCGTATATTGAAAAAAAATCGGACAAAAAAAATATGATTAAAAAAAAATGTACTCTAAAAAAACTATCAAAGCAACTGCTTTAAATTCTTCATAGTAATTATAAAAATATAAAGTTTAATTCAAACCAGTAGAGATGGAAATAAAGTAATAAATAAAAAGGAAAATAAAATAAATAGCTCAGCCTATGCCGATCGGTTCCGATATTTTGTGATGGAACTAGGATATCATCGTATCGGACTCAAATCTTACTATTCAAAGCCTATTCAACTTCTACAATGCTTAAAATAACTCGATTATCTTGGCATTATTGAAATAATAAAGCATTTCCTTCATCAGCCTAGCCTATGCTAAATATCTCCGAAATACCATACATTTTTGTAGAATTAGCACAAAAAATGCGTTATTTTCACAAATTTACTGATATTCGATCAATCGGGCTAACACTACCAAACAAACTTCTAAAAATAGCGTCACTATCGCTCTCTTTGGTCAGAGTAAAAAAAGGCCTTTAATAAGCATTTAAAAACTAGCATCGCGATCAAATGCGAAACAACCCGTAATCGACGACGCGCTGCGACTACCAGGGTCTATCAGTAGAGGCGACGCGCTGCGACTTCAAGGGCCAAACGGTTAACTAGGCAATACTTTAGGTAATGCCCAACATTGGCAATAAGTTTAACTAGGCAATACTTTAGGCAATGCCTAACATTGGCAATAAGTTTAACTAGGCAATACTTTAGGCAATGCCCAACATGGGCAATAAGTTTAACTAGGCAATACTTTAGGCAATGCCTAACATTGGCAATAAGTTTAACTAGGCAATATTTTAGGCAATGCTCAACATTGGCAATAAGTTTAACTAGGCAATACTCTAGTTAATGCCCAACATTGGCAATAAGTTTAACTAGGCAATACTCTAGTTAATGCCCAACATTGGCAATAAGTTTAACTAGACAATACTTTAGGCAATGCTCAACATTGGCAATAAGTTTAACTAAGCAATACTTTAGACAAACACACATTTTGTTACATTTACTGTCTGACTTCAGAATTCTTCCTTTTTTAACCAATTGGAGCCTTTGTTAGACATTAAACTTCCTTTTTAGTATGTCACAGGTATTATAATAATGTCAACTCAACCACTGGACAAAATAAGTTATGCTAACATTGTTAACAGATGAGATTTAAACTGTATCTACTAGTCTTGTTATTTGTTTAATCGTTGATTACAAGGTTACAAACCCCATTGGTGCTAAAACTAGCTCATCATTTAACGAATGAAACATTGTCTTGTATTTTTAGGCTACAACAACCCTGACAACCAATGACATAGTCATTAATAAACTGACCCAAATTTTGTCCTACTTGAGGCAAGGCAAGAGAGAGGCCAAGAAACTCAAAAAGAAAGAGAAAGGTACATTTAATGGAGGAGATAGTTGAATTGATTTAGATGTTCTAATTAAAATATAATTGACTGCTCTTCACCATTGATTTATATTTAACAGGCAAGATAAAAGAAGACGATAAAGCAAAAATCACCACAGTTGATGAAAGGTAGCTACTCAAACTATATTCTATAACATAGGAATAGTCAATACAAGAAAGTAGTAACATTCAATTATCTGCCACTCTATGCCTGATAAAATGTTTGTTTATGCTTTCAGTCTGTATGGAGAAATAGGTGACTATGAACCATCTTTCAATAAACCAAAAGACAAAAAGGACAGGAAAGAGAGAGAGAAAGAAAGAGGTGGAAAGACAGATCGAGAAAGAGACAGGGATTATGATAGAGGCAGAGACCGAGACAGGTTGTACTTTAATTTATTGTATTCTGCTGCAATTGAACATTATTTCTTTCACCTTATTTTTGCATGCTGTTTACTTTGATGGATTGGATGCAGAAAAGTTTTGTGTTGTTACATTTCTAACTTAGCATTACAGGGTTCCCACGCTTCCGGGAAAGTGGGGAATTAGATGAAAATATAATCATATTTTATCCGGCCGTAATAAACGGGATTTAGTAAGGAAAAAGGTCTAAAAAGCCAGGGAAAAAAAGAAGACAAAAACCCAAAACAAAAATGTCACAGATATTTTTCCTCGCCGAATGTGTATTTTTCTATCATTAGCGCCGTTTTTTGTGTTTTCCACCCAATGCGCACTGAGAATTAAAAACAAAGGGATAGGCGAATCTATTCCTAAATATATCGAGGTCGGAGGACTAGTTCACTATGATTTAAGTTTTTTTTGTGATCATTCATTTAATCCTTTAGCGATCTCGCCGTTTTGAACACTTATCAGTAATTTTCTGACTTGGCTTTGCTGATTTTCTTTAAGGCAAGTATCTTGTTTTCTTTTATTTATATTTTAAAATGCATAGGCCTATTCGTAGTGATTCTTACTGCTATTGTTTACTGTCGTAAGTTCCAAAAATACAAGATCAAAGGTCAATGACGGGTCAATGTCCTCAATGTTATTTATTTTAATATCAGATTAAATGATTAAAGCAGCCGATTTTGACTAAGACAAAGATGACCTAGTTTTGTCTCGCAAAAAGTAAATATTTTAGAATGTTTTCATCTTATGACAAAATGTACTGAGTTAGGCCTACTATCATTTAAGAACACATTAAATTGGAATTTTCACTCACAATTGTTTTAAATATTATATAAGAGTCATTTATTTAAATATTAGGCTAAGGTTCTAATAAAATGAGTTGAATCCTAGTAACCATAGCCATAGCGTCATAGGCTTGCCATAGATCTAGTAGTAGTTATTAAAAGGCTAATGTGCATGTCCGATTTTCGCGTCGGAATTTGTTGCTAAGAAACTAGTTCTAGTCCATGCCTAATTTTGTTTAGACAGTTGTTTGAATGTGGTTTCAAAATCTATTTTAGTGTAGGCCTATAGGACTACTATGATTGGGTTTTCAAAACTTTAACATATATTTAGGCACTACTAGTTTGTTTGATTTTAGTTTTTATGTCTGACTTTGAAGTTTGTGACCTCGAAACCTGATTCTACATATCATAAAATAAAAAAAAGGAAATATTGATGTATTCTAAAACAAACTCAATCATGATATGGATAAATAATTTAACTAATTAGAATTTTTAATTTATTTTAAAAAAATAATGGACGCAAAGGCTTTTAAATTAAAAGTCCGAAATGTATATAATAGAAAACAAGGCAAGGGGGTTCACTCTTAATTATTTTTAATCCTAAAGTCAGACCCAGTTGTCCTTTTTTGTCTTTGTTACTAAGTTAACAAAATCATATTTTTTAAATTAGTTACCCGTACCTACTTTTAGTAAATGAGATACTAATAGTAGTCTCTCTTAAAGACATATCTAGTGATATTTAGCAAGATAATATTGACTTAAAGCTAAGCAACAATATTATCATCAGTATTTTGCCTTTTTATGTTATTAAGTAGACTTTTTTGCCTATTTATATTTATAATATAAAACACTATGTGTGTCATTCCCAGAGTCATTATCAATGAAGATAAGACATCAGAAACTACACACCTATTGCAAGCCCACCACATTTCTCTCAAAACAAAAGCATTGGGAGAAATGACAAGTGTCATTGAGGAGAAAAGAAAAGTTTTAAAAAATTAATAATTTTGTGATTAAAGTTTATTATCTGTACTAAATAAAAGATTTCATTGAATTATTAAATCTGTATTGTCAGTTTATGTTGTGTTTAGACTTTATGTAAGTAGAATTATACACGTTATATAGTAAATTAAAATTCATTGTGGTAACCAGGAATTTCGCTCTTATAGCTAGGAAATAGACAGGAAACAGTCAGGATTTTTTTTTTCAGAAAAAGAGTGGGAACCCTGGCATTAGCTCTTTGGCTACTAACCTAGATTACCATAACAACCCTTAGAGTACTAACCAAAGGGAAGCAAATCATTAAATCTAGTAAATTATTATAATTTTTTTAATGACCAAATATTAGCCAATGTTAATAAAAAATTACATCATAAAATAGAACAATGTCTGAGCTTTATGGAAATGTAAACTTTTAAACATACAAAATGTGGAATTATTTGTACAATCATTCACTGAGGGTTAAGGCCCTGGGGTTTGGCCTCAATATTTTTACTCTCCCTGGCAATTGAGTCGGATAAAGTATCATAAATCCCGTAAATTAAGTTGTGATGGAAATTCATCTAAGTCTATATCTGAATCATCCTTATTAGCAAAATTGTTGTTAAGTGTTATATTTGGAGGTATAGAGCTATTGAGTTAAAAATTAAAAGCTATAAAAAAGAATGGTAATAAAAACATCTTTAGTTTTTTTTTTTACTAAACTGACTATATGCCTACTTTTTAAAAACCGCGCTGGTACTAAAAAATAACCATAGAACACATGGCAAGAAATGACAAAAGGATAGTAAAACAACGTGGCTGGCGCTTTTGCTCGCGTTAGTACGGATAGGGTCTGGTGCATTGAGTTGCATTAGTAGCAAATGAGGGAACTAAGTCAACAGACTAAACATGAATTTTTTAATTCTCTATTATATTTTCATTCTATAATTCAACAGTCTTACCCAATTATGAAACTTTTGATTTTCTCAAATATTGTTCACTTGAAAGATTTTTTTGTTTGAAATTCTGGAAAGAGAAATTATCTGAATATGGCGTAATGTTTAACCCTATACTCAATAGGAACCGGGGCAGAGATCGAGACAGGGATAGGGATCGCAGGGATCGTGAAAAGGAGAGAGAGACAGATCGTGAAAAAGAAAGGGGAGATCGTTACAGAGAGGCAGAAAAAGAAAGGGTCACAAAGAGGTCTTATTTTGAGAAACCTGTTGAAGAGGTACTATTTCTGTTTTACTATGTCCTGTTTAAACAATAGTATAATAAATATACGTATCACATAGAATTGATTCAATTATGTATACAAATAAAATACATGAATTGATTCAATTATCTATACAAATTAAATACATGAATTGATTCAATTATGTATACAAATAAAATACATGAATTGATTCAATTATCTATACAAATAAAATACATGAATTGATTCAATTATGTATACAAATAAAATACATGTATTGATTCAATTATCTATACAAATTAAATACATGAATTGATTCAATTATCTATACAAATAAAATACATGAATTGATTCAATTATCTATACAAATAAAATACATGAATTGATTCAATTATCTATACAAATAAAATACATGAATTGATTCAATTATGTATACAAATAAAATACATGTATTGATTCAATTATCTATACAAATTAAATACATGAATTGATTCAATTATCTATACAAATAAAATACATGAATTGATTCAATTATCTATACAAATTAAATACATGTATTGATTCAATTATCTATACAAATAAAATACATGAATTGATTCAATTATCTATACAAATTAAATACATGAATTGATTCAATTATCTATACAAATAAAATACATGAATTGATTCAATTATCTATACAAATAAAATACATGTATTGATTCAATTATCTATACAAATAAAATACATGAATTGATTCAATTATCTATACAAATTAAATACATGTATTGATTCAATTATCTATACAAATAAAATACATGAATTGATTCAATTATCTATACAAATAAAATACATGAATTGATTCAATTATCTATACAAATTAAATACATGTATTGATTCAATTATCTATACAAATAAAATACATGAATTGATTCAATTATCTATACAAATAAAATACATGAATTGATTCAATTATCTATACAAATAAAATACATGAATTGATTCAATTATCTATACAAATAAAATACATGAATTGATTCAATTATCTATACAAATAAAATACATGAATTGATTCAATTATCTATACAAATAAAATACATGTACTATTGATTCAATTATCTATACAAATAAAATACATGAATTGATTCAATTATCTATACAAATAAAATACATGAATTGATTCAATTATCTATACAAATAAAATACATGAATTGATTCAATTATCTATACAAATAAAATACATGAATTGATTCAATTATCTATACAAATAAAATACATGAATTGATTCAATTATCTATACAAATAAAATACATGTATTGATTCAATTATGTATACAAATAAAATACATGAATTGATTCAATTATCTATACAAATAAAATACATGAATTGATTCAATTATCTATACAAATAAAATACATGAATTGATTCAATTATCTATACAAATAAAATACATGTATTGATTCAATTATGTATACAAATAAAATACATGAATTGATTCAATTATCTATACAAATAAAATACATGAATTGATTCAATTATCTATACAAATAAAATACATGAATTGATTCAATTATCTATACAAATTAAATACATGAATTGATTCAATTATCTATACAAATAAAATACATGAATTGATTCAATTATCTATACAAATAAAATACATGAATTGATTCAATTATCTATACAAATTAAATACATGAATTGATTCAATTATCTATACAAATAAAATACATGAATTGATTCAATTATCTATACAAATAAAATACATGAATTGATTCAATTATCTATACAAATAAAATACATGAATTGATTCAATTATCTATACAAATAAAATACATGTACTATTGATTCAATTATCTATACAAATTAAATACATGAATTGATTCAATTATCTATACAAATTAAATACATGAATTGATTCAATTATCTATACAAATAAAATACATGAATTGATTCAATTATCTATACAAATAAAATACATAGAATTGATTCAATTATCTATACAAATTAAATACATGAATTGATTCAATTATCTATACAAATTAAATACATGAATTGATTCAATTATCTATACAAATAAAATACATGAATTGATTCAATTATCTATACAAATTAAATACATAGAATTGATTCAATTATCTATACAAATTAAATACATGAATTGATTCAATTATGTATACAAATAAAATACATGAATTGATTCAATTATCTATACAAATAAAATACATGAATTGATTCAATTATCTATACAAATAAAATACATGAATTGATTCAATTATCTATACAAATTAAATACATGAATTGATTCAATTATCTATACAAATAAAATACATGAATTGATTCAATTATCTATACAAATAAAATACATGAATTGATTCAATTATCTATACAAATAAAATACATGAATTGATTCAATTATCTATACAAATAAAATACATGAATTGATTCAATTATCTATACAAATAAAATACATGAATTGATTCAATTATCTATACAAATAAAATACATGTACTATTGATTCAATTATCTATACAAATTAAATACATGAATTGATTCAATTATCTATACAAATTAAATACATGAATTGATTCAATTATCTATACAAATTAAATACATGAATTGATTCAATTATCTATACAAATAAAATACATAGAATTGATTCAATTATCTATACAAATTAAATACATGAATTGATTCAATTATCTATACAAATTAAATACATGAATTGATTCAATTATCTATACAAATAAAATACATGAATTGATTCAATTATCTATACAAATAAAATACATAGAATTGATTCAATTATCTATACAAATAAAATACATGAATTGATTCAATTATCTATACAAATAAAATACATGTATTGATTCAATTATCTATACAAATTAAATACATGAATTGATTCAATTATCTATACAAATAAAATACATGAATTGATTCAATTATCTATACAAATAAAATACATGAATTGATTCAATTATCTATACAAATAAAATACATGAATTGATTCAATTATCTATACAAATAAAATACATGAATTGATTCAATTATCTATACAAATAAAATACATGAATTGATTCAATTATCTATACAAATAAAATACATGTATTGATTCAATTATCTATACAAATAAAATACATGTACTATTGATTCAATTATCTATACAAATAAAATACATGAATTGATTCAATTATCTATACAAATAAAATACATGTATTGATTCAATTATCTATACAAATAAAATACATGTATTGATTCAATTATCTATACAAATAAAATACATGTATTGATTCAATTATCTATACAAATAAAATACATGAATTGATTCAATTATCTATACAAATAAAATACATGTACTATTGATTCAATTATCTATACAAATAAAATACATGTATTGATTCAATTATCTATACAAATAAAATACATGTATTGATTCAATTATCTATACAAATAAAATACATGTATTGATTAAATTATCTATACAAATAAAATACATGTACTATTGATTCAATTATCTATACAAATTAAATACATGTACTATTGATTCAATTATCTATACAAATAAAATACATGTACTATTGATTCAATTATCTATACAAATAAAATACATGTACTATTGATTCAATTATCTATACAAATTAAATACATGTACTATTGATTCAATTATCTATACAAATAAAATACATGTACTATTGATTCAATTATCTATACAAATAAAATACATGAATTGATTCAATTATCTATACAAATAAAATACATGAATTGATTCAATTATCTATACAAATAAAATACATGTACTATTGATTCAATTATCTATACAAATAAAATACATGAATTGATTAAATTATCTATACAAATTAAATACATGAATTGATTCAATTAAATATACAAATAAAATACATGAATTGATTCAATTATCTATACAAATTAAATACATGAATTGATTCAATTAAATATACAAATAAAATACATGAATTGATTCAATTATCTATACAAATAAAATACATGAATTGATTCAATTATCTATACAAATTAAATACATGAATTGATTCAATTATCTATACAAATAAAATACATGAATTGATTCAATTATCTATACAAATTAAATACATGAATTGATTCAATTATCTATACAAATAAAATACATGAATTGATTCAATTATCTATACAAATAAAATACATGAATTGATTCAATTATCTATACAAATTAAATACATGAATTGATTCAATTAAATATACAAATAAAATACATGAATTGATTCAATTATCTATACAAATTAAATACATGAATTGATTCAATTATCTATACAAATAAAATACATGTACTATTGATTCAATTATCTATACAAATTAAATACATGAATTGATTCAATTATCTATACAAATAAAATACATGTACTATTGATTCAATTATCTATACAAATTAAATACATGAATTGATTCAATTATCTATACAAATTAAATACATGTACTATTGATTCAATTATCTATACAAATAAAATACATGTACTATTGATGCTTTTAACACATGTATAGTTTGTTCAATTAATATATATACATGGGATTTCATTGACTTGTACCTTGAATGTAAGGTAATTACCTAGACAATTATTTCATACAATTTCCCAATTGTTTAGTGTTCAGTGCATATTTGGGTAATAAGACATGGTCTTGAGCCGGAATCCTGGTTAACTCCACAGATTTCGCCATGTCTAGGAAGCTGTTTCTCAGTCAGGTGGATACCTGAGATTAGCTTGTGAGAGATATTTGCAGCTGGGCATGATGCTGACTGAACTCTTGACAGCTGCTCAAGATAGACAAAAATGGAGAAAGAAGACTGCTGAGGTGTCCATTCGCTCCCCCTAGCGACCATAATCATAATGGTCAAGGGTTTGATGATGATAGCCACACTATCCCATGCTTCCTATGGCCACTGATACTCGTGAATGCTGCTTTAATTTTTTATTGATTTTATTTGCTAAGCACTAACCCCTGGTTATTTGTTGCAGCTTTACAGTATTAATTTGTGTAGAATAAAATGTGTACAAAATATTTTTATTAAAAAAAAGCCACAAGTTTGCTTTTATCTAAAAGAACAATGTGTTTTTTTTTTAGGATGAGGTGAAAGAAAAGACTAAACAAACAGCCAGTGAACTGGTGAAGTCAATCAATGATAAATTCAAGGTAAACCTTTGCTTTGATGTCATATTGTACAATTTTATCAGTTTAAGGTATTTGCTATTTATAAATATTGATAACTTCTAAAAGTGTATTTTTTTTGTTGTCAGGGTTACGCTGAACTTGAAGAAGAGAAAGAAAAGTAAGTAAATAGAGCTTGTTTCAGTCAAATAGGTTGTAAGTAAATAGAGCTTGTTTCAGTCAAATAGGTTGTAAGTAAATAGAGCTTTGTTTCAGTCAAATAGGTTGTAAGTAAATAGAGCTTTGTTTCAGTCAAATAGGTTGTAAGTAAATAGAGCTTTGTTTCAGTCAAATAGGTTGTAAGTAAATAGAGCTTTGTTTCAGTCAAATAGGTTGTAAGTAAATAGAGCTTTGTTTCAGTCAAATAGGTTGTAAGTAAATAGAGCTTTGTTTCAGTCAAATAGGTTGTAAGTAAATAGAGCTTTGTTTCAGTCAAATAGGTTGTAAGTAAATAGAGCTTTGTTTCAGTCAAATAGGTTGTAAGTAAATAGAGCTTTGTTTCAGCCAAATAGGTTGTAAGGAAAAGTACATAAATACATTGACCAATAAGAAAAAAAACTAATGTACACGCACTAGCAATTGTAGTGTCAATTTTCTTTAAAAGCAGAGACACAACCGCTTGGTTCAGGTGTTGAACAATAACTAACGTTTATTGGGACAAAGTAACACAGGTCCAGGAAAACAAAATACAGTGACCTGTGAACCTTCACTCACAGGATACACATTTTAACACATTGGACTTTGGACACTCAGCAATGTACTCATATATATATATATATACTAAATATAGCAGTGTACACATATGTATACACTAAATATAGCAATGTTCTTTCGAGTAGTGAAGGTTAATAGTTGAAGTTTTGATTTCAGACTCCGAGTAGAGGCAGACAAAAATAGATTACTGAAATTGAAGGCTAAAACTGACATAGACAGTTATGCAGAATGCTACCCTGGGTAAGTTCTCTCTTCAGATTTACTCCAATACATCACTTTCAGAAATGTGAGTTTTAGAATGTAATTACTCTATCCATGTATACCAATTATTTTTTTCAAATTTTGCCTCTGACCTCATTATGAGCCATGGGTGTTTTTGCTCCATTAGTTGTTTGTTTATGCAACCAGCATTTAGTTGTTGTTTTTTTTTCAATCTCCATGCAACCAGCATGATGGAGTCTGCAGATGCCATTGATGATTCAGATGAAGAAGTAGACTTCACAAAGATGGACCAGGGCAATAAGAAAGGTCCAGTTGGAAGATGGGACTTTGATACAGCTGAAGAATATTCTGACTATATGTCTAATAGAGAAGCACTTCCCAAGTAAGACTGCTTTCTTGTCATTTTTAGGTGTACTTTTTTTTTATTTAGCTTTAGAAAAAGTCTGGAATTTTTTTATTATGGGCCACTCTTGCAGAAGACTTGTTTATTTTTTCCTATTTTTGTCTCATTGGTTTTTATCTTGATTTGTTTGATGTAAGCCCAGTCTGTTTTTTGTGTATACTAAGTTGAGGAAATTATTTAATTTTGATAATGTCACTGTCGGTAATGGGGCATTGTGGTAGAGCGGTAGTGAGTTTCACTAGCGTACCAAAGGTACTGGGTTCAAATCCTGGTGCATGCTAGGATTTTTTCCCGGGTCTGGAGGTGTCCCTGGGTCTACCCAGCTCTGATGGCTACCTGACATTAGTTGGGGGTAAAGTAATGGCTGTTATAGGTTGTATTTAGTAAAAAAAACAGAAGTGTGTGTCTGTATTTATAGTTAAGTCTGGACATCTTTTGATAAAACTTTGGATTTTTTGCATTGTATGAATCAATGTGTTTGTATTACAGGGCAGCCTTCCAGTATGGTGTGAAAATGTCTGATGGACGACGAACTCGAAGAACTGGCCCCAAAGATGAAAAGCAAAAGCTAGATCGGGAACTCCAGCAAATCCAGCGCATTATTGATAAAAGAAAGCCAGGAGGGGGCATGGGAGGTGGCAGTGAACCAAAACATCCAAAATACTGAGGGTCTTGTTGATGGTTTTTAAAATGTTCACCAACAAACATTTATTGAACAACTGAGGCCACTGTAAAAGAATTTTCCTTAAATTAACCGAGTATAAAATTTGTATGATTGTAACCAGAATAACTACTGCAAATTTCATTGCTATAATTTCCCAAAATGTAACTTGAAAAAGTATCTCACAACTGATTTAATCATATGTTTTTGTTACTTGCTTTTTATTTAGTTGGGGGATGAAAGGGGGGGGTCCAGGTCCATTTTTTTAAGAAGCATTGTGAACTTTTTTTTTATAGTTAAAATTGGAAGAAATATAATTGAGCAGAATAGAAAGAATTAACTTTATGTTTTAATTTTCATTCATATAAATATTTTTTTTCATTAAAATTTTGAAAAATATAAAGAAAAATTATGTTTTAATTCTACTTTCAATTTTGTGTACTTTACTATATGTATAGACTATGTGTACTTGACTGTATGTATAGACTATGTGTACTTGACTGTATGTATAGACTATGTGTACTTGACTGTATGTATAGACTATGTGTACTTGACTGTATGTATAGACTATGTGTACTTGACTGTATGTATAGACTATGTGTACTTTACTGTATGTATAGACTATGTGTACTTGACTGTATGTATAGACTATGTGTACTTGACTGTATGTATAGACTATGTGTACTTGACTGTATGTATAGACTATGTGTACTTTACTATATGTATAGACTATGTGTACTTTACTGTATGTATAGACTATGTGTACTTGACTGTATGTATAGACTATGTGTTTCATGACACTCAAATAAATTTGATTTGTGTATTGAATGTATTATAACTTGGGTGTGGCTAGGAAATGAACAACCAAAACCTCATTGACATCATACATGGTCACCTCTAGTACATTATACTATGACAGTTGATAGTTCTTGCAGTACTACTAAGTCTTCATCTAATGTCCTCAATATGATAGTTCTTGCAGTACTACTAAGTCTTCATCTAATGTCCTCAATATGATAGTTCTTGCAGTACTACTAAGTCTTCATCTAATGTCCTCAATATGATAGTTCTTGCAGTACTACTAAGTCTTCATCTAATGTCCTCAATATGATAGTTCTTGCAGTACTACTAAGTCTTCATCTAATGTCCTCAATATGATAGTTCTTCCAGTACTACTAAGTCTTCATCTAATGTCCTCAATATGATAGTTCTTGCAGTACTACTAAGTCTTCATCTAATGTCCTCAATATGATAGTTCTTGCAGTACTACTAAGTCTTCATCTAATGTCCTCAATATGATAGTTCTTGCAGTACTACTAAGTCTTCATCTAATGTCCTCAATATGTATTTTATTGACAACTTTGATTCCTTGTTCCGCCAGCTATTATATCATGATACTAAAACTAAAATAAAATCATTTTCCAAGATAGTACCTCTTTGTTATTGATCTTTGGTAAACCTTGGAATATAACAACTTATAACTTAGAGTAAAAAGTAAAACTTAAGTTAGAGTATAAGTATAAATTTAGTAGAACTTAAGAGTATAATAACTTAGAGAAAAAAACTTTGAATTGCACTCAAAACGTAACAATTTTTTAAATAATATTTGCCCATTTTTAAAGTTGGTGAGAAAAATAAAATTGTGGGCACCAACCAAAGATATTGTAAAACTTCTATTTGTGGCAAACTATTTTACTCATTTTTTTTTGTCTCATTTGTTGGTTGCTAATTTTTCAATAGAACTAATTCAAGATTCAATAGTTTGTGTATAAAGATGGGATCTGGTAGTCATTTATCCACAATAAAAGATTGAAGTTAATTTATAATTTCCTGTAATAAGTTCCCAAGAATTATTCCTAACTGACTAACTATAATGTCGTATGCTACAGGTTTTAAAGACTGGGAATGGGCCAGGTCTACGTCAGTCTTGTCTGTCATACCAGCAAAGTGCAGTTCTAGAGATGCACACCTCGTTAGAAGCATCCATGGGAGAAAACCCCAAAAATTTACTTGTTAAAAGTAGTAACCTACTATGGTCCAACATGGGTTGCTAGATATCAATTCAGAAAATATCGGTCACCTTAAGGAATTCCTAGCAGAGGTACCCCCCCCCCCCCCCACCTGAAAAAATTGATACGTTAATATTTAAATGTCCGCATCAATACAGTGTCGACAGGAGAACTACCGGTATAACCAAAGGACCATCAATACAGTGTCGACAGGAGAACTACCGGTATAACCAAAGGACCATCTATACAGTGTCGACAGGAGAACTATAACCAAAGGACCATCTATACAGTGTCGACAGGAGAACTATAACCAAAGGACCATCTATACAGTGTCGACAGGAGAACTATAACCAAAGGACCATCTATACAGTGTCGACAGGAGAACTATAACCAAAGGACCATCTATACAGTGTCGACAGGAGAACTATAACCAAAGGACCATCTATACAGTGTCGACAGGAGAACTATAACCAAAGGACCATCTATACAGTGTCGAGGGGAGAACTATAACCAAAGGACCATCTATACAGTGTCGACAGGAGAACTATAACCAAAGGGCCAGCAAATAGAAAGTCAACAAAATTCTGAAGAAGGAAATTCAAACACAAAACAAAAATAAAAAAGGGAAATAATAAAATAAACCTTAACACAGTACAAGACTTACACGATGTGTGTCAAGATTCAAGATGTTTAAAAGGACTTCACTAGATCTATAACTAAATGAGAAAAAACTTGTCTTCAAAAGGACAATTCTTAACAACAACAAAAAAGACAAGTCCTAAAATGAACTTCATAAATGACTCAAGTCAAAGCAACGACCATGGCAAGAACTAAATATCTACTTCTTAAGTACGCGAGGAAACGACAATAGGGTAATAAGGAATAAAATAAACGAAATACGTCCAAGTAAAGATATACATAATATAGGCTCTTTGCTGCTCCACCAAAATATGTGGTTACTGTTGGATCTTTTGAACAAAGTCAACTATTGCACCAAACCTAGTCATTTGTAAAAATAATAAAAAATGTAAAAAGGAAACTTTAACTCTAATAATTTTAAATATCTTATGTTGGCTTCCATTAGTCTCGCGACTGAATTTAATGTGCCCTTGGGGAGTGTGTGCTCCTGGGCTTGCAGCTTCTGCTGTGGCTATACAAACCCACACGCGAGTGACAGTCTCTGTTGCACTTCTGGCACAAGAAGACAGAATTAGTCATTGGCTGGTCTTCCCTTCCCTTCCTTCTGGTGCGCTTCTCGCCAGCGAGATTTCTTTCTCCTGCTTCCAGCCAGGAGGTCAACTACGCTGGACCTATCTCTGGCAAGTTCCTCCCAGCTATTGGTGCTTAAGGCTATAAGGCTTTAAGGTCTATTGCAGACTTCTTTGAATGGGAGGTGGGGCTGGCCTGTAGTCCTCTTTCCTGTGGCTAGTTCTGATTATAGGATGTCTTAGAGGATTCTGCCCTCCCCATCCTACACACATGTCCTAGTCATCTTAGCCTACGTTGGCGGAGAAGAGTTAGCATGCTGGGATTTTGGCCTGCTGAAGCAGCACCTCGTTGTTAGCGTGACATGGTCTTGCCAGGAAATTCCGAGTATGCATCGGAGACAACACTTGTGAAAAGCGCTCAATCTCATCGAATCTCTTGTTTGGAATATAGGGTCCAGGCTTCGCCGGCAAATAGGAGAGTGCTTAACTCACATGCACGGTAGGCTTTACGACAACCTTGGTTTTTATGGTCAGCTTTTTATTCCACACTTGATGTGATAGTCTGGCCAGTTTTGTGGAGGCCTTGCCAATCCTTGTGTCGAGCTCTGAATCTAGAGATAGGTTGCTAGTGATGGTGGAGCCGGGAGCCAAGGCATGTGTGGTGCTCCACAGGCCATAGCCTCAAGGTGGCAGTCGTTGATGGTAATGTTAGGTGTTTCAGCTTCCTGGGCCATCACATTAGTATTTTTAATGCGGATAGTTAGGCCGAAGTCGCTATTATAGCGGCCTTGGCAAATCTGTCCAATAGGCTTTGCAATTTCTGCCTCTGTGTGTGTAGGCCTAGCTATGGCTGCAAAAAGATGTCCATAATAAATATTAGGCTAAAGAAAACCAAATAGGTAGCTTATGAAAATGAAACGTTATTCAGCACATGCTAATTATGCAACAATTCGCAGCGACTCTCAAAAACTAGTCATCTCCGCGGTAAATTTAAAAAGTAGCAGCCATTTATACAAGTTCGGGGGGCCATTCACTGATATTCACAACATTGTTGCAACAACAATAACACACACACACCTCCCCTACACACACTTGCTGCAATAAATCAATTCACTGTCACTGCAAACCACATCATATCACACTGTGGCATCAACATCTTATTGTGTATAGTCTATATATTAATATAGACTAGTCTACAGCATGTGTAGCCTACCCTTATAAAGAGTGTGCAGCATATGCAGGCTACCATTATAATGTGAGCTTAAAGAAGTTAGATTGGACCCTTTTAAATTTGGTAAATCGGCATTTTGCAAATGCCGGGTCGCGACCCGATAACGGGCCACTTGGGTTTCCTTGTGGTTGGCAATATCTTCATAATCGACCCGTCATCCAATATCTAGCTGAAACTTGGCACAAAGACTGGCTGCTGATGGCAACACATTCGTTCCAATCCCGTAGTCCGTTGTACCGTTGGGGCGCAACAGATGACATGTACACCAGCCTCCTCCTTTTCTCCCGTCTCTCAGCCGTCCTTAATGCGTCACAGTTTTGTTCCTGTCCATTCCCTGATGTTGTCCTCCCATCGTTTCTTTTGTCTTCCTCTCTTTCTGCCTCCTCTGGTGGTACCCTGCAGAATGGTTTTGGCAAGCCCGTTGGTTCTGTTGACATGACCATACCATTCCAGTTTCCTTTTCTTTACTGTGGCCAGCAGGTCTTCATATTTTCCAACTTCTTGATGTATTCTTTTTCGTATCTGTTCATTGGAGATATGATCTTTATAGCAGATACCGAGCAGGTTCCTGAAGCATCTCATCTCCATGGCGTTTATCTTCTTTTCCAGCTCAGCTGTTAATGTCCATGACTCACAAGCATATAAGAAAATGGAGAGGACCAGTGAGCGCATCAGCCTGATTTTGGTGTTGAGGGCTAAGTTCTTGTCTTTCCATATTGTCTTTAGCCTCTTTAGTGATGTTGTTGTCTGGCAATCCTGGACATTACTTCTGGTTTGGAGCCCTCTTTGGATAAAATAGCTCCTAGGTATTTAAAGCTGCTTACTGTTTCCAAATTCTACCCACCAATCTTGATCTGCGTGGTGATGCCGCTGGTGTTACTAATCATTAATTTAGTCTTTTCGGCACTGATTTGCATACCTTAGGATGCGGAAGACCGGCTAAGAAACCATGGATAACATCAGACATCCTGGAGCTGTGTGACGAACGACGCCGACTAAAGAAAACAAAGAGAAAAGACCAGAAAGAAGCCAATAAATACAGAACTATAAACCAGACAATTAGGAAAAGTATGAAAAAGGCAAAGAAAAACTGGATTGAGGAACAGTGCGACGACATTGAAAACTGCTTAAGAAAGAACAATAGCAAAAAAGCATACCAATTAGTAAAAGAACTAATGAACTAACCATCACTAAGCACGGGCGCAGCACCACCATACAGGATAAGGATGGTAGAAACCTGACTGAGGAACTTAAAAAGATGGACTGAGTAGCCTACTGCTCGGAACTGTATAATGACAATATCACTATAGAGCAGTGATGGCGAACCTTTTTGAGGCCGCGTGCTTAAAGTGCAATACAACACCAAATTATTTCTTTCAACGTGCCAACACAACATACAAAATACCGAGATTTTACTTTAGAAAAAAAAAAACAGTCTTTTATATAAAAAAAAACATGAGCTGTAGTGAATGAAAAAAAAATATATCACAATTGCTATTGTGTGCATGCTGATAATTTTTCCTGATAATATTAATTTTTATAAGCCTTGGCTTCCTATACTTCGTAACTTTAAGAGCGACGCATGCAGTACTGTTTCTGGTATCATATTTGATATAATTTAAAGTTGAAAACAGCTGCTCACAAGCATAAGAGGACCCAAACAAAGTAATAAGTGCAATCCCAAGTGCTTTCATCGACTTATATGTGCTCAATAGCTGACTCCTAAATAACAGGCCTACTTTTTTCTTGTATGATAAATGGTATGATAGTGTGCGTGAATGTCTATTGTGTTTGAGTACAAATGGTTCTTTAATATTGTTTTAGGTATGCTGAAAAAACGGAATTTATGTAATCAAGTCAATTTTCCATTCATTTGGATCAATAAAGCAATCTTATCTTATCTTATCTTATCTTATTTGACAGAGAATTCCACTCTTTAAGGATTTCATCATCAGATCTACCAACTGTGCTGTCCTTAGTCATCCTTTCACACTCTATCTTCTCAAGTGTTTCACTCAGATAATATAATTTTTTTTCCAGATTGAGCGTTCTTAAAATTCCAATAGCTCCATTTTGAGATTTCTAACTACAATAAGCAGGAAAGATCACGTTCTTCAAATTTGGCTTTATCCGGGGAAGTAAGAAAACAGAGGGGTGTCGCCATCTTACGGAGTACACGTACGACAAGGATGCTTAAATTGCTTTCGCCAACACTGTTCAACATCTTCTTGGAGAGAATCATGTCGGATGCAATAGAGGATCATGAAGGGACAATCAGCATTAATGGCAGAAGGATCACCAACCTTCGATTTGCAGATGATATAGAATTATAGATCAAATAGATGGACTCGCCGGGAGTGAGGAAGAATTAGCCAATCTAGTAGAACGAGTTATAGTTTTAATAATTATCTTAGTTAAACCTAAATGTTACAGACGCTCCTTCTATAAATAAGATTATTGCTTCATACGTTCATTCGTGGTCCGAGTCTAGTGTTGCATTTTTATTAATGTTTTAAATGTTACTGGTTTCCCTGGTTTGTTCAGGGAACCCACCCCATGCCACTCGGGAAGAAAGAGCATTTATATGCATTTGTTCTCACATACTGGATAAACTGGATAAGAAAAGTGTTTTTGTCCTTATGTTTATCTTCACTGCTAAGATTCGTAAAAGATTCCATAACACTTATATCTCTATTGTTTTTCCTTTGAATGTATTTTAATTTACAATATAATGTTTAATTATTTTTTAAAATTTTTATTTTCATGTAAAACAACGTATGTAGCCAATATCGGAGGTAACTATTACATGTCAAACTGGCCACTCTGATATAAACAAAAAACTCACTGACATATAAAGAAATTCAAATCAAAGGTGTAATTTCATTGGTCCATATGATTTTGACGGCGGATGCGATAATTTTCAAAAGACTTTTCAAAAGCAGCGTTTAAGGTAAATATTCATTTTCTGACAATATTGATTTATTGATTTATTGTCAGTTCACACAATTTAATTATTAATCTTTTGAATCCTAATAAATGTATTTTGAGATCCATTAGCCATTATATTTCTATTAGTCTGGGTTCATAAGCCTCGTTCTCCCCTTTTTTTTTAAGTCTTAAAAAAACTAATTCAATACCGACATCGCGCTACAATTGTTTAGTACAAATTTATAATACATTTAATAGGGGCCTAGAATTCTATGTCATATCATAATCATAATACGTTATGATTATGATTAATAATATTATAGATATTCAAATTCAGTATATATTATGGACATATCATTGATAATATTGACATTTAGTCCTACTGTATACAGTATAGTATAGCCTATTTTAGTTGAGAGTTTAGAGGGGAGTGATTTGTGTGCAGTACTGAGTGAGTCTGGCCTAGGCCTAGCCTAGGCTATTAGTAGCCTACTACTACTACTTACTATTAGTAGCCTATATTATTAGCCTATTTTAAAAAGTAAATAGTATTTTAGCCTATATTTATAACTTGTTATAAATTAGCATTAGAAGGCTAATTTTATCAATACATTAATACATTTTAATAATTAATATCATTTTAAATAAAATCATTATGAATGAACTGAATGATTATACAATATTATATTTATATAAATGACTTATGACAATTAATCAATTATGATTAGATAAAGGTTAGGCAGCCTTAAACCTAGGGCCTAGGCCCTAGGCCTATTTCAGTCAAGTCTATGTTGCTGTTGCAAAAATAACCTTAACCTTGTGGATTCAAAATGCAAAAACAAAATAATATTAAAATGAAATAAAAATGTGTAGCCTATGGGTTGGCTTAGGTTTATGATACGAAGTGGCTATTCGGACCCGATAGACTTAGTGATAAATAGTTAGTATCGGTTAGTTTATATAGGTTAGGGATGGCTTTGTAGTATTTTTGGTAATAGTTAGTATCGGTTAGGTTATATAAAGGATAGGGATAGATTTGGTGTTTTCTGTGCTACTTCTTATAATATATGGTGGTAAGCCTATAACTATAGGCCTATACTTATGGTAAAACAACTAAATTTTGTGTTTGTTTCCCTCTTTTTTGGTGTTTTTTATGAGTTTTTAGGAATTCTGACTGAAGCCGGGTCCGAATAGCCATTTCATGCTAAAGGGACCTTGGTATGAATAGCAGCAGCCTTTATGATACATAGCCAATGTAGGACATGTGTTTTTTATGGAGATTAAAAAATTCAAAACATATTTGAATGAGAGTATTATGAGAGTATTTATAAAGACCTAATGGTTGTAATTCATCATTTTAGACTTAATTATAAGAACAATTTGTTGGTGCATAATGGGTTTAAGTTTATTATACGTAGGCTACTTTACGTAGGACATGTGTTTTTTTTTATAGTTAAAAGAGAATAAAAAATGTTAGGAATATGAGATATTAGTATCATATAGGCCTAATGTTTGTGAGTCATCGTCTTAGACTTATTTATAATTTATTAGAACAATTTTTTGGTGCATAACAGGCTTAATGGCAATAATGGATTTTTTTATTTTAAAATAGTGTTGTTGTTTTTTTAAATTTTCTTTTTTGATGCTAATTGCTTAGAAAAATAGTGTTTCGATAATCTCCATAATCTCCATGTATAATAATGTGTGAATCTGCAGAAATGCCAGATGACAAAGGAAAAACAATTCCTGTTTTGGTTGCATTGCGAGTCCGTCCCCTTATCGAAAAGGAGATAAAGGAAGGATGCCAGACTTGTTTACAGCTCATCCCAGGAGAGCCGCAAGTTATTCTAGGCAAAGATAGGGCTTTCACCTATGACTTTGCTTTCGGACAAACTGACCCTCAGATAGATGTCTACTCAAAGGCATGCACAACACTTATCAACAGCATATTTAAAGGTCGGACTTTGTCAGTGAATGTTTGCATTTAATGTTAATCAAAGTCAACAACATCATATTGATGTGTAATTACTATCAATACTTAGCAGACCTGCCTACCCCCCACTGGACCCATGAGGAAGACGGAGGCTAGTTATGTGAGAGATTTTCCAACTGATGAGGAAGATTTAGAGCAGCGTAACAAAAATACATAATAATAATTATAATTATACACAAACTATTTTATTATAGTTACAAAGAAACACAGGTTTGCAGCACCCTAATTTGGATACTTCATTTCCTTTAAAAATGTTTTCAGTCATGCATACGGCAAACACAGCGCTTCACTTATTTTAAACAACCGATCAATACAGCTATTAGCCATAAGGGAAAGTAAGGTATCTGTTTCTTCATCTAAGTCACTGTCCATACTCACGTTCCTATTCCTATAGTAACACTATAGTGGGTTGACACAAAAAAAGTCTTTTGAAGTAGGTACGCCTAATCTTTCTAGACAGAACGGCGCCGGATTTTGATGACGCGGTTTTGATGACGCGCTATACAGGTGCCCTAACCTAATTACCATTAACATTGTTTGTAATGATTTATAGTCAGATATATTCAGCATTGAGTGCATTTCATCAATGTTTTGGTGAATAAGATGACTTAAGACTTCTACTTCTAGATTAGGCTCAGTCATTAGTCTGATAAACTGACAGACTTAGGGCCTTACTGTCTAGGCCTATGCCTAGACCCAAAATCGTCTGCCTACATTTCCCACATTGATATCAAAAACACATTGTAGGCCTACATATAATAATTAGTAAAACCATGTAGGGCACACACCTTTAAAAAGTTGATAATGATATCGGCGCCATCTGCGTAGGCCTACATCGCAAATAACTCCTCTCGTAGGGCTAGCCAAATAGGCATACTGGAATTTTTACCATATGATATATGATAGCGTCTTAATCGTCATAGTTTTCTTTTTAACTAATAAAAAGACCCATTTCTGTGTATTTTGATATAAATATATTTCAAAATAAATCAATTCTGCAAAATATGTCTGCTCGCTGACCCAAGTAGGCTAGTAGTTTTAGCTGCGGGTAGCGTGATCAGGCATTCTCAACATAGATCGTGAAAATAGGCACATTAGTCCTTAACCTTATCATTATCTAATCTAACAAACACCAAACTGTGGGAGAGGGAGCGAAAGAGGAGTTCTATTTTAGACTGACCAATCGGAAAAGGTTTAACTTTGCGTGTCTGGCGAAAGTGAAAAAAAACACTGAGATATAGCTCAGTGGTGAAAAACTGAAACGACCGAAACTTCGAACAAAAAAGCGGGAGGATTTTAAAGGTGTGCGTAAAAGTGGAAAACAGGGTTCAAATGCCTAGAAGTTGGCAGGTCTGATACTAGAGTAACTTACAATGTGAATTATATTATCTCCTAGGTTACAATGTAATTTATATTATTATCTCCTAGGTTACTATGTGAATTCTATTATTATCTCCTAGGTTACAATGCTACTATTCTAGCATATGGCCAGACAGGTTCTGGTAAAACATACACCATGGGTGGCTGTTACAAGGAATCACTGGAGGGAGATGAAGATGATATGGGTGTGATACCCAGAGTTCTAAGAGAGATCTTCCAGACTATCAAAGGCAATGACAGTGTGGAATACACAGTGACTGTTTCTTATATAGAGGTTTGACTTAATAACAGTGTGGAATACACAGTGACTGTTTCTTATATAGAGGTTTGACTTAATAACGGTTCAATTTTAAAATATCTTGTGTCATTTTTATTATTATGTTATGACTAAGTTGAGCTATATTTCTCTTAGATATATAATGAAGACTTAAATGATTTGCTCTGCCCTGCACAACAAAGAGACCAACTTAGTATAAGAGAGGAAACAAATGGCGGGATTAAAGTAAGTCCAACTGGTTTTCAGTCAATTTTAATTATTTCAACCTTTTAAAGTAATTTTAAACAAATGTGATTGAATTCGTTAGAAAATATTTTCTCACTCTTTTTACATTTTATCAGTGTTTCATTGCTTAGGAATAAAATATTATTAGATTATCAACTTGAGTCTTAACTTTACTATAAAAATTACACACATTCAAGGAATAAAATATTATTAGATTATCAACTTGAGTCTTAACTTTACTATAAAAATTACACACATTCAAGGAATAAAATATTATTAGATTATCAACTTGAGTCTTAACTTTACTATAAAAATTACACAGATTCAAGGAATAAAATATTATTAGATTATCAACTTGAGTCTTAACTTTACTATAAAAATTACACAGATTCAAGGAATAAAATATTATTAGATTATCAACTTGAGTCTTAACTTTACTATAAAAATTACACAGATTCAAGGAATAAAATATTATTAGATTATCAACTTGAGTCTTAACTTTACTATAAAAATTACACAGATTCAAGGAATAAAATATTATTAGATTATCAACTTGAGTCTTAACTTTACTATAAAAATTACACAGATTCAAGGATTAAAGGAGGTGGCGGTTAAAAGCTTTGAGGAAACCATGAAGTGTTTAAGTGAAGGTTCTCAGAGTCGAACGACTGGAGCCACTGCAATGAACAATACCTCCAGTAGATCTCATGCAATATTTACTGTTAATATCGAACAGAGGAAGAAGACTGACTTGTAAGTTACTTTGCTGATACTGTAGTATTGTAACAAAGTTGTTTCTCTCAAGACTTGTTGAAACAATTTTTGCTTAACTTTTTTTTTAATGTACAGAAATGACTGTTGCAAGGTTAAGTTTCATTTGGTTGACTTGGCTGGTTCCGAAAGATGTAAACGGACCCAAGCAGAGGGAGAAAGATTTAAAGAAGGTTCTTAATTATTTTTTTCATTTGCTTTTTACTCAGTTTTGTTTATTTTTGTATGAAAATTCAATAGTCCAAACTAATCTATAACTATAAGCAACATATTTTAGATATCAGTAGTCCAAACTAATCTATAAGCATCATATTTCAGATATCAGTAGTCCAAACTAATCTATAAGCAACATATTTCAGATATCAATAGTCCAAACTAATCTATGAGCAACATATTTCATATATCAGTAGTCCAAACTAATCTATAACTATAAGCAACATATTTCAGATATCAGTAGTCCAAACTAATCTATAAGCAACATATTTCAGATATCAGTAGTCCAAACTAATCTATAAGCAACATATTTCATACATCAGTAGTCCAAACTAATCTGTAAGCAACATATTTCAGATATCAGTAGTCCAAACTAATCTATAAGCAACATATTTCATACATCAGTAGTCCAAACTAATCTATAAGCAACATATTTCAGATATCAGTAGTCCAAACTAATCTAGAAGCAACATATTTCAGATATCAGTGGTCCAAACTAATCTATAAGCAACATATTTCAGATATCAGTAGTCCAAACTAATCTATAAGCAACATATTTCAGATATCAGTAGTCCAAACTAATCTATAAGCAACATATTTCATATATCAGTAGTCCAAACTAATCTATAAGCAACATATTTCAGATATCAGTAGTCCAAACTAATCTATGAGCAACATATTTCATATATCAGTAGTCCAAACTAATCTATAACTATAAGCAACATATTTCAGATATCAGTAGTCCAAACTAATCTATAAGCAACATATTTCAGATATCAGTAGTCCAAACTAATCTATAAGCAACATATTTCAGATATCAATAGTCCAAACTAATCTATAAGCAACATATTTCAGATATCAGTAGTCCAAACTAATCTATAACTATAAGCAATATATTTCAGATATCAGTAGTCCAAACTAATCTATAAGCAACATATTTCAGATATCAGTAGTCCAAACTAATCTATAACTATAAGCAACATATTTCAGATATCAGTAGTCCAAACTAATCTAGAAGCAACATATTTCAGATATCAGTAGTCCAAACTAATCTATAAGCAACATATTTCAGATATCAGTAGTCCAAACTAATCTATAAGCAACATATTTCAGATATCAATAGTCCAAACTAATCTATAAGCAACATATTTCAGATATCAGTAGTCCAAACTAATCTATAAGCAACATATTTCAGATATCAGTAGTCCAAACTAATCTATAAGCAACATATTTCAGTTACCAATAGTCCAAACTAATCTATAAGCAACATATTTCAGTTACCAATAGTCCAAACTAATCTATAAGCAACATATTTCAGTTACCAATAGTCCAAACTAATCTATAAGCAACATATTTCAGTTACCAATAGTCCAAACTAATCTATAAGCAACATATTTCAGTTACCAATAGTCCAAACTAATCTATAAGCAACATATTTCAGTTACCAATAGTCCAAACTAATCTATAAGCAACATATTTCAGATATCAGTAGTCCAAACTAATCTATAAGCAACATATTTCAGTTATCAATAGTCCAAACTAATCTATAAGCAACATATTTCAGTTACCAATAGTCCAAACTAATCTATAAGCAACATATTTCAGTTACCAATAGTCCAAACTAATCTATAAGCAACATATTTCAGTTACCAATAGTCCAAACTAATCTATAAGCAACATATTTCAGTTACCAATAGTCCAAACTAATCTATAAGCAACATATTTCAGTTACCAATAGTCCAAACTAATCTATAAGCAACATATTTCAGTTACCAATAGTCCAAACTAATCTATAAGCAACATATTTCAGATATCAGTAGTCCAAACTAATCTATAAGCAACATATTTCAGATATCAATAGTCCAAACTAATCTATAAGCAACATATTTCAGATATCAATAGTCCAAACTAATCTATAAGCAACATATTTCAGATATCAATAGTCCAAACTAATCTATAAGCAACATATTTCAGTTACCAATAGTCCAAACTAATCTATAAGCAACATATTTCAGATATCAATAGTCCAAACTAATCTATAAGCAACATATTTCAGATATCAATAGTCCAAACTAATCTATAAGCAACATATTTCAGATATCAATAGTCCAAACTAATCTATAAGCAACATATTTCAGATATCAATAGTCCAAACTAATCTATAAGCAACATATTTCAGATATCAGTAGTCCAAACTAATCTATAAGCAACATATTTCAGATATCAGTAGTCCAAACTAATCTATAAGCAACATATTTCAGATACCAATAGTCCAAACTAATCTATAAGCAACATATTTCAGATATCAGTAGTCCAAACTAATCTATAAGCAACATATTTCAGATATCAGTAGTCCAAACTAATCTATAAGCAACATATTTCAGTTACCAATAGTCCAAACTAATCTATAAGCAACATATTTCAGTTACCAATAGTCCAAACTAATCTATAAGCAACATATTTCAGTTACCAATAGTCCAAACTAATCTATAAGCAACATATTTCAGTTACCAATAGTCCAAACTAATCTATAAGCAACATATTTCAGTTACCAATAGTCCAAACTAATCTATAAGCAACATATTTCAGTTACCAATAGTCCAAACTAATCTATAAGCAACATATTTCAGATATCAGTAGTCCAAACTAATCTATAAGCAACATATTTCAGTTATCAATAGTCCAAACTAATCTATAAGCAACATATTTCAGTTACCAATAGTCCAAACTAATCTATAAGCAACATATTTCAGTTACCAATAGTCCAAACTAATCTATAAGCAACATATTTCAGTTACCAATAGTCCAAACTAATCTATAAGCAACATATTTCAGTTACCAATAGTCCAAACTAATCTATAAGCAACATATTTCAGTTACCAATAGTCCAAACTAATCTATAAGCAACATATTTCAGTTACCAATAGTCCAAACTAATCTATAAGCAACATATTTCAGATATCAGTAGTCCAAACTAATCTATAAGCAACATATTTCAGATATCAATAGTCCAAACTAATCTATAAGCAACATATTTCAGATATCAATAGTCCAAACTAATCTATAAGCAACATATTTCAGATATCAATAGTCCAAACTAATCTATAAGCAACATATTTCAGTTACCAATAGTCCAAACTAATCTATAAGCAACATATTTCAGATATCAATAGTCCAAACTAATCTATAAGCAACATATTTCAGATATCAATAGTCCAAACTAATCTATAAGCAACATATTTCAGATATCAATAGTCCAAACTAATCTATAAGCAACATATTTCAGATATCAATAGTCCAAACTAATCTATAAGCAACATATTTCAGATATCAGTAGTCCAAACTAATCTATAAGCAACATATTTCAGATATCAGTAGTCCAAACTAATCTATAAGCAACATATTTCAGATACCAATAGTCCAAACTAATCTATAAGCAACATATTTCAGTTATCAGTAGTCCAAACTAATCTATAAGCAACATATTTCAGATACCAATAGTCCAAACTAATCTATAAGCAACATATTTCAGATATCAGTAGTCCAAACTAATCTATAAGCAACATATTTCAGATATCAATAGTCCAAACTAATCTATAAGCAACATATTTCAGATATCAATAGTCCAAACTAATCTATAAGCAACATATTTCAGATATCAGTAGTCCAAACTAATCTATAAGCAACATATTTCAGATATCAGTAGTCCAAACTAATCTATAAGCAACATATTTCAGATATCAGTAGTCCATCAACTACAATGAACAGGAAGCTATAGACTCTAGATCTAAAAATTAAAAATATATAATTTTTTTACTGAACACATTTACATAAATTGTAATTGGATAAAATAAATAGGCAAGTCTTTTTATTTTAAAAAAATCTAAATTGCCAGGTGTTGCTCGTAGAGTTACAATCTTTTTTTAAAGTATTATTTAAAAATTAAAAAAAAAGGTGTAGACTAACTGGAGAATTGAACCCGGGTCACTCGCGTGGCAGTCCGATATATTATCCACTCAGCGAAGACAAAAATATAATGTCTTTAATTAAAGAAATATGATTGGTTGAACACACGCACATAGTTTTTTTAAATATATATTATATAGATATATTATATATACAAGCAATAAAGGCTGAATGTATGTTTGTAAGGTTTGCATTCTTAACTGAACAATACAAATATGTTGTTGTTTTTTCAAATAGGTGTAAACATTAATAGAGGCCTCTTGGCCTTAGGTAATGTAATCAGTGCGCTAGGTGAGGAGGGAACAAAGAGGAGTCACATTCCATACCGAGACTCTAAACTAACAAGAATTCTTCAAGGTACATTTTTTTGTTGATCAACAGCTATTTAAATAATTTTTGTTAGACCTTGTTTTTGTTTTTATTACCATTTTTGAAAACTAAATTTATATACATGGGGTCTTGTGTTTTACTAGTTAATGTTATTAAAACTTGCAGATTCCCTGGGTGGGAACAGCCACACTTTAATGATTGCCTGTGTTAGCCCTGCTGACTCAAATATTGAGGAGACCCTGAACACTTTAAGATACACAGACAGAGCAAGGAAGATAAAGAACAAGCCCATAATTAATAGAGATCCACAAGCAGCAGAAATAATGAGACTCAAAACTTTGGTAATACTTTTACATATAGTAATTGTACAGTTCAAACCACTAGAATAAATGTAACAATTAAAAACAACTAGAATAAATGTAACAATTAAAAACAACTAGAATAAATGTAACAATTTAAACCACTAGAATAAATGTAACAATTTAAACCACTAGAATAAATGTAACAATTTAAACCACTAGAATAAATGTAACAATTTAAACCACTAGAATAAATGTAACAATTTAAACCACTAGAATAAATGTAACAATTAAAACCACTAGAATAAATGTAACAATTTAAACCACTAGAATAAATTTAACAATTTAAACCACTAGAATAAATGTAACAATTAAAACCACTAGAATAAATGTAACAATTAAAACCACTAGAATAAATGTAACAATTTAAACCACTAGAATAAATTTAACAATTTAAACCACTAGAATAATTGTAGTAGTAATTTTAACAAATCATTTTTCATTTTTCTAAAATTTTTGTTAATGCTTTTGTTTTTCTTCAATTTTTTGTTCATTTGTATCTATTTGTTTTTCCTAATTCCAGTATTTCCAGCCACCAAATGCTATGATTCCAAATGTTTTCTTCCAACAGGTTCAGCAGTTACAGGGACAACTATTACAAGGTGGCTTCAGTTCGTGTACAGTCAAATCAGAGTAGGTTGTTTTTTTTTGCAATTTTTGTTTCTATTTCAAACGTTTGAAGCTACTTATGGTTGGTAAATGTATGCATTCTATTTATAGCACCAGTACAAGTATGTGCAGCAGTAGCAGCACTGTGACCTCCACGGCAGACACAAGTGCTGAGGAAATCACCAAATTAAATGAAAAAATAAAAACTCTGGAGTCAGAGAACTACCACCTGACCAAAGAGTTGCAGCATGCAGTGAACCAAAGTACACATATGTTGGATCATGTGGTGAAACTGGAAGCTAGTAATGATAGACTCAAGATGAAACTGAACCAATTTAAAGACCATATGGGGTTTGTATTGTGTGTGTGTGCCCTCAAATGGGGATGGCTGTGTGGCAGAGGGGGCCCGTGGGTGACACTTTAGGGGCGGCAAATATAGTCTAAATATAGCACTAAACAAAGCATTACAGTATGCAATGGGGCATCACTTAAACTTTTGCCCTGGGGCGCTTCATAGGCTTCTGAAGGCTCTGGTGTGTTGCTATAATCTTCGTCCAGGGAGGGCTTTTGAGGGTTCATTATAGTATTAACAAGTCAAACAAGGAACTTGCTTGTCAATGAAAACAATCTTTGTATAATCATATAAACTACAAACATGCTTTAACTAGTACGGTACAAGAAATTACAAAAAACAACAACTGTTTCAAACTACTACTTTATCTCTATTCCACAAGCTCCAAGGCATTTGGATTTAACAGTGTGTTTCAATATGCACTGAAATGTTGCAAAAGTACACAGATAGTGTAAACATTAGCTTAAGGTTAACATGCGCTCTGAGCTTACATTACGTTTGTTGGCAGTGCTATACAATTATTTTTATTATTAAACATTAGCTTAAGACAAACGTAAATATTAGCTTAAACCTGAACATTGATTATTTTGTGTAACAGTTGGACTCTTTACATAAACAAAAAATTATTTGTATCTCTCAAGATTTTGAAAGATTATATTTTTATCTTTCAGAATTGATTTAGAACTTTTAAGTGCCAGTATGGACTTAGAGAATAATCCACAGTTGAAAGCAGAAATCCTGAAAGTTCAGAAATTGACCCAGTCTGTGCGAGATGTATCTTGTCAGATTGAGGTATGATTAATAATAAATGGCTCTTACCTTCTCTGTAGATAAACATAACCCACTGTAACAAACATCATTATATTTATATAAGACTTTATCTGTAGATACTTAACATAACCCGCTGTAACAAACTTCATTATATAAGACTTTATCTCTGTGTTCTAATATCTATTTTCTTCACTTTAAGGATGAGGATGAGGAAGTTAAAGATGAAACAGAATCCAGTGATGAGGTATTTGTAAATTTGACTTTATATATCACTGTTATTGATAGTTAGAACAAATTTGTAAATTTGACTTTATATATCACTGTTATTGATAGTTAGAACAAATTTGTAAATTTGACTTTATATATCACTGTTATTGATAGTTAGAACAAATGTGTAAATTTGACTTTATGTATCACTGTTATTGATAGTTAGAACAAATTTGTAAATTTGACTTTATATATCACTGTTATTGATAGTTATAACAAAAATGACAGGATTCATACAATGTGTTTGTATTAGTGATAATTTCTATGTTCTGTTATGAATACTACTAAAGTTCTTGTATAAAATATCATCAGGAGAATGCTGCAACTGAAGAAATGATGAATACACCAGATTCAAGAGCTATAGCCCAGAAGCATGTGTTGAGGCAAGCAGTGCTGCACAGAGAATTGAATGAGATCAATCGTATGCTGACAAGCAAATTGGCCCTGGCTGAGAAAATGAGCAAATCTGATGATGAGATTGAGAGCATGAGACTGAAGTATGAGGAAATGAGTAAAGAGTGGAAGGCAAAAACAGAACAACTGGAGAAAGAGAAATGTGAGCTGACTGTCACCCTGCAAGATGTTCAGGCCAACTCCAATGCTGCAAAGTAAGGCATTTAGTTTAGACATCTCCAATGCTGCAAACTAAGTAATTTGGTTTGGAAATAATAAATCTCCAGGTTTCATGCATTGTCTTGAAATTCAAAGAATTTTTGTAACCATTAAATTACTCTATAGTCTACATGTTATTTTGTTCATTTGTCCTGACAAATACCCTGTGGGAAAAATGTATAGCAGGCATTAAAGTATTCGTCGGACTAAATTCATCTATAGTACTGTTCACCTGTTTCTGTGACCACGGCATACTAAGTGAATGTGTGGCCATCACTATGCACAGCCGCCTTTACTTCACCCCAACTAAGGTCAGGTACCATCGGAGCTGGGTAGACTCTGGGGCACACTCCAAACCCGGGAAAAAATCTTAGCCTGCACAAGGATTTGAAACGACCTTTGGTACGCCAGCCGCCATGCCCCCATAGCAGGCATTAGTTCATGGTTAGGGTTAGGGTTAGGTTTGATGCAAAGTTATTAAGTATCTTTACTCTCCACACAGAGTGGCCGAGCAGCGCAGACAGAGACTGAGAGAATTAGAACAACAGATGTCTCAACTGAAGAAAAAGATTACAGAACAAAGTAAAATTTTGAAAATGAAAGAATCTTCTGACAAACAAGTGTCTCGACTCAATGTTGAAATCCAGGTAAGTGTATTTTGTTTTTATTTGGCATTAACTTTGTCTATTAAAAATATATTTGTGTCATTGCTTGTACAACTAAGTACACACTCAAGTTATTTTAGTTTTTACTTCACATTTGATACAACTCAATTCAATTGTCTACTTTGCATTTTTTTTTTCTCCATTGAATCTGTAAATTATTTAAGGTTCAGGCAACACACCAGTGTTATTAATCACTTAGTTCAAATGATTTTGTTTTTTTTAACATTCATCATTCTTGATTGTCTATCTTCACTAGAGCCTAAAGCAGCAGCGTGTGAAGTTGATCAAACAGATGAAAGAGGAAATTTCAAATTTTCAGAAATGGAAAAAAGAAAAAGATCAAGAAGTAATGAAATTGCAACAAAAGGTTAGAGAGGCTTTATGATGACTATACAGGGAACTTATCTTTAGTAGTATTTAACCACACAGGGAACTTATCTTTAGTAGTATTTAACCACACAGGGAACTTATCTTTAGTAGTATTTAACTACAGAGGGAACTTATCTTTAGTAGTATTTAACCACACAGGGAACTTATCTTTAGTAGTATTTAACCACACAGGGAACTTATCTTTAGTAGTATTTAACCACACAGGGAACTTATCTTTAGTAGTATTTAACCACACAGGGAACTTACCTTTAGTAGTATTTAACCACACAGGGAACTTATCTTTAGTAGTATTTAACCACACAGGGAACTTATCTTTAGTAGTATTTAACCACACAGGGAACTTATCTTTAGTAGTATTTAACCACACAGGGAACTTATCTTTAGTAGTATTTAGCCACACAGGGAACTTATCTTTAGTAGTATTTAACCACACAGGGAACTTATCTTTAGTAGTATTTAACCACACAGGGAACTTATCTTTAGTAGTATTTAACCACACAGAGAACTGTATACTATTATTTGACCATATGGGGAGTGTAGACTTGTAACTGGCTGCATAGCGTAAACTTGTCCATTTTATTTTAGATCAACATAAACAGATTGTTTAAATGATAATTACCTTTTTTTCAAGGATCGAAAGCGGGAATTTGAACTCCAGAAGTTGAAAAAAGATTTTGAAAAACAACAGTCTGTTCAAAAGAGGAAAACTGCCGAGGTATGTACTAAATGATTTACTTTACAGATTGTTTATTAGCCTTCAAGAGAGTTGCTACCAATATGTAAATACTAAATGTTACTTTACAGATTGTTTATTAGCCTTCAAGAGAGTTGCTACCAATATGTAAATACTAAATGTTACTTTACAGATTGTTTATTAGCCTTCAAGAGAGTTGCTACCAATATGTCAATACTAAATGTTACTTTACAGATTGTTTATTAGCCTTCAAGAGAGTTTATACCAATATGTAAATACTAAATGTTACTTTACAGATTGTTTATTAGCCTTCAAGAGAGTTGCTACCAATATGTCAATTTTGGCTTACTTATATAAAAATGACTAATAATTAAAATGTTTTGTCTTAGGCAATAGCTGCTAATAAACGTCTCCGTGAAGCATTGGCTAAACAGAAAGAAGTGGATATTGAGAAAACAGTAAAGCTTGAGAAATATGATTCCACAAGTATTGGTAATCGTGTCAGGGTAAGATGTTTCTTGATATATTTGTTGCATAGACTGGGTGTAGACAAAAGTTTCTTGATATATTTGTTGCATAGACTGGGTGTAGACAAAAGTTTCTTGATATATTTGTTGCATAGACTGGGTGTAGACAAAAGTTTCTTGATATATTTGTTCTTTGACTTTCAGAAATGGCTGAGTCATGAACTGGACGTGAAGGTCAGTATGAGAGAGGCCCAGTACCATCTGGCTCAACTGATGGAAGACAGGAAGAGCCTAACTGAGAGACTCAGATTTTTATCTGATCAACTGGAAGATGGTCCACTTTCACAGGTTCAATTTTAATTTCTATTTCAATAAAAGTTGCTTTTTTAGACATGATCTAAATCTTTTGGTACCAAGTCTTTTTGCAATACCAATACCCCTCTAATTGAATCAGTACCAGCTATTAATAATTTAACATTACCATGAATGGTTTCCCCTGAGGCAACAACATTTACATTTCATAGGCAATTACATTTACAAAGCAAAAGTGCTAATGACTTATCGAGCAAACCTGTTGCCCAAAAATGGGGAAAAGTTACATCCTTATTTTCTTGTTTAAATTACCGTAGATAACCTTGCATGAGGGAAGTACACACCCGTAGACCTACTGGAACAAATTTGTGTAGTGGAAATATATGCGCCTCGTATTAGAACTGACTGGTATCAGCTGGGTCATATTAAACTGAATTATTTTGTTTTACTAAAGTATTTTTTTATCTCTTGTAGAAATTCTCTTGGCTGGGAGAAAATGGAGAACCAGAAGAAATCAGCTTTGAAGAAAAGGAAATAAAAAAACAGATGACATCAATTGAGCTTGATATTGAATTAATGTAAGTTGTAGTTAGTACTAGTTTTCTATTGAAATACTTTGGAAAAAAAAGCATTTAGCAGGTAATTCCTGTAAAACAATTTTCTAGTTACATAAGAAATTTATGTTTCCTAGACCTAAGTATGAAATTTATGTTTCCTAGACCTAAGTATGAAATTTATGTTTCCTAGACCTAAGTATGAAATGTATGAATTGTATGTTTCCTAGACCTAAGTAAGAAATTTATGAATTGTATGTTTCCTAGACCTAAGTAAGAAATTTATGAATTGTATGTTTCCTAGACCTAAGTAAGAAATTTATGAATTGTATGTTTCCTAGACCTAAGTAAGAAATTTATGAATTGTATGTTTCCTAGACCTAAGTAAGAAATTTATGAATTGTATGTTTCCTAGACCTAAGTAAGAAATTTATGAATTGTATGTTTCCTAGACCTAAGTAAGAAATGTATGAATTGTATGTTTCCTAGACCTAAGTAAGAAATTTATGTTTCCTAGACCTAAGTATGAAATTTATGTTTCCTAGACCTAAGTATGAAATTTATGTTTCCTAGACCTAAGTATGAAATTTATGTTTCCTGTTTACTTACTATTTGAAAATCCAAATTTGATTTTTGTTTTCTAGAAATTCTCACATTCAAGAATTGCAACAAAAGATTGTGGATGCTGATCAAGGTTAGCTATTGATGCAGTTAGCTATTGATGCAATTAGCTAGTACTGCAGTTAGCTATTAATGCAATTAGCTAGTACTGCAGTTAAATATTGATGCAATTAGCTAGTACTGCAGTTAAATATTGATACAATTAGCTAGTACTGCAGTTAAATATTGATGCAATTAGCTTGTACTGCAGTTAAATATTGATGCAATTAGCTAGTACTGCAGTTAAATATTGATGCAATTAGCTAGTACTGCAGTTAAATATTGATGCAATAAGTTTGTACTGCAGTTAATATTGATGCATTTAGCTAGTACTGCAGTTAAATATTGATGCAATTAGCTAGTACTGCAGTTAAATATTGATGCAATTAGCTAGTACTGCAGTTAAATATTGATGCAATTAGCTAGTGTTGAACTTGAGGTTAAATATCTTAAGTAGATTTTTTTTTAACCACTAACTTCCCAGGGTCACGACATAAAAACCTCTGTATTATCCTGAGATAAGGCGAATAATTTTTGCTGGCTAAAGATAGGACTATAAAAAAATACAATTATTCTGCTCAAATATGAATCAATTAAATGAAAGTAAAGTTTATGTTGTACAAAAATGAATTCCCGTTCTTTTAATATAAAATATGTATGTGTGGTTTGTGCGGTAAATAAATAAAACCATGAAAATTTGAGTCCGAAATCGGCGCGTGGCTAGTCCTAGCAATTTTCTAAAAACGAGACTTTAATTAGGCCTACAAACAATTATTGCTGCATTTTTACTGTTTTAATCGCTTATTTAATATATGCTGAATATCCCTTTCAGTTATTTAATTCTTAGATTGAAAGAATATTAATATTACGGCGATCTAAATTAGGCCCACATTTGGGCCTACAAGTACTACGTTATTTAAAACACCGAAATAAATATTAAATGTCCGTTTATTTCATTTCTGTAAAAGTAACAGGAAGTAGAACATTTTTCTCCCATGCAATTCCTGCTTATCATTGTAATCCACTTTTTTATGGTCCAAAACATAGTTTTTTACTATGGGTATATAGCGGGCAATACGGGACAAAAAGGTAGCGGGCGATACGGGACAAAAAGGAAGCGGGCAATACGGGACAAAAAGGAAGCGGGCAATACGGGACAAAAAGGAAGCGGGCAATACGGGACAAAAAGGTAGCGGGCGATACGGGACAAAAAGGTAGCGGGCGATACGGGACAAAAAGGTAGCGGGCGATACGGGACAAAAAGGTAGCGGGCGATACGGGACAAAAAGGTAGCGGGCGATACGGGACAAAAAGGTAGCGGGCGATACGGGACAAAAAGGTAGCGGGCGATGCGGGAAGTTGGTGGTTAAAGTGTTTAGTTTCAGTATTTTGAAGTTTCATGAGTAAACTGAAGACTGAAGATTAACTAATTGTTTCACTTTATTAGATTCTAAAGGAAAATCTACTTGGCAGAGTCTCCATACAATGAATGAAGCTAAATGTGCTTTAAAGTTCTTGTTAGATCAGGTAATGAATGAAGCTAAATGTACTTTAAAGTTCTAGTTAGATCAGGTAATGAATGAAGCTAAATGTGCTTTAAAGTTCTTGTTAGATCAGGTAATGAATGAAGCTAAATGTGCTTTGCAGGCTGTGTCAGCCAGAGCTGATAGCTTAAAGGCCAGCGGTGAATTGAGAAGTGTACAAGACAAGGAGAAAGAGGATCAAGATATAGTGAAAGAACTGAAGGCTGCCATCAGTAGTTTACAGACTAAACATGCCAGGGAACTGGACAAGTTAACTAAAGACTACGAGGAGAAGGTAGCCCTTTTTAACTCATTTGCTACTAACCTACTTTCCAAAGACACCCCTCAAATTACTAGCCAAAGCGAAGGAACTCCTCATTAAATTTAGTAAATTATTTTTAAATATTTTTTAATGACTAAATATTCCCCAAAGTTAATAATAGATTTCTGGAAATATATACATTTATACATAACAAATTTTGAATTATCGGTATAATCATTCGCAGTGTGCTGAGACCCTAGGATTTGGCTAAATATTTGCACTAGGCCTAGTGACAAAGTCTGAAGTATAATAAAGCCCATAAATTATGATAAATCGAGTTGGGATGGAAATTTATCTAAGTCTATATCTGAAGCATCCTTATTATGAGAACTGTTGTTATGTGTTATATTTGGAAGTATAGAGCTATTGATTAATAAACTAAGAAATTAAAGGCGAAGGCTATACAAAAAATATTACAAGACAAGATGAATGGCCAGTGAAAACTACCGGTACTTTGAAAGCGCATCGCAAAAAAAAGAATCATAATAAAATCATCTGTTTTTTTTTAACAAAACAAACTATATTCCTACTTTTTAAAAGCCGTGCTTGCAGTAAAAAAAAAACAGAACGCGTGGCGAAAAAATCAATAAACGGCGATAGGTTAGTCGCACACGTGGCCGCCGCTTTTGGGCGCATTAGCACGGAGGGGGCATGCCGCATTCAGTCGCGATAGTAGCAAATGAGTTAATGCTTTCAAACCATGGCTTTGGTTTTAGTATTACTACAGCTAGGATCATGATTTAGAAGAAAAAAGTTTGAGACCAATTGTTATCCAGAATTTGTCAATACACTTCAAAGTTAATGGTTTTGAAAATGGATTATCTAACTTTGTTTGAAAGTAAGTGCCAAGTGTTGTGATGAAATACTTTTTGATTTTGTTTGACCAGACTCTCTTCTTGTTGAATGCTGATCATCCAAAAGGAGGAAAACTTACTGATGCTAAAGACAAAGAAAAGATTAAACTTCTGGTAAGATAGCTTTTCTAGGAACATAGTCACCAGATGATGATATTGAAGAGTTGTTTTTTTGTTGTAATTACTTGATATTTTAAATCATTTAATTGTTACAATTGTATTATTTTATGTTTTTTGAAGACACAAAAACTTGGCAGTACAGAGGAACAACTGAGAGACAAAGCAAAGGAAATAGAAACTATGCAACAGGTGAAGAGAATAACGGATTATCTTTTTCATTTTTTCAACTTCTTCTCACAGGGTTCCCAAATTCCCAAAGCCTCCTTAAATTTCACAAAAATTCAAAATTCCAGGAAATTTTGTAAAATTCCAAAGTATGCCAAAGATTCTTAAAATCTGAAATTTCAAAGTATGCCAAAGATTCTTAAAATCTGAAATTTCAAAATATGCCAAAGATCCTTAAAATCTGAAATTCCAAAATATGCCAAAGATCCTTAAAATCTGAAATTTCAAAATATGCCAAAGATCCTTAAAATCTGAAATTCCAAAATATGCCAAAGATCCTTAAAATCTGAAATTCCAAAATATGCCAAAGATCCTTAAAATCTGAAATTTCAAAATATGCCAAAGATCCTTAAAATCTGAAATTTCAAAATATGCCAAAGATCCTTAAAATCTGAGATTTCAAAATAGTCCCCCCAAAAATACAACATGGAAATCTTCTGAAATTTCCAAAAAGTTGGTGATCTGTCAACCAGTGGTAACTGGAGATGTAAAAACATTGTTTTTCACAGCAGACAGCTTTCTTGGAATGCTAAACATTGCCTTAGTATAAAAAGATAACTTAAATTCGTTCAATAAAAAAAGAAAATCTGAAACTACTAAAATTGTAGGCCTGTATTATAGAGAGGCTATTTACATTTTCAATTCTTCCCAGATTGTATATATAGCAATCAATACCAAATTTCCTACTTGGCTCACGTTTAAGCTGCCTACTGGGATATGGGAAAGAGTCTGCAAACCTTCACATTTTGTCAATTTGATTTATTTTGAAATATATTTGTGTCAAAATAATAGGAATAGATCCTTTTTCTATTATTAACTTGTGAATTTATAACTTTCTTGTGAATTTGTAACTTTCTTGTGAATTTGTAACTTTACTAAAGCTGTTTTCTTTATATTTTACTTTTCTATCTGTTTGGTTTCTCCATACTTGTCAATGTAGGCCAATATATATATGTATATAATGAACATAGCCTATTTATACATTTGGTTAGCTTTCACATTTTAATATCCTTACATATATTTTATTTAATTGTCTATGTATTGTAGTCAATGTTGAATTAATTCATTTTGCTGCACTTTCTGGAGATCTGAAGTTTTATTTAATTTTTGTGCAGGAAGTTGTTTTTTAGTATAGTATAAATATCTTAAGAAAATACTGCAAGTGAAGAGCTATGATGAAAAATTATAATCAATAAATTTTGTTTTTATTTCAGCAAATTACAAGAATGATGTACAAAACCAAAGGTTTTCATTTATTGCCAGATTTAAATGACACTTCATCACCATTTTTAAATCCTGTGCCCAAGGAAAAGGACCAAATTGTAAGAATATTTTAAAATTTTGATCAGTGACAAAGACAATCAAAACTGCATCCGTCTATCCAGCTGTTGATTCTATTTACTACTCACTTGTTATAGTTTTCATTCTACACAAAAACCACTAAGCACTACACACTGTAGTATGGAATCACACAAGTAAATCTAGATCCATGTAGCTTTTATTATTAAAAACGTACTAATCACACAAGTAAATCTAGATCCATGTAGCTTTTATTATTAAATGTACTAATCACACAAGTATATCTAGATACATGTAGCTTTTATTATTAAAAACGTACTAATCACACAAGTAAATCTAGATCCATGTAGCTTTTATTATTAAATGTACTAATCACACAAGTATATCTAGATCCATGGAGCTTTTATTATTAAACGTACTAATCACACAAGTATATCTAGATCCATGTAGCTTTTATTATTAAATGTACTAATCACACAAGTATATCTAGATCCATGGAGCTTTTATTATTAAATGTACTAATCACACAAGTATATCTAGATCCATGGAGCTTTTATTATTAAACGTACTAATCACACAAGTATATCTAGATCCATGTAGCTTTTATTATTAAATGTACTAATCACACAAGTATATCTAGATCCATGGAGCTTTTATTATTAAACGTACCAATCACACAAGTATATCTAGATCCATAGAGCTTTTATTATTAAATGTACTAATCACACAAGTATATCTAGCTACATGTAGCTTTTATTATTAAATGTACTAATCACACATACAAATCCAAGTAATTTGTGTCCCCATCAAGCAAACTCCAGTTTACATCTTTCTTTCTTTTACTGTCTTTTTAAAACTTTTATTTCATTGTATAATTCTTAGAGAACTCTTTAAATTGTATTAATTTGACTTCCCCAGGAAGAGCCAAGTTCCAGTGGTTCATTAAACAGTACTTTTGTTGTGGATGAGACACCTGCTGTGAAAGGTGAGAAAGAAAATAAAACAAAATGCAGACTCAGGGTGAAGAAAGCTCCAGTGAAAAAGCTGAAATCAATAGAAGACATGGAGGAAGTGGAAGAGTTGAAGAAATCTCCTGGATTACTCAAGAGACGTTCAGGGGAAGATCCTGATGAGTCTCAAGTTAACACTAGTCAGGAAAGAAAAAGAAGAAAGCGGACACTTCTGCCAAACACTCGATTCTTTGATGACCTGACAGACGACTAATAAGACACCATTTACACTGACAAAAGTTTGGACACCAATTGTAATGTGAATTTATTTATTGCTCATTGTATTTTGTCCACTGTTAATTCGGAAAAAAAAAATGGACAAATTGAAATATTGCTGTAAATAGTCTTCCTTTATCTTTAATGAATGATTTCTTCATGTGAAATAAATAGCTTATTGTTAGGCTTTTGCCATTCCATGCTGTTTTCAAACATGTTTCTATGTAGTTAGTCATTGTAATAAAATGCTGTTGGGTAAGTTAGTTTAAACTTGTTTAAATATGTTCTATATTTGAAATAAATATATTGAACATTGAGATACTTGTTATTTTTTTGTATGATTCATTGTACATTTTATTTAAAAAATCTTTAACTGTAACAATAAAATAAATAAAACTCATTGCACTGTATTTTGAGCCCCCCAGCCCCTAATGTAGTTTCTGAATGGTTAAAGACATCCCACACCCATGTGGCCACTATGTTAAAGACATCCCACACCCATGTGGCCACTATGTTAACAGGGTTCGTACAGCTCCTGGAAACTCCTTGAAACTCCTGGAAAACAAAAAAATTTGTTCCAGGACCTTAAAACTCCTGGAAAAACTGCATTTAGTCCTGGGAAAATACTAAAAACTCCTTATTTTACTAGGGAGATTAATTATTAATATTAAGAATAATCATAATTACTGCTCTTAGATTGTACTTTCACTTTTCCAGAAAGCCCTATTTGAGTTAACCCACTTTCTATTTCCACGCACAAACGTTGATGACACCAGTCATGTCACTCTTTGGTTGTTGTTTTTTTTACTAGATCTTGTTTTTTTTTAACCAAACTTGTGATGTTGGCTATATAAGTCCCCGTAATGTCGTAAAACAAAAAATTTAGCTGTGTAGCGAGATGTGTTTTTTTTTAAAGAGCTCTGCTTGGCTTTTCAACAAATTTACTCCTGAAAAACTGCTGGAACACTCCTGGAAAACTCCTGGAATTTTTAGGCAATTTTTCTGTACGAACCCTGGTTAAAGACATCCCACACCCATGTGGCCACTATGTTAAAAGGAAACCCATCTTTTATTAAAGAGCACCCATAATTTTGTATTAACTTAAATAACATTTTTTGCACCCACATTAAAGTTACCATAATTGGCAGTAATTCTTTACTTTCATATACTGGGTAATGCCAATAATGTCTCAAATAAATATATTGTTTGGTATCTACATGTATAATATAGTATCTTACATAGATAAGCAAAGTTTTTCACACAATTTATTTTTAGAATTAGCTTTATTAATTGTCTTGTTATTTATCAGTTATTATGCTTACACAGTTTGTTTTTTTCAATAAATAAAATTAAAACTGTCAAATATAAAATTTACTTTAATATGTATGCTTGAATTACTTGAAGTTGAAGTAAAACAAATCTGTTAACTGTTAATATATTTCTAAAATATTCTTTTTTTTTTCATTCATGTGAATGTAATAAAATAAAGTTAATAGTAATATACATTGTGTTACCCAGTACCAAATATTGAACACAAGGCTATAATGATTTCATATTTTCATTTTTTTTTAAATGAAAAAAAAAATCTCAATGAATAACTTTATAATGTATTATTTTCAATAAATATCTCTTACATAAAACACAAGTACACAAGACAGTTTTATGTAGTTAGCATACTAATGATTACACAAACCTTTTAAATTTGTAACAATTCATAAAACAATTTCATAACTGTTGATCATATTAAAATAAAACATATTTTTAGCACACTATACACAAACTCTATTGAAAATGATCCAATGACCCAGTAGTATACAAAATAAAATACTTTTAAGCATTGTGGAAACCACTTCCTGGTTACATTCATTAGGACTTGAAGGTTTTTACAATTTATTCCCTGAAAGAAAAACACAAGATATTTTTAAACATATTGCTTATTTGTAATTGTTACAGTTTAAATTTAAAAAAGTAAAGTACCTGTTGGACCCAGTTGATACATAGAGCCAGTGAAGCAGCTTTCACCAGTTTCTGTGACCATGGCATACTAAGGGATTGTGTGTTCAGCACAATGCCCACCCGCCTTTACTTTACTAAAGATACTCAGGGACACCCTTCCAGAACTGGAAAAAAATCTTAGCTTTCACCAGAATTTGAACACATGACCTTTATTATGCCAGTCGAACTTGCTGCTGCCCGGCCACTGTGTCCCCAGTTTAATTAAGACAAGTTTAACAAATGTTTCATTAAGGGTGAATACTCCAAATATAAAATGTACAAAAGTCAAACTTGCTGAAACAAACCTTCTTTTAATGGTATCCTGGCTTTACATGGAGTTTGGTAATGTTTAGTGCAATCAGGTTTATCCAACTTCTCTTTGTATTTCTTCACTAAAGCTAATTGTCTCTGTAATTCTTCATGTGTTTCTTGATATTTCTGAAATATTCAAAAAACACAATCAATTATTATGGAGATAAAAATACTAGAAATTGATTTCACAAATTAAGACAAAAGTTGTGCAAATAGAATGTACATTTAGTACCATATAAAAAGTTTTTAGTACTAAATATTACCAAATAAAATGTGTAAAATGCTTTGAATGATTCTCACCCTATGTAATGCCAGATTTTCTTTCTTCAAATTGTCCACATATTTCACCTTCTGACGATGATTTTGATGACCCATATTTTTAATTGCTTCTTTTGTCAGTTTTTCCATTTGCTCATTTGTATATTTGTCCCTTGCTGAAATTTAAATTATAAATAAAATTTGAATACCTATAGGCCTATATGCCAGTAATTGTTAAAAGAAAACACATTATAAGTTCAGAGGTCAAATGTTACATTTCTTAAGATTAATTAAAGCATTCAACTGTTTAAAAGACTATTTAAAACTTACGATTTTCTTCAAATAATTAAAAAGTTTGAAAAAGTAGGGTATCTAATCTAATAAAGTTTGTGTTAAGCTGAATAACCTAACAATAACTTTTTAATATTATAAATGTTCTTTTGATACTTTAACAAAAACTTTAAGCTTATACATTTTCTTACAATCAGTCAATCAATAAACCGGTATATCTATAATCTACTTTATAGAAGGAGCTGGTATATCTATAATCTACTTTATAGAAGGAGCTGGTATATCTATAATCTACTTTATAGAAGGAGCTGGTATATCTATAATCTACTTTATAGAAGGAGCTGGTATATCTATAATCTACTTTATAGAAGGAGCTGGTATATCTATAATCTACTTTTTAGAAGGAGCTGGTATATCTATAATCTACTTTATAGAAGGAGCTGGTATATCTATAATCTACTTTATAGAAGGAGCTGGTATATCTATAATCTACTTTATAGAAGGAGCTGGTATATCTATAATCTACTTTATAGAAGGAGCTGGTATATCTATAATCTACTTTATAGAAGGAGTTGGTATATCTATAATCTACTTTATAGAAGGAGCTGGTATATCTATAATCTACTTTATAGAAGGAGCTGGTATATCTATAATCTACTTTATAGAAGGAGCATCTGTAATGTATAAGATAAAAAGATAGTTAGGTGCTGAAACATTATTGTAGAACAAACAGGGGAGATAATTTGTACTTTCTTCTTTTAAGCATTTTGGACAATATTTTGTCTTTATTGATAACAGCTGCGATTGAGTTTTAAAAAATTAGGTTAATAAAGAATTGTTTTGATGGTCTTTTACTAACTTTTAGATTACCCACAATTTCTCAGTACTCCAATATAAAAAAACATAGTTAAGTTAATGTATATTTGTTTCCTGTATTAATATCATGTTATTGACACTCAATGTAAATAAGCATTGAAGTTTCATTTACAAATTCAGCATGTCAGATTGTTAATTAAACATTTGGAAAGCACCAACTCAGAGAATTCAGCAAGTCAGATTGTTAATTAAACATTTGGAAAGCACCAACTCAGAGAATTCAGCATGTCAGATTGTTAATTAAACATTTGGAAAGCACCAACTCAGAGAATTGAGCATGTCAGATTGTTAATTAAACATTTGGAAAGCACCAACTCAGAGAATTCAGCATGTCAGATTGTTAATTAAACATTTGGAAAGCAACAACTCAGAGAATTCAGCAAACAAAAACACAAAGAACTTACCCTGCAGAATTTTTTTCTCCAATTCAAACATGTCCAAAGCTTCTCTAAAGGGCTCAATTTTTCTCTCCAGTTCTTCAAATTTTATTTTCCAACTGCGGAGAAAATTAAAAAGATTACTTTGTGTAGCTATCATAGTATCAAATAGGCACAGTCTATGTAAAATCAACTATGTGTCCAACAGTTTATTGATGGGAAGTCAATCAGCTGTGACCACAGATCTACTAGATATAGAAAGAGGAAGACTTAGTCCCAACCCTTTTCTCTATTTGAGAACATTTGTTCACATTTTATAATAAAGTCAGCATACACATTAGAGCCAAAAACCAGCTAATTAAAACTGTGTATTAATGTTGACTATTCTAAAATAGATGAGAGCTATTAACTGAACAAATGATGCTAACTAATGATATTGTCAAGTTCTCTTTCACTTTCAGACCATTTTGGTCCACAGACCAGTGAAGCAGTATTCAGCAGTTGCCATGGCCATGGCCTACAAGAAAGCAGTGCGGCCAGCACAACTGCCAGCCACCTTTACTTTTGGAATGTCAAGCTGATACTAGACCACAATTAGATAAATAAGAATATTTGAATGACCAGCTTCTAGAGAGACTATGACAAAATGATCTGGTACAAGACATGTGCAATCCGTTCCACAGTATCCCTAGAGAGAAATTGTCCATTAAAGAATGTGTTGTTTTTTTTCATATATATTGTAAATATATTCTTAGTGTTTTAAATGAAAACAAATCAAACAATTGAGTGAAAGTTTGAAAGTAAAAATAAACAACTTACTTTTCACTTTCAGATTGTCCTAACCAACTGGCTGCCATTTGTTCTTGTTGACTGATTAAGTCTTGTTTGTCTTTCTGAGCCTGCATTAAACATGTCTGGATGTCTTCATTCTCCTGCATCAGTGCCTGCACTTCTACCTTGTATTCAGCCAACTGATGCTCTTTCCCTGCCGACAATGTCTCTAAATGCATTCGTGCTTGAGCGACTTTCAAAGTTTCTTCTGTTTTGTTGGATAACTCTTGCCTTAAATTGTCCATCTCGGCAACTAATGATGAAACTTTGTTGACTAACTCCCCGTTGGTTGACTGTGCAGCTGCTAAGGCATCTCTTAGCTCTTCCTTCTCATTGAAAACATTGACTTTCAATTTGGACATTTCATCTTGACTTTCTGTCAGGGACTTTTCAGTAACTACCAAAAGAGACAACAAAGAATCTCTTTTTTGAGCCAATAAACTTTGATTCTGTTCCAATCCAATATTTTCCTCTTTCAATTGTGATAACGTTTTCAGTAGATTTGTCTTTTCTTCTTCCACTTGTCTGAGATGATCTTGTAATGTTGCATTCACTGATTGCAAAGCAGAGTATTCCCTTTCCTTCTCCAGCAAGACTGCAGCTGTGCTCTCCTCTTGTAAAAGTTTATTTTCTAATGCTACTTTTGTTTCTTCTAATTCAGTAACAACTTTAGTCAGATTAGTTTGGACTGATTCAAGTTCTGTTTGTAATTCTAATACAGTTTTCCTCAAACCAGAACTTTCTTTCTCAAACACAACTCTTTCCTCTTCAAGTTGTTTAATAATGGTGCCTCTTTCTTCCTCTAGACCAGCTATCTTGTTTTCTGATTTACTTCTAGTTTCCTTCAATTCATTCTTTAATTTCACAATTGTAGATTTCAATGATTCCTGTTCTATCTGTAAAGCACTTGCTACATTTCTTTCTTTCACCAGTTGGAACAACAAGGTTTTGTGTTCTTGCTCTGCAGATGCTCCCTTACTCTTCAACTCTAAAATTTCAGCCTGTAATTCTGAGATAGTTTTCTTTAGTTTGTTTTCTTCTGATTCAATGTTGCGTTTTATCAAAGATAATTCCTTTCTCAACATTTGACATTGTTTCTCCAACAGTTCCTTTTGTCTGTTGCCTCCACTGAGTAAATTATCTAAACTTTTATTTCTTTCTTGAGCGTCCTTCAACTTCACCTTTAAAGACACAATGTGGGCATGCAATTCATTGTCCTTTGTGACCTTCTGACCTTTTCAAGACAAAGACAATAAACTACATTCATTATAAACAGCAAACAAAATGTAAACATAACCAATGATATAAACAAGCTCCAATGGGCTCAAATGAAAGCTCATTTCAATGTTATATAATTATAATCTAATAGTAGTAATAGCCTTACCTAACCTGTCACTATGGTTCAATCTATTCCATGAACTTGTTTGATAAGGACAGTGTTTCTCTAACTAAGGTCCTATAAGACCACAAAATGTTTTCAGGAGGACAGTGAAGGTATTACTTTTTCAGCAATAATATAAACAGACAAGGCTTATACATTGAAAAAAAAAATAGTTTCACTCTATCTCGCTGACTTTTAAGTTATAATAATAATATTTGTATAGCGCTGCCAACAAACATAATGTAAGCTCAGAGCGTGTTTAACATACAACTAAGAATACGGATATTACCCTAGCCCAGGTGACAGAGCTAAATTGATGTTTAAAAAAAGACAAAACAAATAAATGTAGCATTAACCGACCCAACCCATAAATAAGACAGTAAGTTTCTCAAGCATGGTAAATGTTATCTAAGGTAAATATTGAAATAATGAGTTTTTAAGTTCTTTTTGAAAGAGACATTAGAGCTTGTTCGCCTCAGTTGAATGGGAAGTAGATTCCACACCTTCGGACCGGATACTGAGATGGCTCTAAGGCCAAAGGTCGTCAGAGAGAAACGGGGCTCTTCCTGAAGCGATGAGCTGGTAGAACGAAGTGTTCTTTGCGGGACATAAGGTGTGATTAGTTCCTTGAGATAGGACGGAAACTCGTTAAAATGCACTGATGGCAAAGCAGAGCCACTTTATACTCAATTCTGGCTTTCACGGGGAGCCAATGGAGCGAGCGTAGAAGGGCGGTTCCCGAGTCTCGTTTAGACTTGCACATAACCAAACGCGCAGCACTGTTCTGTATTCGCTGTAGCCTGGCGATTTTGTCTTCAGGCAGGCCGGCTAGCAGGGCGTTACAATAGTCGATACGCAAAAGTATCAGGGCGACTGCCAGTGTCTTTGCAGAATCAGTGGACAAATATCTGACTTTACTTGTCCTTCTGAAAGTCGGTGTTGATGGAGAAAAAATCACACAATGAATTGAATTTTGAATTGAAATTTGATAACTAAAATGTGTACATTTTAATTTGTTTAAAATGTTTTTTTTTAAGATTAGGCTATCCATTAGGCCTGTGTTATTTTCTATAGCAAATTTTGAAAAAGTCTGCCAGCCATCAAATAAATTTCAAAGAGACAACTAGACAAGAAATTCTTTACAAGTTTGAGAACTACTAAATTAGTATATAGTCTATATTTAGATATTTAGACAGACACAGAATTTGTATCAAAACTAAAGCTTAACATTAAGAGAAAGAGCCTTATACCTTTAGGTGTAGGAGCCTGTTGATCCCCAAACAAGTTGTAACTTCCAACTCCTGGAATATCATCTGTGTATGAACAAAAATATGTCAAAGTTTATTTTTATTCAAAATAAAAGAATTTAAAATTAAAATAGTAAATTACTCAATACTAAGATTGGGACGATTAATAACTTCATATCTTATAATAATTTCTTATCTTATAATATGTTACAGATGTTCCTTCTTATCATATATATTACAGACACTCCTTTATAAAGAAGATTATTGCTTCATATGTTATTTCATATTTTTTATCTGATATATTACAATATATTCTACAGTGAGCTACAGTCTACGCAGAAGACTATTGTGTCATATTGGCATTTTGACATATATCTAAGGATTTTAGGGTTTGAAATGATGTAAAATGATTGGTTTTCATGAATAGTTCAAGAAACCCATCGCATATCTTCAACAAAGTGAACCAGAAAAAAAAGATGATCTAAATGAATTTATCCCTGTGCTCCAAAAATTATATGGAACAAATCTAACAAAAAAAAGTATCTTGTCTAAAGAGTCCATGTCTTTATACCAGTATTTCTTTATACCAGTATTTCTTTATACCAGTATTTCATTATACCAGCATTTCTTTATACAAATATTTCTTTATACCAGTATTTCTTTATTCTTATAAGTTTACAGACGTTCCTTCTAGATAGAAGATTATTACGTCCAGTAGGCCCAAAACTCCTGCAGGGCGACAGGGATCCGTCGGTGGCAGGGCTAGAACCCGCGACCTGTCCGTTGGTTTTTGGTTGACAGGCCGGTGAACTAGCCGGCTTATACAAGTATTTCTTTATACAAATCTTTCTTTATACAAATCTTTCTTTATACCAGTATTTCTTTATACCAGTATTTCTTTATACAAGTATTTCTTTATACAAGTATTTCTTTATACCAGTATTTCTTTATACCAGTATTTCTTTATACCAGTATTTCTTTATACCAGTATTTCTTTATACCAGTATTTCTTTATACAAGTATTTCTTTATACCAGTATTTCTTTATACCAGTATTTCTTTATACCAGTATTTCTTTATACCAGTATTTCTTTATACCAGTATTTCTTTATACAAGTATTTCACAAGATTTATTGTTTTGTTTTAGAGTTTTAAGTTAGAATTTAATATTAGAAATGCTTTAACTGTCTTTACTTAAAAAAAAAAAAAGGTTTCTATTTAGTATTTAAAAATTAAATGAATTACAATTGGACTTGTCAGGTGGATGTGAGAATATAATGAGTTCAAGTGAACCATAACTTTCATCACTTTTGTGAATGTATAGTGTTTTTAAATTTTCTTTAGATAATGAATCACAGATAGAAGAGCCTTGATCAAAGATGCATACTTTAATTTTTGTCCTATATATAATAGTAATAGGCTTTTACAAATTTATATTATAATATTATTCCTATTTCTAATATAATAATTCTATTATAAAATTCATGACACATGTTTATGTTAGGGGCCGGCCATAAATGGCCTCAAGTGATTTTGACAAATTTTTAACCATACCCTCTCCCCGGCGTCCATCATCACAGTCAGATCCCCTTCCAAAAAAAAAAAAAAACAACCAGAATTTCAAAATAACCATGTTGGCAAGTTTGAATTCACTTTTATAGTCATTGAATTCAATTTTATAGTCAATGTCTATAAACAGGGCTGTGGAGTCGGTAGATAAATATTCCAACTCCTCAGTTTATTGTAATTCTGACTCCCAGACTCCTCTGTATTAATATCTTATCTTATCTTATACATTACAGACGCTCCTTCTATAAAGAAGATTATTGCGTCCTACGCTCATCCGTGGTCCGAGTCTTGCATTTTTATTAATGTTTTAAATGATGTTAGGTTATTGGTTTTCCTGGTTTGTTCAGGCAACCCATTCCATGCCCGAATGCCACTCGGGAAGAAAGAGTACTTATATGCATTTGTTCTCGCATAAGGGACAAGGAAGGTGTTTTTGTCTTTATGTTTATCTGAGCTTTGCAACAGATTGTTATTGGGTTGTATTTCTAAATTAGAGTTTAATGCCTTATGTATTATTACTACTTTACTCTTTGCCCTTCTGTCCTCTAGTGTTTCTAGGTTTAGTGATTTGACTAATTGTGTTACTCTTGTTAATTGGGAATATTCACTAGTTATAAACCTTGCAGCTCTTTTTTGAATTTGTTCTAATATTTTAATGTTTTCTTTAGTTGATGGGTCCCATACAGATCCTGCATATTCTAATATAGGCCTAACTAATGTGAGATAGCATTTTAGTTTTATATTCTTATTACATTTGTAAAAGTTCCTTTTTATGAATCCTAATGTTTTGTTTGATTTTTTTAATTACTTCATCAATGTGAGGGTTCCAAGATAACTTATCATTTATTATTACTCCTAGATACTTAGCATTGCTAGTTTGAGTTAGTTCTTTACCATGAATGAAGTAGTTTGTTATTATTTGTTTCTTTTTCTTGGATACCCTTATTAGTTGGCATTTTTCTGGGTGAAAAGACATACTCCAGTTTGATTCCCATTTTTGTAGTTCATCTAGGTCTTTTTGTAAAAGTTCACTATCTTTTCCTGTCTTTATTATTCTATAAATTATGCAATCATCGGCAAATAATCTTACTTTTGTGCCTGTGTTGATGCAATTTGGCAGATCATTAATGTAAATTAGAAATAGTAGGGGCCCTAGAACAGTTCCTTGTGGAACTCCTGAGTTTACTGTTATTGGTGATGACTTAGAGCCATTTATTATCACTGTTTGTTCTCTGCCTATAAGAAAGTCCTGAATCCACTGATGTAAGGGACCAGAGATGCCAAAGTATTTAAGTTTTTTAAGAAGACTAGAATGATGAATGAACTAGAATGATGAATATGCGGAATGTATTGCGATATAGTGAAGCACATGAAAAGCATGCTTCTTCACAGTCACTTAACATGTTCGTCTTGCAGTTACGTGAGGCACTGTGTGCATTGGTCTTTATTCTTACAGCAGAGAAGTCATTAATTATAAGTTTTTTGTGAATTGGGATATTTAAACTTGATTTATTAAAAATTACAATCTAAATTTAGTAGGAGTCAATGCATTGTTTGCAGACTCCAGGTACCCAAAATTTCCTCCGACTCCTCAGCCCTGTTTATAAAGAAGTATTGCAATCAAATCTTTGCAATTACTATAGTGAATTAAGACAAAGTTTCTTTTTACAGTTAAAATTTCATTTAAAATGATTTGTCACAAATGTCTGACCCTATGGATGATTTAGTATTTTTCAGTTTCTTTTATTTCTTTCATTTTATACTCTCAACTGTTGTCAATGATGAATTTAGAGATGATCTTGAACCTTGTTCTAATTTTGCTTAGAGTAAGGTGGTTGTTATGGGAAACGGTGACCTAGGGTAGTGGCAGCGCGCTGGCATACTGAAGATATTGTGTTCAAATTCTGGTGAAGGCTGCGTGTTCCCCAATCTGGAGGGAAGGCTTATTCCTGAGTCTACCCAGCTGTGATGTAATTGCGGATACTGGTAAGTGGCTGGGCATTGTAAGGAAGTAAAGCTTTCTGTCAGACCAAATTGATTAATAGAGGCCGGTGGAGCAGTGTTTACCAGTTTGTGTAGCACTGCATAGGCCTACATGGGGATTGTGTGACCAGCCCAATGCTCACCACCTTTACTTTACCCCAACTAATTTCAGGTAGGTCTACCTATGGACCCATCAGAGCTGGGTAGACTCAGGGACACCCTACAGACCCGGGCATAAATTCTATAATTATAGTGTTCAACAGGATTCAAAACCCAGAACCTTTGGTAGGCCTACCAACACCAGCCGATTGTGTTGCTGCTTGGACACTGTGCCCCAATTGAGCATTGTGATTGCCTCAAATCCCCCTTGTAGCCTATACCTATGCAGTCAAAGAAACATCTGAATGCTGCTTCAACAGTGCTTCACTTGGCTACGAATCAAATTGACAGCATTTGTCTGAAAGGGATACTTGTTACTTAGAGTACGAAGGACTAATGATGTTTTAATTATTTTTTTCCCGAATTATTCAGAGTATGACAAATGAATCAAATTTATAATTTAAACTATAAACTGTTTTACAGGTTGCTTTGTATAGGCCTAGGCCTACCGGTAACTAGGACTAGTGTCAGTGACAACAATGACAATATCAAATAGTTTACATCTCATCTGTGACTTAACTTAGTTTTTAGTCTTTGACTTGGTACTAGGACTACACACTACATACTGCATAGGCCTAAGTTTGTATAGGCCTATTATAGGTCAGTATTATTCAGTAGTGAGTATAGGATAGGCCTAAAGTCTAAAGTTATAATAAAAGCGTAGGCCTATAACTTCCTATAACACAGATATAGTACCGACCACTGACCAGACATCGTGACTTTAGCTAGTGTGTTATTCAGTGTTACCCGCCGTAGCATACTAACTACTACCACTACTACTTACTACTAGATCTACTGAGTTACTGAGACTACTCTACTCAAGTATTTTAGCTTTAGAAGGCCTATTCCTATTCAGAATTCAGATGAATATTCAAGTTAATTCAACTCGAGCTACTTCAATAAAAATAATTGCCTGCATCTAGTCTAGACGTCTAGAACCAGGTTGAAAATTTCCTATATTTATCCCTTTACTTTTATATGTAAGACTATCCTAATACCTTTTTTTTTTGGTACTCAATAAAAAAAAATAACTTGCCACTTAATTCATTAAATCTTTTAATGGGGGCTTTAGGAAAAGCCATTTTGAAAATTTTAGTTTACAACTTTACAACAATCAAATATCAAACAAAGCGGGTTTGCGAGAGTATTATAGTCTGACCAATCATCTTTGACTTCCGGTAAAATTCACATTTACTATGAACTATATAATAACACAATTTTAAAAAATAAATAAGCTACAGATAAAAAAAAATTATAAACTACAATAAGCAGAAAGCTATAGATAGATATAATAATTGAGAAAAATATTTTTTTTTTACTGAGACATAGAGTCTATAGAACAGTAATTTAAAATAAATATTCTAATCGGGTTAAAAAAATATATTTAACAAAAAACCCGTAGTGGATTAACAATCTTTAAAAAAAAAATAATAGAAAATAAAATTGTAGCCTACAGTCCTACAGACTAGACTATAACTGGAGAATCGAACCCAGGTCGACCGCATAAGTCTGATATAGGCCTAATGGTTGATTTTGTGCCAATAAAACAAAAATCAAATAAAATTAATTTTCGTAAATTGTAGTGGGCTGCTTTGTAACATTGAATTAAATAACACACCACATTGCCAGAGCCATTTTCTTCTCCATGTTATAAGTAAGGCGTTACAGCACCCAGTGCATGTTTTTTAGCCACACAATGATAGGGGGGGGGGGGCAAAAAAATGTCCGAGTGAGCAATTGTCATATATAATACTTAAATATACTGCAGCATTATTTGTCCCAATGCCACAGGTCCGGAACGTCCCAAACTCTTTTTCCATTTTTTTTTAAAGGTTTAAAATAAGATTAAATTTTGTATTAAAAAAATAATTAAGCTTAGTTTTAGTTTCTTTTCTATTTTCTAAAATGGAGGAGGTTGAATGTATGGTTATATTATATTTGTGGAGTTACTTGCTGGATGAATTTCACGAGACTAGTCAATCACTGCAAAACCCCCAAATTAGTCTAGATGTTGTAGGAAATTGCATTCTTCACTTTCGGATTTTGTTAAAGGTTCCAGGGATAAGTTTATGTTTGATCATTTTGAAGAAAAAGCAAAGGAAAAATTGCTTGATGTTAATTACCGTACAAGAAAAGCAAATATAGAAGAAGGCATATCAATGATGATAAGACGATGCTTTAGAGAACCTTGAGTTAAGAGACAAGTTCAGAATCAAAACATTTATACCTGTGATGGATGCATTAGATTTAAGTCTGACACAGAGGGCCTCAGTATACAATGCTGCTGCAAAAAAAAATTTCATTCTTCGCAAAATTAGAAGTTACAGAAAAAGAGATTCGTGAAGGAGTTATAATTAGGCCTATATCCTTCTTAATTGTATTTCAGTTAAACCCTCTAGATATCAAAAAATCATATTTGCCACTGACATATAATATCTGGACTTACAATTAAGGGCCCCATATCTCAAATAGCTTAGGGCCTTATCAAGTCTAAATCCGGCACTGACAGCAGCTTCAAAATTATCACCAAAATACTGACTTATAAGCGTACCTAATTATTGGCCTACATTATTTCTGTAGGCTACAGGCTACAGATAGTGTATTGACTCAAGCTACTGGCTACACAGGTAGGCCCAAAGGATCTATAGTTGCCAGGGAACCATGTGCCTTTGATCTCTAAAAACCAAAGTGAAAAAAAATCGGCTACCATTCCTTCCATAAGCCGTTTTTAAAATTAGAGAATCGAGTTGCTTACTAGAGGACATGCAAAAAAGATGTTTGGTGTCAAATCTCTTGTGCATATAAGGCTTCCGAAGGGGCGTGTTATCGCCCCCGCTCTCTACCGGGATGTACTCGAAACGTAGGTAGGCCCTACATGTTCGTTATGAATTTGAGCAGCGCAGCATGTGATTGGAAGGCTAATATACCTAATAATTATGACAGAGTAACGAAAATGAAAGTAGGCCTATCACACAATTTATCAATTTATGTCTAGTAAGCTTATTAGGCCTATTATTTAAAAAAAATAATATTCGTTAACTTATATTTAAGTATTTAAACATATTTTAACATTTAATTAATCTTTCATTTTCTTCCTTAGGGCCTAGTAACACATAGATCTAGACCTATAGCTTGACTAAGAGGAAGAGTGAGAGAGAACAAGAGAGAGAGAGAGAGAGCGCGCGCGCAAGAGAGAGAGTGAGAGAGAGAGAGAGGTTAGAAAGTGTAAAAGAGAGAAAGAGAGAAACAGTCCGGCTTTGGACCAAGCTCACTGTGACAGAGTGGACAAAATAGAGCGAGGGAGGCGCAGCGTGTCTAGCCAGACGACAATGAAGCAGACGAAGCACCAAGGAAAATCGAAGGGACAGCGCTATTGATTTTCCCCCCTTTGCCAGAGGATCGTGTTCATTAGGCCAGTTCTCGTCGGATTAAAAAAGGTACCGGGTACTTGTTTTATTTGAACAAATATTGGTTCCATCTCACAGAATATATTCTGTGGTTCCATCTAGTGATTCTGTATTCCTACTAGTTACTAGATTCAATAAACGTGTGTAGAGTCTGCATGTAAACAAGTGCAATGTGTTTTCCCAACATATTCATAACACGGATATTGGCAAGGTTTCAATGACGATGTCCAGTGTTACATTGTTGACATAGCACATGCCTAAATGTGGTATCGATATTTCTTTGCACTAATCAACACAAGTACTTTATTGTGATATTTCCCAAGAGGGCAACGTGTCTGGCAAGGTATTCAGGTTTATTTCCTGCCCACCATGAGCCTCACCGATTACTGATGGCTGCTCATAGTTATCTCTCCCATATCTTTCAAAGAATGAGGAAATTAATGTTAAAATGTATCCCTGTGTGTTTGTGTACTAAGGCCACCTATTTCATTAGTACTTTGACGCTTTTAGTTGTTATTCTTTTCATACCTTTTCTGAGAAACGCTATCTTGCAGCCTGTTTGGCCGTATGCTTGGCGAGAAATGGGGACACTGGATGTTGTAGCACTCAAGTTTTTCACACAGAATACCATGGGCGTGGAGCCCGTGGCGTCGTGCCCCGTGAAAACGGCGCCCGCAGTGGCGGCATCGGACATCGACACGAGCAAAGTCCGTGTGTATAGCGAGGTGAAAGGCGCCCAGCTGCGCAGCCTTGAACACACGCGCTTCCTTCCTGCACTGACACCCGCCGAGAAGTTGCAGCTTATCCACACATATCTGGTGATGGCCGACGCCCTCAGGGTGATGAGGGTGGAGTTTTTCTTCGTGCAAGGCTCACTCTTGGGCGTCCATCGCCACAAGGGCCTAATACCTTGGGACGACGACATAGACATCACGATCAATGTGACAGACTGGAAACTTGTCCGCCACGGCCTGTCCTGCATTGACGGCTTCAGTTTGTCTGTCACTGATTACATGCACTGGAAGTTCTATCCGGTTGAAACTGGTTACCCTTTTGTAGACATTTTTTTCTTCACGGAAAACGACAGGTTTATCTGGGCAGTGTCCAGTTCGACGTCCCTCTACTTGGTCTTTCCTAAAGAAGACACATACCCACTGGCCACAGGACACTACGAAGGACTCTCCGTTCCTGTGCCAAAGAATATTGACCAGATTTTAAAAAATCGATATGACCTGGGCATCTGCCAGTCGCGTGGAATGGACCATAAGACGAGCTTTGTCTATCCATGGAGCTCCATCTCTAAAGTGCCATGTTCTAGTTTAGTTTACCTTTACCAAATGTACAATTTCATGTAATTTTTTTCAAATATATGTTATTGTCACAATTATAGTGAGATATAGGCTACATTAAAGGGCTAATTTTAAGATAGGGCTTACTCTAGTTTTTCTTATTATAGGCCTAAGCTTACATCTAGACCAGAGGTCGGGAACCTTTTTTTCTGAGAGAGCCATGTACACCACATATTTTGAAAAGTAATTCTGTGAGAGCCATACATTATGTTTAAAACTAAAAATTCAAGTAAATGTGTGCATTTTGTGTAATTTCAACACTAAAAGTACAATAATTATGTCTCTGAATTCTTCTGATGCTGAGCTGCAGTAGACTTTAGCTCATTTGTAGAATGAAATATTGATATGCAATTAATATGTAGATCAAAAAGTCTAAAAAAACATTTTTTTTTTACTAATCGAACATTTGTCTGCGAGCCAGATGCAGCCATCAAAAGAGCCACATCTGGCTCGCGAGCCATGGGTTTCCGACCTCTGATCTAGACTCTATAGTAGTATAGTACAAATAGACAACCAACCAAACAACAACAAAAAAAAAATGATACGCTTTTCGTTTTTCAACATTAAATTGCTTTTTAAAAAAATGTATTATAGACAGTGTAGGCTTTTTCATGGTATTACTGATTGTTGCTGTTTGTAACTTCTCGTAGGCCTATTTATTTAGCTGTTCATTTAATTTTCATGTGGACCTTCTAGCTCAATCATCGGACAATAGGCTAGATCTAATGATACCAAATAAACTCCTTGTGAGCAATTGCATTTTATTTAGCGGAACACAATATTGAATTGAAACAAATGGTGAATGAAGTATTGATCATTTAAAGTAAATTAAAGGCAAATATTTAGGCTATATTGACACACAGTCAAAATTATATTAATTTTTTTACGATAAGGCCCACACTTTTAAATATTTCTTTCCTAATCCATCGTCTGGTTAAAAGATTAGACCACTGTTAACTTTACAGTCATGGATGAGCGTGTAGGACGCAATAATATACTTTATAGAAGGAGCGTCCGTAAGATATAAGATAAGAAGATAAAATAAATGAACAACTTAGTTGAACAAATAGCCTACGATTCTATATTTCTTTTTTTATTTGTTGCGTATTGGTTAGAATCTATCATGTGATCAAAACAACGTAAAACTTTCTGAATCGTTCAGTGTTTTTATGTTTCTTTACAGCACTTGAATTTGACTTTCACATCTTATGGTTGGATAACTCTGCCCGTGGATCGCATGCGGCCTGATGCGGCTCGCAAGAGTAGGCCTACATTTTGCAACAATTGCCACTGACAATAATAACTTAAACTGCGCCACATAATTGCGTTAAAGGGAATTAACGATGCATTCGCTCTCACCCCCCTTTACAATTTATTTAGCCGACACGTACCCCTGACTTACCTACGATGAAACGGTTTTAGAATTATTTTCTCCATAGGCCTAAGTTTAATCAACAGACAGGTTTAGTCCATTTTACACCCTCATTATCTGTTGATCTAAAATTACGAGCATTAAGAGAAACATCAGTTCCAAACGTCCCTTCCAGACAATATTATTACGTCGTTTGCCCCAAACGCTGGCATAGCGAAGGAATGAACGGCGGTCGAGTTAGAAACCGAGTCGCCACGTCGACAGTCTGTACTAACCACATGACCAGTCGGACTCTCATGACATCGCACAAAAGCCTTTTTATAAAATAAAATAAAAAGTCTTCCATTAGTTTTAATGCAGTAATTCCCAAAATGGCTTTACATCTGCTCGTATTTCTGCCTGTCCTTGACCCATATTCATAGTGCGTGTCAATGTTTACCTGTGAAATTGCATGACCCGTGCCTCAAATAAATTTTACATTGTAGCCTACAAAGGAAAAAAAAAATCATTGATTTCAAGATGATTTTATAATAAGGCCTTTTATCAGTTCCGGATTATTTAAAATTATGTAATTGTGAAAGGTTAAGATTTCCTTACATAGCAGTGTAAGATTAGTCTACGTAGCAGACGTAGCAGTAGGCCTATACACAATGTAAGATTAGTCTACTGCAGAGTGGTTTCTCTGTATTGACTGTATAATAATGTTGTTACTTTAAAGACATAGACCAATCTTTCAGTAACTTAAATTTTTTTTTAGATTATGATCATATGAAAGAAGTGGTGTATAAAGTTTCTGTAGTGTCTAAAACAGTAATATATTGCAACGAACATTGTTACCATCATTGTTAACAGTCAACATTTTGTTGTATATTTTAATAGACACTCATTTCAGTCCACTGTCATTATATGCCATCAAGGCTTGTATCATACAAGGGAAACAATTTATTGGGCAGAAGAAATCTGTATGGCATATTTATTCATTGTTTATCCTGTGAAACGTTTGCTTACCTAAAAATGTTCACACACTATAATTTTAAAAAAGAAGTACCAGTTGGACCAAATTGATCCACAGGGCCAGTGGAGCAGCGTTCACCAGTTTCTGTGGCCACGGCTTAGTAGGGGATTGTGTGGCCAGCACAATGCCCAGCAGCCTTTACTTTACCTCAACTTAAGTCAGGTACCCATCAGAGCTGGGCAGACTCCGGGACACCCTCCAGACCAGGGTACAAATCCTAGCCTTCACCAGGATTCGAACCTATGACCTTCTGTACATCAGCTCCTGCTCAGACACCGTGCCCCTTAATTCACACAATAAAACTATTAATTTAAAATGATATATGAAGGGATTACTCCTGTTTAACTTTTTTGTCCATATCATTGTCTTGCTAAGGAGTAACCTCCCTTTAAAAGATTAAGCTTTAGGAGGATCAAAGACTATAATGAACTGGACCGCTTGCTCTATTTTTAGAGCTAAACACTTGTTTTTTCCGTGTGCACACTGACTTTAATGACTCCTAAACATCCCTAAAGACTTCCGCTGTATACAACTTTCGATTTAAGTCTTAGTTTTCCAATGAGAAAATCTTAACGAATTACTCTACCAGAAGTCTAGAGGACTTGGTGCAATAGGAAATTCCCAAAAGAAGATATTCGAGTCATCAAATAGCAAGGGGTTTATCTTATTATAATTATAGTCTTTGGGAAGATAGTTAAGAATGCATTCAATCATCAATGTTTTATTAATAATACCAAATATAGTAGAGATATTTGTATTACTCCGTGACGTTCAAATAGCAAGAATCAATTAAGAACTTGCCTGTTCAATGGTATTTATTATACAATGATATTATACTAATGTGTTTTTTTGTATGCATTAATTGTGTGTACAAGTCTTTGTAATTTGTTATGTTTTCCAATAAATCTATTTTATTATACCACTTAAAAAGAACACATATTTGTTCCCTTAATTTTTATATCATATTTTAGTTGCAAACTGAATCATTTTTTTCAGGAACATTTTCATTCAAAACCAAACAAAACTTTAGCAAAGCTTGTAGAAAATGTCAAATGATTGAAACAGTAAAACTATTCAAATAAAAACAATACATTTCTTCCTTTTCATACTTTTAATTGTAGGCCTACTTGAATTTATAACAAACAGTTGTTTCAACCTAATTTATAATATTTTTTAAAATCTAACTTTTGGATGAAACAAATTGCAAAAATAAACAATATACATGAATGTCTAAAAATACCAAAACAAAACAAATGTTGGTTAAAATTTAAACCTTTTTAAAAAGATATCAGACCAAGCTTTTATTATAAAAAAAGGTGACAAAATAGTAGAAAAATTGCTTTCTAGATTTAGTTGTATTTGATCCATCTCTTTTTAAGGACATAATATATTATGATTAAAAACTATTTTTTTAACATAATAAAATCCAGTCACTATAAGATATATCGTAATAAAAAAATATAAATTAATATAGTATACTAATAAAATATTGTGAGTACAGTACAGGCAGTATTTTCTACTAATTTTAAATGTTAGTTATAGTTAGCTAAGAGACTATAATAAGAAAAAAAAGGAAATGAACAAGAGAAATTGAGGGTTAGAAATAAACTAGGTCAAAGTGTATTACGCTGCTAGTTAGCTATTACACAAATTTGTACTCAAAGAGTTCAATAAAAGTTATTTGATGTATAATTAAAAAAGAAGTAAGAAAGCATTTCTTCAAGACAAGTAAAATGTGCATAGTGGAATTTTATTTTCATATATACATCAGCAGTTAAAAAAAAATATATATGCAGATAATGCAGCAAGAGCTGACAATATTGACAGTGAAACAAAATGTTGACAGACAATGAAAGTAGGTCAAAGGTAAACTTTATTATAATCTCTGAGTCTGTAAAGCAAAGTCCCCAATAATAAACAAAAGTATAAAACTTATAAATTTCTAGCAAGGCACGCAAAACGTTTTAGGCAAAATTATATTTTTTTAAAATCCTGTAGAGAAAAAATGTAAAATGAACAGTTACACTGAAAAGAATGTAAAATTACATACAGAAGAACGTTTGACTTTAAATCACATATGATTGCACAATGACAGTAACATAGCCAGGATGCAGGGTAAGGGGGGGGTGGAAGTGGGGGACAGCACATAGTATTAAGTGGAGGGGTGGGGACAAATAATAGAAGAGAAAAGGGAAAATAGTAGAATTTAAAAAAATAGATGGGGACAAAAGCTGATTCTAAACTAGAGCCAAATTTTACACCTAACTCTTGAATCAAATGTTGAAACGTACAAATTAGATTCTCTTAATACTTCTAAATTTTTCTCTTAATACTTCTAAATTTTAAATTCTAATTTTCTATTTGAAAAAAATGGGTATGAGGCAAAAATGTACACTCAGGGATACCCTCCAGTCTTGGGTAAAGAGACAGACATTTTTAGCTGGATTCAAACTAGAGACCTCTGGAATGGCAAGCTGTGGGCTACTACCAGACCACCACATCCCACTGTGACAGTGTCCACGTGAACTTTGCAAACAAACATTCTTAGATGAAAGCAAACTATTTTTTTGGAATAAAAAAATTCTACAACTTAGGGAACATTGTGATCTTCAATAACAGTTTATGTGCCAATAGCACAAAGTGACAATAAAATTGATTCAAAGATGTACAATTACGCAGCATACAATAGGAATTGTTTATAAGAAGTGCTACTAAAATAAACAAGTTTATATTTTATACCAGTAGATATAAAGATAGATAATATATATCACATGATTCACAGTAAATGGAAGTGAACCTTTTCATTTAAAGAAAAAAGAACGGTGGGGATGGTCGGCATATTTTATTCTCACTCTGGAGAAGTGAGGAACTCTGGTATATTTTATTAACTGCATTCAGTTGATAATTTGACAAATTTCCTTTTTATAATAAAATCTGAAGATCTTTTTCTATGAAGCAACTGAAATTCTTGCCCAAAGGGACATAACTACATGAAAATTTACCAATGCAGAAGTAAAATAACAACATAAAATTAATTTACACATTTCCATCAAATAATTTTTTTACAATCCTCATTATAAGAACTTATAGTCTGTAGCAAGATAGAATAAAAAACATTTCAGGAAAAAAAAATATTCACAAAAAAAATGTGTCAAACATAGTTACAAAAAGAAAGTAAGAAGAATAGCCACTTTCAAAGTCTTTAGTGACACATTAAATGTACAGTAAAAAAAATTATTTTTAAATACTGCTAACAAAAAAAAGAATAAAGGAATGATTGTCTAATTGTTTTTCTTCAACCTCTAGATTTATATTATCACTACCTTTAAAAAAGAAATAGACTGGAATGGTAGAATGAAATCTTCTGCTGATGATGTCAGATACATCTAAGATTTGTTTAAAAAAAATCCCAGCATGAATTTATGCTTCTTCTTTTCTCACGACCTTCCTCTGTGATGCCACTTGTGCGATTTTATCAAAAACATCCTTGACCTTCTCTTCTGTTTTTGCTGAGCATTCCAAGTAGCCCACCATTCTGTGTTTGTTAGCAGTGCTCTGCCCCTTGCTCACCTTAATGAGGTTCTGACCCGGTGGACTCTCACGCCTGAGGTCAACTTTATTTCCCACCAGCAGCATGGGTATCCCAGGACAAAGTCTCTGCATTTCTGGCACCCAGTTCTTGGTGACATTTTCAAGAGTTTCTGGATCATCAACACTACCAGACAAAAATAGAACAAAATACATTCAGCTATTGGAGAGAAAACATTGATGAAAAGTTAAAAGAAATGTACAATAATTAGCATGGAACTGTTATTAATTTTATCTTAAATGTTTTTTTCCTTGTGTGGATTGAAAAGTTTCTTTAGTTCTGCATTTTACCAACAGCATTTGGGGATGGCAACTGCCCCAAGAATGCCAGATAGGATCTCACAATAGGCAATTCAATCGACTACAGGTTCAGTAGAAATTATTAGTATCTAGTATGTTGATTTGGTATGGAGATGGTTGGGGCACACACTCTGAAAACCAGCTTCCAACATCACCAGACTTTAAACCTCACTTCACCGGAGTGATCGAATCGAGACTAATCTCTTAGGATTCAGAGGACAAACACACTTGTACTACGTGGCACAGCTTGATCACCGTATAGGTTCGGTGCAAACCGTTGACCGTTCCCATCCACTCTTTCCTCCTGCAAGGCAGGGCAGTATAAAAGCAAATGCTCGACCGTCTCTTCTGCTTCAAAGCAATGTCGACACCGCGAATCGAAATTGGGCCTAAATCGTTCAAAATAGGCACCAATAGGACAGTGTCCTGTCCGGAACTGGGCAATCGTTGCCTGTTCTCTCCTACGGAGTTTCCACCACGGATCAGCTCGATTTGGCTGCCACACACCTCGACCCTTGTCAGACTCGTCCCAATTCTTCCACCATTGTCTTGACTCCCACTCACGTATTGATCTGCGGGCACTCTCAAAGGTGGACGGAGCCTCAGGAGTGGGTACCAGGGATCCCTTCTTGGCCAAGGCATCTACTATCTCATTGCCAATCCTGCCTGACCTGGAATCCACTTCAAAATGACCTTCACCTCATACCTGAGGATCAGGTCGGGAATAGCAGCCAACAGTCGGACAAGCAGATCGGGCCATGACCCCAAGCCGTCGATGGCTTTGAGTACTGAAAGCGCATCACTGAAGATTACCACATCAGCACAGCAGCTGGTGTTTCTTCAAACGTTTTCCCAATTGCCCCTACGGCAATTCTGATGGCTTCCATCTCTGCATCAAAGATGCAGATTTTCCCGCAAGGCCCACTTAGCTCAACCCGTTTTTCATCTGCCTTCGGGTACAACACAAGAGCACCATACCCAGAACGCGCTTTGGTCCCACTGATCGCGCTCCCATCAGTGTATGCCTCAACGAATCCTGAGTATGCCCTTACCGTCCTTAGAGCAGCTGCGCGCCTCTCAGTCAGGCAAGCGCTGGGTCCGACTGGTTCCATCAGGTTCGTCCGTAGGTAGGTTGAAAGATAGGTAAGGAGGAGGTTCCACTCCTGTCCGCAGGGGCATGCGGTCGACTGAGAGTCCGATCTCTGCGCTGAGCTTCAGTGCGTGGTGCATGAAGGACTGCATTGAGATCCGTTTTCTGCCCTCCCAGGAATCTACGAGCTTCCTGAGAGGCGAACTTTCCTCCAACCGTTTATACCGCTTGTATGCAGAGATAACTGCCCTTTTCCTCCCATTCAGAGGCGGCACGTTTGCCATGATTTCCACAGCCGATGTCTGGGCGGTTTGGAACGTTCCACATATTAGTCTGAGGGCTTGATTTTGTACAGAGTTCAACGTCTTCAACGCAGTATCAGACGCATAGATTTGTACCGGGAGGCTATAATCCATCTGAGATCTTACCGCTCCTAGGTAGAGATTTCTTAACACACTCGCCTTTGCACCCCAGCCAGTACTGGCCAGTCTCTTGACAATGTTTAGCTTTGAAGCAGCTTTCTCTTGGACTAACCTCACATGGTCATACATCATTAGCTTCCGGTCCAGTGTCACTCCGAGATAGACCGGCTTCTGGTCGCATGCCAGAGTGCGGCCGTCAATGTTCAGCTCGATCAGCACTTTGAGGATATCGATTCCAAGGGTAAAGAGCGAATAAACTGTTTTTAGGCAATTTACCTCCATACCCGAAAGCTTGGCGTAGCAGGCTACTGCGTTCAAATCCTGCTGGAGGGTCTGCTGTAGAGCAGGCGCTTCCCTCCCGGTCAACCAGACCACAAGATCGTCCGCGAAAAGCAGCGACGAGCTTCCCAGATAGTTCGGCAGATCATTGATAAAAGCTAGAAACAATGTACAGGACAGTGCAGAGCTCTGGGGCAATCCTTGCTTCCGAGAGATCGCTTTCCCGTAACGAGTTGCCACTGTCCTTCGGGTTAGAAACCCTTGGATCCATTTGTACATGTTAGAGGTCACACCTAGCCTCTGTAGCTTCAACAACAACCCCGGCCACCAGACCTTGTCATAGGCCTGTTTAAAATCTAGGAACACTGCTAGTGTGGACTCTTTCCGCTGAAACCCGTCAGCCATTTTCTGAACCAAGAGCATTACCTGATCCATCAAGCTTCTTTTGCTACGGAAGCCGGCCTGCAATGGTACAACCAGTCTATTATCCTCTAGGAACCTCACAAGCCTCCTATTGATTAGTCTCTCAGCTACCTTCCCTACACACGATGTTAGAGAAATCGGTCGGTAGCTTTCAGCCTGACCCGGGTCTTTACTCCTCTTCAAGATGGGTACCACCAAGGCTTCTCTCCACTGTTTTGGTAGGACACCTTCAGACCATGATCGGTTTACGAGCTCCAAGAGTTTGTCTTTACCACCAACCCCAAGGTGAGTGATCAGCTCGTTGCTGATCCCATCCAGCTCTGGAGCCTTCTTAGCTTTGCACCGTCTCAAGTCCAACATCACCAGACAGTCCCTATTGTGGAATCTCCAAGGAAAGAGGAAGATGGGCCGACCCCAAAACAGCTGTCGCCATGACCTGGATGCCGACATCAAGAGATCAGGTAATTCTTGTGGCCAGTTGGAAAGACTCACTCAGGACCAGGATGGCTGGAGAGCCCTTGTTGGTGGCCTATGTCCCGAGAGGGGTAGTAGGCTTAAGAGAGAGAGTTTTTGATTTTATAACAATTATGATATATAATATAATCAAACAGTCAAAGGGACCTTAAGATAAGGTACCATGTTTTGTAACATTAAATTAAAAGATGATCATTGAGCATTGGATGCAGACAAGCTTGTTTGATGCTGTTTTAATGGCAAGCTATGTAATACTAATTTTTTAATACACCAGTGAAACATGGAGGCCAACTAATATTATCATACACGGATTAAATGTATTTCATCAAAAATGCCTAAAAAAGATTCTTGGCATATGTAACTCTGATCACACCAAAAATGAAGAAGCTCTCAAACCTTCTGACAATGGCAGCCATTGGTTAAATAGAAAATGAAGAAGCTCTCAAACCTTCTGACAATGGCAGTCATTGGTTAAATGGAATAGAGAGCAGGATGGACAGGTCATGTACCGAGGAGGCCAAAAATCAGATGTTTCAAAATGACCTTCAGTTGTAAACCAACGAATGGGAGAAGAAGACAAGGACACCCCATGTTACCCTGGAGAGCAACCAGCAAAGAAGACTTACAGTCTATCTGTGTAGAATGGGAGGATTGCAATAGACAGAGAACTCTGGAAAATGCTGTCTGCCCAATGAAATATACAGCATGACTGACTACTACTAAACTACTCAGACAAAGGGATAAGATTAGAACACTATTTTATTACCTCAAGCAAGAAAACACAAGTTCGTTTTCTTCCTGAGTAGTATTTGGGCATGGAATGGGTTGCCTGAACGAATCAGAAAAACCAACAGCTTAAACATCATTTTAAATTTTTAATCAAAATGCAAGACTAGACTCAAACCACAGATAAGCGAACGCCACAATAATCTTCTTTATAAATGGTTTCTGTTATACATAATTAATTAACAAAATTTGTTGATGTTCAATGAAATTTTCGACAAAAGTTTATAACTTTTTGTTGAGAGCTTTCAATTCAAGCTAAACAATTATTCATTAGACCTTCTATTCAACTATATATAGAATATTATAGAATATTCAACTATATATATAGAGAGAATATTCAACTATATATAGAATATTATAGAATATTCAACTTATATATATAATATTATGGAATATTAAACTATATATAGAATATTCAACTTATATATAGAATATTATGGAATATTAAACTATATATAGAATATTAAACTATATATAGAATATTATAGAATATTAAACTATATATAGAATATTATAGAATATTAAACTATATATAGAATATTAAACTATATACAGAAAATTATAGAATATTAAACTATATATAGAATATTAAAATAAATATAAAATATTATAGAATGAAAAAAAATTGTTACCTAAAGCAAATGACAACTGCATCAGATTTTGGATAATTTAATTTTCTTAGATGTTTGAAAGTTTCTTGACCCCCAGTGTCGTAAATAAATAGTCGAACCTGTGAATAATTTGTAAAGTTTTATAATCAAACATATTGATAATACAAATATCTAAAAAAAAAAAAAACAAATCAGTTGAACACTTTGTGGTATAAGTATAAAGTAGACAACACTTTGTGGTATAAAGTATAAAGTAGACAACACTTTGTGGTATAAAGTATAAAGTAGACAACACTTTGTGGTATAAAGTATAAAGTAGACAACACTTTGTGGTATAAAGTATACAACACTTTGTGGTATAAAGTATAAAGTAGACAACACTTTGTGGTATAAAGTATAAAGTAGACAACACTTTGTGGTATAAAGTATAAAGTAGACAACACTTTGTGGTATAAAGTATAAAGTAGACAACACTTTGTGGTATAAAGTATAAAGTAGACAACACTTTGTGGTATAAAGTATAAAGTCGACAACACTTTGTGGTATAAAGTATAAAGTAGACAACACTTTGTGGTATAAAGTATAAAGTAGACAACACTTTGTGGTATAAAGTATAAAGTAGACAACACTTTGTGGTATAAAGTATAAAGTAGACAACACTTTGTGGTATAAAGTAGACAACACTTTGTGGTATAAAGTATAAAGTAGACAACACTTTGTGGTATAAAGTATAAAGTAGACAACACTTTGTGGTATAAAGTATAAAGTAGACAACACTTTGTGGTATAAAGTAGACAACACTTTGTGGTATAAAGTATAAAGTAGACAACACTTTGTGGTATAAAGTATAAAGTAGACAACACTTTGTGGTATAAAGTAGACAACACTTTGTGGTATAAAGTAGACAACACTTTGTGGTATAAAGTATAAAGTAGACAACACTTTGTGGTATAAAGTATAAAGTAGACAACACTTTGTGGTATAAAGTAGACAACACTTTGTGGTATAAAGTATAAAGTAGACAACACTTTGTGGTATAAAGTAGACAACACTTTGTGGTATAAAGTAGACAACACTTTGTGGTATAAAGTAGACTACACTTTGTGGTATAAAGTATAAAGTAGACAACACTTTGTGGTATAAAGTATAAAGTAGACAACACTTTGTGGTATAAAGTATAAAGTAGACAACACTTTGTGGTATAAAGTAGACAACACTTTGTGGTATAAAGTATAAAGTAGACAACACTTTGTGGTATAAAGTAGACAACACTTTGTGGTATAAAGTATAAAGTAGACAACACTTTGTGGTATAAAGTATAAAGTAGACAACACTTTGTGGTATAAAGTATAAAGTAGACAACACTTTGTGGTATAAAGTATAAAGTAGACAACACTTTGTGGTATAAAGTATAAAGTAGACAACACTTTGTGGTATAAAGTATAAAGTAGACAACACTTTGTGGTATAAAGTATAAAGTAGACAACACTTTGTGGTATAAAGTAGACAACACTTTGTGGTATAAAGTATAAAGTAGACAACACTTTGTGGTATAAAGTATAAAGTAGACAACACTTTGTGGTATAAAGTATAAAGTAGACAACACTTTGTGGTATAAAGTAGACAACACTTTGTGGTATAAAGTATAAAGTAGACAACACTTTGTGGTATAAAGTATAAAGTAGACAACACTTTGTGGTATAAAGTAGACAACACTTTGTGGTATAAAGTAGACAACACTTTGTGGTATAAAGTATAAAGTAGACAACACTTTGTGGTATAAAGTATAAAGTAGACAACACTTTGTGGTATAAAGTAGACAACACTTTGTGGTATAAAGTATAAAGTAGACAACACTTTGTGGTATAAAGTAGACAACACTTTGTGGTATAAAGTAGACAACACTTTGTGGTATAAAGTAGACTACACTTTGTGGTATAAAGTATAAAGTAGACAACACTTTGTGGTATAAAGTATAAAGTAGACAACACTTTGTGGTATAAAGTATAAAGTAGACAACACTTTGTGGTATAAAGTAGACAACACTTTGTGGTATAAAGTAGACAACACTTTGTGGTATAAAGTAGACTACACTTTGTGGTATAAAGTATAAAGTAGACAACACTTTGTGGTATAAAGTATAAAGTAGACAACACTTTGTGGTATAAAGTAGACTACACTTTGTGGTATAAAGTATAAAGTAGACAACACTTTGTGGTATAAAGTATAAAGTAGACAACACTTTGTGGTATAAAGTAGACTACACTTTGTGGTATAAAGTATAAAGTAGACAACACTTTGTGGTATAAAGTATAAAGTAGACAACACTTTGTGGTATAAAGTATAAAGTAGACAACACTTTGTGGTATAAAGTATAAAGTAGACAACACTTTGTGGTATAAAGTATAAAGTAGACAACACTTTGTGGTATAAAGTATAAAGTAGACAACACTTTGTGGTATAAAGTAGACAACACTTTGTGGTATAAAGTATAAAGTAGACATTTTACTGACCTTCTTGCCCTTCTTCAATTCAATTAATTTTTCATCTACTTTCAGAGAAGATGCTATATATTCTTGTGGAGTATTTTCATCAAACTCATCTGTCATTAATCTCTGAATCAGACTTGTTTTTCCAACACCACTGTCGCCAACTACCGCAATTTTACGTTGGGTTTCTAATAATGAATAGCAAAGAGAAAAAAAAAAGAACATTAAATGAGAGGATGTGAATTACTATCCATTCAAGTCTTCTGTCATAGTAAAGGTGACTGTGTAACTGTGGGTGTGTAACTGTGAGTTTGTAACTGGCTGTGTAGTTATATACTGATTGAAACATTGTGACACACAGTGAACTGTATTATTGTAATGTGTTGATCAAACTTAGTGACCTGATGGTCCTGTGTTGATAGAATGTGTTAGTGTATGAATATTGGTTGAAGAACTGGAGTAAGAGAGTTATAAAAGGTTATAGAATGTGTTATTGTATGAATATTGGTTGAAGAACTGGAGTAAGATAGTTATAAAAGGTTATAGAATGTGTTATTGTATGAATATTGGTTGAAGAACTGGAGTAAGAGAGCTATAAAAGGTTATAGAATGTGTTATTGTATGAATATTGGTTGAAGAACTGGAGTAAGAGAGTTATAAAAGGTTATAGAATGTGTTATTGTATGAATATTGGTTGAAGAACTGAAGTAAGAGAGTTATAAAAGGTTATAGAATGTGTTATTGTATGAATATTGGTTGAAGAACTGGAGTAAGAGAGTTATAAAAGGTTATAGAATGTGTTAGTGTATGAATATTGGTTATAGAATTATTAAAGAGGTTAATTCTTACACAGACCAGTGAGTTTTAAAGTTCTAATAATGACACTTCTTTGTCTGTTTGGAGAGTATACTGTATTAATATCAAAAAGGATTCTCAAAACTAATTTTATTATATTCACAATAAAAACATCTTTGAATGGTTCATTCCTTTCAAAATAGACCCCCCCCCCCCCAGGGTGTTGACAATTATAAGTAAAAAAAAATTCATTGTGTTGATACTTTAACATTACTGAGTGTGCTTACCTGATTCTTCTTTGGCTGAACAACAACCCATTTCTAGTTGGCGTTGACTTTTCAAGAGACAATTAGTTTATAGGTTCATATCATACTGAAAGAAGATGAAATAAATATTTATAGTAAGTTCAGTTTACAAAATAATACATTTAGTGAACCAACTGACTTTTTTTCTCAGACAGCCTGAAGAAATGTGAATCACAACAAATTTCACAATAATCCAGGATTAAAATCCTTTGTAATAAAGGTGAATGTAGAATGGTGTTGAGAATAAAGGTGAATGTAGAATGGTGTTGAGAATAAAGGTGAATGTAGAATGGTGTTGAGAATAAAGGTGAATGTAGAATGGCGTTGAGAATAAAGGTGAATGTAGAATGGTGTTGAGAATAAAGGTGAATGTAGAATGGTGTTGAGAATAAAGGTGAATGTAGAATGGTGTTGAGAATAAAAGTGAATGTAGAATGGTGTTGAGAATAAAGGTGAATGTAGAATGGTGTTGAGAATAAAGGTGAATGTAGAATAGTGTTGAGAATAAAAGTGCATGTAGAAAGGTGAATGTAGAATGGTGTTGAGAATAAAAGTGAATGTAGAATGGTGTTGAGAATAAAGGTGAATGTAGAATGGTGTTGAGAATAAAAGTGAATGTAGAATGGTGTTGAGAATAAAAGTGAATGTAGAATGGTGTTGAGAATAAAGGTGAATGTAGAATGGTGTTGAGAATAAAGGTGAATGTAGAATGGTGTTGAGAATAAAGGTGAATGTAGAATGGTGTTAAGAATAAAGGTGAAATTAGAATGGTGTTGAGAATAAAAGTGAATGTAGAATGGTGTTGAGAATAAAGGTGAATGTAGAATGGTGTTGAGAATAAAGGTGAATGTAGAATGATGTTGAGAATAAAAGTGAATGTAGAATGGTGTTGAGAATAAAGGTGAATGTAGAATGATTTTGAGAATAAAAGTGCATGTAGAATGGTGTTGAGAATAAAGGTGAATGTAGAATGATGTTGAGAATAAAAGTGCATGTAGAATGGTGTTGAGAATAAAGGTGAATGTAGAATGGTGTAGAGAATAAAGGTGAATGTAGAATGGCGTTGAGAATAAAAGTGAATGTAGAATGGTGTTGATAATAAAGGTGAATGTAGAATGGTGTTGATAATAAAGGTGAATGTAGAATGGTGTTGAGAATAAATGTGAATGTAGAATAGTGTTCAGAATAAAAGTGCATGTAGAAAGGTGAATGTAGAATGGTGTTGAGAATAAAAGTGAATGTAGAATGGTGTTGAGAATAAAGGTTAGTGTAGAATGGTGTTGAGAATAAAGGTGAATGTAGAATGGTGTTGAGAATAAAGGTGAATGTAGAATGGTGTTGAGAATAAAGGTGAATGTAGAATGGTGTTGAGAATAAAGGTGATTGTAGAATGGTGTTGATAATAAAGGTGAATGTAGAATGGTGTTGATAATAAAGGTGAATGTAGAATGGTGTTGAGAATAAAGGTGAATGTAGAATGGTGTTGAGAATAAAGGTGAATGTAGAATGGTGTTGAGAATAAAGGTGAATGTAGAATGGTGTTGAGAATAAAAGTGCATGTAGAAAGGTGAATGTAGAGAATGGTGTTGAGAATAAAGGTGAATGTAGAATGGTGTTGAGAATAAAGGTGAATGTAGAATGGTGTTGAGAATAAAGGTGAATGTAGAATGGTGTTGATAATAAAGGTGAATGTAGAATGGTGTTGAGAATAAAGGTGAATGTAGAATGGTGTTTAGAATAAAAGTGCATGTAGAAAGGTGAATGTAGAGAATGGTGTTGAGAATAAAGATGAATGTAGAATGGTGTTGAGAATAAAGGTGAATGTAGAATGGTGTTGAGAATAAAGGTGAATGTAGAATGGTGTTGAGAATAAAGGTTAATGTAGAATGGTGTTGAGAATAAAGGTGAATGTAGAATGGTGTTGAGAATAAAGGTGAATGTAGAATGGTGTTGAGAATAAAGGTGAATGTAGAATGGTGTTGAGAATAAAAGTGCATGTAGAAAGGTGAATGTAGAGTATGGTGTTGAGAATAAAGGTGAATGTAGAATGGTGTTGAGAATAAAGGTGAATGTAGAATGGTGTTGAGAATAAAGGTGAATGTAGAATGGTGTTGAGAATAAAGGTGAATGTAGAATGGTGTTGAGAATAAAGGTGAATGTAGAATGGTGTTGAGAATAAAGGTGAATGTAGAATGGTGTTGAGAATAAAGGTGAATGTAGAATGGTGTTGAGAATAAAATTGCATGTAGAAAGGTGAATGTAGAGTATGGTATTGAGAATAAAGGTGAATGTAGAATGGTGTTGAGAATAAAGGTGAATGTAGAATGGTGTTGAGAATAAAGGTGAATGTAGAATGGTGTTGAGAATAAAGGTGAATGTAGAATGGTGTTGAGAATAAAGGTGAATGTAGAATGGTGTTGAGAATAAAGGTGAATGTAGAATGGTGTTGAGAATAAAGGTGAATGTAGAATGGTGTTGAGAATAAAAGTGCATGTAGAAAGGTGAATGTAGAGAATGGTGTTGAGAAAAAAGGTGAATGTAGAATGGTGTTGAGAATAAAGGTGAATGTAGAATGGTGTTGAGAATAAAGGTGAATGTAGAATGGTGTTGAGAATAAAGGTGAATGTAGAATGGTGTTGAGAATAAAGGTGAATGTAGAATGGTGTTGAGAATAAAGGTGAATGTAGAATGGTGTTGAGAATAAAGGTGAATGTAGAATGGTGTTGAGAATAAAAGTGCATGTAGAAAGGTGAATGTAGAGTATGGTGTTGAGAATAAAGGTGAATGTAGAGTATGGTGTTGAGAATAAAAGTGAAAGTAGAATGGTGTTGAGAATAAAGGTGAATGTAGAATGGTGTTGAGAATAAAGGTGAATGTAGAATGGTGTTGAGAATAAAGGTGAATGTAGAATGGTGTTGAGAATAAAGGTGAATGTGGAATGGTGTTGAGAATAAAGGTGAATGTAGAATGGTGTTGAGAATAAAGGTGAATGTAGAATGGTGTTGAGAATAAAGGTGAATGCAGAATGGTGTTGAGAATAAAAGTGCATGTAGAAAGGTGAATGTAGAGAATGGTGTTGAGAATAAAGGTGAATGTAGAATGGTGTTGAGAATAAAGGTGAATGTAGAATGGTGTTGAGAATAAAGGTGAATGTAGAATGGTGTTGAGAATAAAGGTGAATGTAGAATGGTGTTGAGAATAAAGGTGAATGTAGAATGGTGTTGAGAATAAAGGTGAATGTAGAATGGTGTTGAGAATAAAGGTGAATGTAGAATGGTGTTGAGAATAAAGGTGAATGTAGAATGGTGTTGAGAATAAAGGTGAATGTAGAATGGTGTTGAGAATAAAAGTGCATGTAGAAAGGTGAATGTAGAGAATGGTGTTGAGAATAAAGGTGAATGTAGAATGGTGTTGAGAATAAAGGTGAATGTAGAATGGTGTTGAGAATAAATGTGAATGTAGAATGATGTTGTCTATAGTGACACACTAGGCCTATAGTCTATAGTTGTCAATAGTCAGTAGGACCTGTGGCCTATATTATATATATATATAGCTAATATAGCCTAGTAAGTGTATTTAGTATAGTCCTCTCTTTAGTCTTTACTTAGAATATTAAAGTAGGCCTATAAGCCCATAAGCCTATAAGGCTACACTTAGGCCTTAGGCCTACCTTTAATTACCTTAATACTTAATACACTAGCCTATAGGAGGCTATACGCTATACTATACTATTGCTAAAATTGCTGCGACAATTATTACTAGCCTAATTTAGGGCCTAACTAATTATGAAAATACTGACTTTTATTTAAATGATGATGATGAGATGCTTTGTTTGTTGCCTTACTTTGTGCAGAGTCTATTATTAATCTCATTTGGATTTAAATATAGTAAACTATAAGTTACTATAACTATAACTATTTTATTAACTCGACATATGAATCACCACTTCCGCATACTGAATACTGTCTCCTGTAGCCTAAACTTGTAATTTTGATTACGTTTTTTTTTAGGCTAATTTTAATTTGAATTCGTTCAAGTTAATAAGTAATAAGTTAATTATACTTATACTTATACGAGCTTAATTTATACATTTTAATACATGCATCTGATAGTCTTAGTTTATCCATTTTTTTTAAATAATGTGTAGAAAATAATGTTTAAAACTTTATGCTGCAAAAAATAAATAGAATCAAAATTTAATTAACCAGGTACAACTTACCTTGGGAAAAAACAAAATAAGAAAAGTTTCCATTAGTCATTAGATTTGTTTATATCTCTATTATTTATACTATAATCTATAAACTATAAATGCATTTAGAGTTGCGTACCATGTTTTCACACACTGAACTATATATTATTACTGGACAACATTTTTATAAGAAAAACGTTTTAAAAAAGTATATATATGCTATACCAATGGGTCTAAGGGCTTTTTTTTAAAATATGGTTTTGTTTGGATATTTTATTAGTTGATTTTTTTTATACAATAAAAAAATGTTAATTCCATTTAATAATTATAATAAAAAAACAGGGAGTAGCTGTATGAAAATGTCTGAGCTATATATATTATTATATAGTTCAGTGATTTAAAATTTAAACAAACAAATTCATCATGGCAGCTGTCGGTACACTTAATGAAGAAGCTTTGAAAAGAAAGGAGCGTTTAAAAGCTTTGCGCGAACGACAGTCATCTCATACTGACGCCAACCAAGACGAAGATTCAAAAGAAACTGAAAAGTTACCAAAGTAAAAGCTCATTGTATTTAGGCTAGCTAGATATTTTATTTTTAGTAGGTCTAGCGGAGTCTAGCCTACCATCAATGATCACGACTACCAGGACTAGGACCAGGCCAGTAACTTGACCTAGACTAGTCTTAGTAACTTTGACTTAGTATTAGTTTAGTCGACTTTTAAAGTTGGTCTTAGACTTAATTTGGTACCCTTAATTTAACTGTAAATTAACATTTACTTCATTTAGTATTTAGTGCTATAATCTATAAATTTAACATTTAAACAACATTTAAAATTTAAAACATTGTTGAAATGAAAATGCAAGACTAGAGTAGAGTAGACTTGGACCACGGATGAACAATAATCATCTTTAGAATGAATAGGCCCTATATATGCCCGATAGACTATAGAATAGAAGGCGCTTCTGTAATAGAGTATAAATACTATATAAGATATTCATTACCAGTCCATACTGAACTGATTTTATGACTGAGTCTAAGTCTGGACTGATCGTCGGCATTTGTCCATCTCGGGAGACAATGGATGAATGGTGTAGCTTCATGGGTGAGGTAACCAACTGCACCGCCGAGAATGGCTGTGTAGGTCAACCTGATCACTGTCACTGCAATCCTACACTTCACTACCGTTCTCACGCAGACTGAGTGACAGTTAATGTGAATTTTTTTTTTCAAAATTAAAAAAATGCATTTTTAAAAGCAACATTTCTTACCTTATTAGAATAATCTAATTCATAAAATAATTGAATTTATTTGTATTATTAATTTATCAAAACGCAAGTCCATAATAATGTAAGGTAATTCTGTAGCGTCCATTAGGACCGCACTTTCAATTAAAAAAAAAATAAATAAATAATTGGTCAATTTTCGTAATTTAAAAAGCAAAATAATTCGGTTGATGACTATATACGCCTCCAGGGCTGTAAGGGTTAACTGTATTGTTTAGTATCTTAAATATAAATAAATTCATTGTTGTTGTTTCTTTCTTTCCATAGGCCAATATTTAGAAGTTACAAGCCTGAAAGTGTTAGTCTCAAAGAACTGTCAATACAACCAGCTAAACCAGAAGATGGTAAGTATTTTCATTTCAGCTGAAAACTTTTTTTTGAAAACTTTATTTAAAGAAGTCTTTAGTGCTATGTTCTTTCTTTGGTCACTTTTAAATACCCGGTAAATACTTTTGATTTTTTGTTTAATAAGCCATTTACATGTGTAAATACCAAATTGTAAAGGAATTATCTCATGTGGAGTTTCTGATCTCCCATCGGGCTGTTGACCCCCTGCTGTGAGACCAGCAAGCCGGCTTCCGTACCAACAGATCCTGTATTGACCAGATTGCAACACTGCGCATCATCCTAGAGCAGTCACTGGAGTGGAATTCACCCCTCTATGTCAACTTTGTTGATTACGAGAAAGCCTTCGACAGTGTAGATAGGCAAACCCTCTGGAGACTGTTGAGGCATTATGGAGTGCCGCAGAAAATTGTGGACATAATCAGGAACTCTTATGAAGGTATGACCTGCCGAGTTGTCCACGGCCAACAGGTGACAGATGCTTTTCAGGTGAAGACCGGTGTGAGACAAGGATGCTTGCTTTCGCCTTTCCTGTTTCTCCTGGCCATCGACTGGGTGATGAAAACATCCACACACCAGAGGCGGAATGGTATCCAATGGACCTTGTGGGACCAACTCGATGATCTTGACTTTGCTGATGATCTTGCCCTTCTCTCTCATACCCAACAACAGATGCAGGAGAAAACTAGCAATGTTGCAGCCACTTCTGCAAGTATTGGTCTTAATATACACAAAGGGAAGAGTAGGGTCCTCAAAGTCAATGCCACCAGTACTACACCCATTATGCTGGAAGAAGAAGCACTAGAAGAAGCTAAAAGAGTTTTGTCTATCTTGGCAGCATTGTGGACAAGCAAGGTGGGACAGATGCTGATGTAAAAACAAGGGTTGGAAAGGCACGAACGGCCTTCCAACAACTCAGGAATGTCTGGGTCTCCAGACACCTGAGAAACAACCTAAAGATCAGGATCTTCAACACCATGGTGAAACCTGTGCTGCTGTATGGAGCTGAAACCTGGAGAACCACGGCCACGAATATAAAGAAACAACAATCCTTTATAAATAACTGTTTAAGAAGGATTCTTGGGATTCATTGGCCAGACAGGATTAGCAACCTGAATCTGTGGCAGCGGACCAAGCAAAAACCAGTAGAACAGGAGATCCTCCAGAGAAGATGGTGATGGATTGGCCATACACTCCGAAAACCTGCTTCCAGCACAAGGCATGCCCTGAACTGGAACCCTCAGGGAAAACGTAAAAGAGGTCGACCGAGGAACACTTGGCGCAGAGATGTAGAAGCAGATACCAAGGAATTTGGCCTTACTTGGGGGAAGCTGGAGAGACTGGCCCAGGATAGAGATGCCTGGAGGACCCTTGTTGGCGGCCTATGTCCTAGGAAGGACCACAGACGTCGATTATCAGCACCTGTTCCTCAAGGACGAGAAGGCAGAAGAAGAAAGGAATTATAGAAAAAGAAACAGCCTAAAAATAGACTTTTAAAAATAAAAAATGTATAGGTATATCGTAAATAATTTAGAGTTTTTAAGTACGTGGAAAATTATTCAGTTACTATATCTGGTATAGTGGTTGACAAATATAATTTAACTTAACTTATAAGTTTACTTACGCTCCTTTTAGATATAAGATAATTAACGCCCACTAGGCCCAAAACACCTGCAGGTCTTGGTTGGTGGCAGGGGCTAGAACCCAGGCTGTTTTGTTGACAGTCTGGTGACCTAACCGTTGGACCAGCCGGCCTCACAGGACCAGCCGGCCTCACAGGACCAGCCGGCCTCACAGGACCAGCCGGCCTCACAAAAACTTCCTCTGTATTATAATTTATTTAAATTATTGTGCCCAATGTTTATCCAGGGTTTGGGTCGAGACTTTTATAATTTACATTGATCATGTTTTTAAATGATTTTAAGTTGTTGCATATGGAAATGAGCCTATACAATATAATACAATATAATCCTCCTATGGCTGTCATTATGAAAGATTAATGCGTGTTATGGCGAGATATTGTGACACTATCTGAAATTTGTTATTACATTTTCGTTTGATCTTCTGTGTGATTTTGTTGATACCTTAATGGGCCTTTGAAAGCAGCTGGTGTGTAATTTGAAGTAGCAGTCTTGGTTGAGTTGATTTTTTAATCTTTTTCACTTTCTCGATGCTCCTTTATTATAAGTTGTTAGTTTGTGTTCAATATGTGTCAAAGTTCATTGAGTCAAGTGTCAAAGTTCATTGTTTTGTGTTGGCACTATAAAGCATCTACAAAAGTATTGCGGCTTACAAAATGTTGTATGTTCTCTTCAAGTATATTTTATGTACACTACATTCCATTTAGGTAAAGACCATATGTCATGTAATTAATTACATTACCTTGTTTACTACAATCTCTTTTCAAGCATGTAATACATTGTTTATTTCATTATTTTATAAAGTCACCAAGTCCATCAAAGATCAATTGGAAACTGGTAAAACAGATCACATTGTTTCAGATGTTGTAAGTCAAAGTTTTATTAATCTTTAGTTGAACTCCAGTTTTAGTCCTAAAATTAAACCAATTAAAACTTTTCTTTATGTTTTTGAAGACTAAATAAAACATGAAATATGTTATCTACAAGAAGTTTTTAAACTCATAGTGTCATTCAGTCACTCACTCAGTTCAGTAATACAAAATACATTATTTCCAGGATTTGAATAACTTGGCACCTCGTAAACCTGACTGGGACTTGAAACGTGATATCAGTAAAAAACTGGAAAAATTGGATAGAAAGACACAAAGAGCCATTGCAGAGTTAATTCGTAAGTATTTTAGTGTTTATAAAGGTGAAACAATGAAATAGAAGGATTTTTTTCTTAATATACTGCAATAGTAAAATTAAAAAATAGTAAAAAAACTACAACTTATGAACAATGGGTTAAATACTATAGGCCTAATTTAGATAAAAAAATAATGTTGAAAGAACTTGAAGTGATATTTAAAAAGTGTTGTGGACATTCAGGCACTATATTAGTGATTAAGTCAGTGTAAACGCATTAAGAATTCTTTGTAAGCCAAAATAAAATCCTAATGCAACAGTTCTCCTGAATGTTTAAATCTTTGTGTCAACCTGATTTTAGGAAGGCTTATTGATTATATTATACTATCAAGCTGAAACTTGGCACATAGAGGCTTTTCATTGGACAATAGAATAGGCCTTTACATTAAAAAAATACAACTTGCGAAGGTCCACTACTGGTAACCTATTTTAACTTATGAGGCATCAAAAACCTTAAAATTTGGTAATTTTCAATAAGCACTTTAAGCATGTAAATATAATTTAATCTTAATAAAAATGTATACAGAAATAGCTTTTAACCCTTACAGTCCCGGGCACGTATATAGCGGAACTGAAGGCAGCATAGATAGAAGTAGGTCGGTACGGGAAGGGTTAACATGTCAATTTGGTATGTTATGTATGTATGAGAGATACTAAAAATTGTTGGTTATGAAAAGTTTGTGTTGACATAAAAGCTCGTGCTGAACACAAGCTGCCAAGTTGGGAATCATTACAAGCTAGTTGGGATTTTTTGTTGTTAAAAAGAAAATGTGGGAATTCTGATATTGAGTTGCTTATTTTGTTTGATTTTTATGTCAATGTTAAAGCAAGTGACTGGTTGTAAAGAAATTGACCAGAGAAAAGACAGAGTTTGTCACAATAATGAATAATCATTAATAATAAAACTTTTGTGATTGGTCAATAAACAAAATTTATGCCCAGCTGCCATTGGTGTATGTCTGCTTTATGTACAACTGTATTGTGATTGGTCAATAAACAAAATGGAAGCCCAGCCACCATTGGTGTACTGGTATGTCTGCTTTATGTACAACCTTATTGTGATTGGTCAATAAACAAAATGGAAGCCCGGCCTCCATTGGTTTATGTCTGCTTTATGTATGACTGTTTTGTGATTAATATATCCAAATAAAGATGAATATTAGGAAACTTTTGTCTTATACATAATGTATTCAATGAGTCAGATAATGTATTCAATGAGTCAGATATAATGTATTCAATGAGTCAGATAATGTATTCAATGAGTCAGATAATGTATTCAATGAGTCAGATATAATGTATTCAATGAGTCAGATGACATAAAAACTATATTTGCCTTATTACAGGTGAGAGATTAAAGGCCAGTCAAGAGGATTTAGCATCAGTTGTTATGGGTGAAGCCATGACACATAGTGAGACTTCTAACATAAGATAGAGTTTTTTTTGTGTGGGACTTTTTTCTTGTAAATAAATCATTGTAAAATATTCATTAAAATTATTTTGGAAAAAAACTACTTGCATTTATAACTTGTCTGTTTAGCAATGACACAACAAAATGCACTAGTTAAGAACAGAACATAGAGCATGCAATTCACACCGTAACAGAATAAAACTGACACATCCACCTCATTGTAGACATTGCCAACTGACCAACACCCACATGAAACAAGAAGACCACAACCTACTGGAATGTCCCAAGCAAATCAATCTGTCAAAACTATTGAGATATAGAGATACATAAAGAAAGAATGCCAACAATAATACAACAAATCAATGACTTATAGGTTTTAATGTCAACATTAATACAACAAATCAATGACTTATAGGTTTTAATGTCAACATTAATACAACAAATTAATGACTTCTAGGTTTTAATGCCAACATAAATACAACAAATGAATGACTTCTAGGTTTTAATGCCAACATTAATACAACAAATTAATGACTTCTAGGTTTTAATGCCAACATTAATACAAATTAATGACTTTTTAATGCCAACATTAATGCAGGTACAACAAATTAATGACATCTAGGTTTTAATTTTAATGCCAACATTACCCCGGTAATACAACAAATTAATGACTTCTAACTTCTAGGTTTTATTTATTGGTTTATGTTGCGGACACATTTGTATATCTAGGTCTGTACTTGTGTTTCAAATTTTCAATTGCATTAAAAAACATGAAATATTTTTAGAAATGGAAAACATGTTTTGACAAATGTTAAAATAAATGTCATTCTAGTTCTAGTCATACCAAGTAAACTCATCAAAACAAAAAAAACAAACAAACTGGCTGAAGGGTTAGCAGTTTTTTATTGAACATTTATTCTTCCGATCTTATCACATTATATCTATTTTTGTAGGTTTCAAATATTAATAATATTATTGATAAAAAAAAAAAGCTTTTCTTAATAGTAACTACTTCAATACACCAGGTGTATGTTTATATAAGCTTGATACCTGGTGAACTCAACACAGGTTGGCATGATAGGTAGAAGGAAGCTGTTGGCACATTGGTAGAAGGAAGATGTTGGCATGATTGGTAAAAGAAAGCTGTTGGCATGATTGGTAGAAGGAAGCTGTTGGCATGATTGGTAGAAGGAAGCTGTTGGCATGATTGGTAGAAGGAAGCTGTTGGCATGATTGGTAGAAGGAAGCTGTTGGCATGATTGGTAGAAGGAAGATGTTGGCATGATTGGTAGAAGGAAGATGTTGGCATGATTGGTAGAAGGAAGATGTTGGCATGATTGGTAGAAGGAAGATGTTGGCATGATTGGTAGAAGGAAGATGTTGGCATGATTGGTAGAAGGAAGATGTTGGCATGATTGGTAGAAGGAAGATGTTGGCATGATTGGTAGAAGGAAGCTGTTGGCACATTGGTAGAAGGAAGCTGTTGGCATGATTGGTAGAAGGAAGCTGTTGGCACATTGGTAGAAGGAAGCTGTTGGCATGATTGGTAGAAGGAAGATGTTGGCATGATTGGTAGAAGGAAGATGTTGGCATGATTGGTAGAAGGAAGCTGTTGGCATGATTGGTAGAAGAAAGCTGTTGGCACATTGGTAGAAGGAAGCTGTTGGCATGATTGGTAGAAGGAAGCTGTTGGCATGATTGGTAGAAGGAAGCTGTTGGCATGATTGGTAGAAGGAAGCTGTTGGCATGATTGGTAGAAGAAAGCTGTTGGCATGATTGGTAGAAGGAAGCTGTTGGCATGATAGGTAGAAGAAAGCTGTTGGCATGATTGGTAGAAGGAAGCTGTTGGCATGATTGGTAGAAGGAAGCTGTTGGCATGATTGGTAGAAGGAAGCTGTTGGCATGCTTGGTAGAAGGAAGATGTTGGCATGATTGGTAGAAGGAAGATGTTGGCACATTGGTAGAAGGAAGCTGTTGGCATGATTGGTAGAAGGAAGATGTTGGCATGATTGGTAGAAGGAAGATGTTGGCATGATTGGTAGGAGGAAGCTGTTTGCATGATTGGTAGAAGGAAGCTGTTGGCATGATTGGTAGAAGGAAGCTGTTGGCATGATTGGTAGAAGGAAGCTGTTGGAATGATTGGTAGAAGGAAGCTGTTGGCATGATTGGTAGAAGGAAGATGTTGGCATGATTGGTAGAAGGAAGATGTTGGCATGATTGGTAGAAGGAAGATGTTGGCATGATTGGTAGAAGGAAGATGTTGGCATGATTGGTAGAAGGAAGCTGTTGGCATGATTGGTAGAAGGAAGATGTTGGCATGATTGGTAGAAGGAAGATGTTGGCATGATTGGTAGAAGGAAGATGTTGGCATGATTGGTAGAAGGAAGCTGTCGGCATGATTGGTAGAAGGCAGCTGTTGGCACATTGGTAGAATAAAACTGTTGGCATGATTGGTAGAAGGAAGCTGTTGGCATGATTGGTAGAAGAAAGCTGTTGGCATGATTGGTAGAAGGAAGCTGTTGGCATGCTTGGTAGAAGGAAGCTGTTGGCATGATTGGTAGAAGGAAGCTGTTGGCATGATTGGTAGAAGGAATCTGTTGGCATGATTGGTAGAAGGAAGCTGTTGGCATGATTGGTAGAAGGAAGCTGTTGGCATGATTAGTAGAAGGAAGCTGTGGGCATGATTGGTAGAAGGAAGCTATTGGCATGATTGGTAGAAGGAAGCTGTTGGCATGATTGGTAGAAGGAAGATGTTGTCATGATTGGTAGAAGGAAGCTGTTGGCATGATTGGTAGAAGGAAACTGTTGGCATGATTGGTAGAAGGAAACTGTTGGCATGATTAGTAGAAGGAAGCTGTGGGCATGATTGGTAGAAGGAAGCTATTGGCATGATTGGTAGAAGGAAGCTGTTGGCATGATTGGTAGAAGGAAGATGTTGTCATGATTGGTAGAAGGAAGCTGTTGGCATGATTGGTAGAAGGAAGCTGTTGGCATGCTTGGTAGAAGGAAGCTGTTGGCATGCTTGGTAGAAGGAAGATGTTGGCATGATTGGTAGAAGGAAACTGTTGGCATGATTGGTAGAAGGAAACTGTTGGCATGATTAGTAGAAGGAAGCTGTTGGCATGATTGGTAGAAGGAAGCTGTTGGCATGATTGGTAGAAGGAAGCTGTTGGCATGATTGGTAGAAGGAAGCTGTTGGCATGATTGGTAGAAGGAAGCTGTTGGCATGATTGGTAGAAGGAAGCTGTTGGCATGATTAGTAGAAGGAAGCTGTGGGCATGATTGGTAGAAGGAAGCTATTGGCATGATTGGTAGAAGGAAGCTGTTGGCATGATTGGTAGAAGGAAGATGTTGTCATGATTGGTAGAAGGAAGCTGTTGGCATGATTGGTAGAAGGAAACTGTTGGCATGATTGGTAGAAGGAAGCTGTGGGCATGATTGGTAGAAGGAAGCTATTGGCATGATTGGTAGAAGGAAGCTGTTGGCATGATTGGTAGAAGGAAGATGTTGTCATGATTGGTAGAAGGAAGCTGTTGGCATGATTGGTAGAAGGAAGCTGTTGGCATGCTTGGTAGAAGGAAGCTGTTGGCATGCTTGGTAGAAGGAAGATGTTGGCATGATTGGTAGAAGGAAACTGTTGGCATGATTGGTAGAAGGAAACTGTTGGCATGATTAGTAGAAGGAAGCTGTTGGCATGATTGGTAGAAGGAAGCTGTTGGCATGATTGGTAGAAGGAAGCTGTTGGCATGATAGGTAGAAGAAAGCTGTTGGCATGATTGGTAGAAGGAAGCTGTTGGCATAATTGGTAGAAGGAAGCTATTGGCATAATTGGTAGAAGGAAGCTGTTGGCATGATTGGTAGAAGGAAGCTGTTGGCATGATTGGTAGAAGGAAGCTGTTGGCATGATTGGTAGAAGGAAGCTGTTGGCATGATGTTTCTTTCAAGTACATTTACTAGTTCTTGTCTTGAGTTTTATTTAATATTCGTAATATGAATTTTCTGGTGGGACATGATGGTTCTAGAGTTTATAATTATTGTGCCCAAAGCTTATTTGTAGTTTGAATATAGTGTATCTGTGCTTTGAATATAGTGTATCTGTGCTTTGAATATAGTGTATCTGTGCTTTGAATATAGTGTATCTGTAGTTTTGTGTCTTTGATGTTAAGGTTTAGGTTGTTGGTTTTTCCTCCTTATTTCCTTTCCCAGAGTACTCTGTGGAAGAAAGAGATATATATTTCTACAAGCAAAGTTTTTTTTTTACATCTTTTATAGGGAAGAAAGAGAAAACATTATACTAATTTGTACTTGCCTATGGAATGAGAAAAGTGTTTCCTTGATTATAGTGTTGTATTTTATTATAGTGTTGTATTTTGTAAAGTTAGAATTTTAATGAATTTTAGTATTATTGCCATTTTTACTTATTAACCGTCTATCAAGAAGTGTTTTAAGTTGAAGGATTTAGCTAATGCTATTCCAATAATACATATTCACTTATAGATCTGTCAACTTTTTTTTTTGTTATGTGCAACGTCCCATAGACATGCATAGTGAAGTAACGTCCCATAGACATGCATAGTTAAGTAACATCCCATAGACATGCATAGTGAAGTAATGTCCCATAGACATGCATAGTGAAGTAATGTCCCATAGACATGCATAGTTAAGTAACGTCCCATAGACATGCATAGTGAAGTAACATCCCATAGACATGCATAGTTAAGTAACGTCCCATAGACATGCATAGTTAAGTAACGTGACGTCCCATAGACATGCATAGTGAAGTAACGCGACGTCCCATAGACATGCATAGTGAAGTAACATCCCATATACATGCATAGTGAAGTAAAACTCTATTATTATTTTATTGGGTAGCATTTTAGTTGTTTGTAAAAAAATCTTTTTCTAAAGCCAATGTATTACTTGAATTTTTTATTTATTCTTTAACAAGAGGCTGCCATGATAATTATTGTTCATAGATCTCTACTTCTAAATTAAGTGACTGGGTTTAAAACTTCAAATTACCCGGTAACTTCAATCAGTATTTTGTCTGTCATTTTTGTGTATTTAACCTCCCTTGTTAAAAAACAAACAATGGAAGATGGGAAAACCATTGTACCAGGGCCTTGAAATAACTGGTGGATGCTGTTTCCCTAGCCCAGTTCACCAACAACAACTAAAAGTGTACCAGGGCCTTGGAATAACTGGTGGATGCTGTTTCCCTAGCCCAGTTCACCAACAACAACTAAAAGTGTACCAGGGCCTTGGAATAACTGGTGGATGCTGTTTCCCTAGCCCAGTTCACCAACAACAACTAAAAGTGTACCAGGGCCTTGGAATAACTGGTGGATGCTGTTTCCCTAGCCCAGTTCACCAACAACAACTAAAAGTGTACCAGGGCCTTGGAATAACTGGTGGATGCTGTTTCCCTAGCCCAGTTCACCAACAACAACTAAAAATAAAAGTGTACCAGGGCCTTGGAATAACTGGTGGATGCTGTTTCCCTAGCCCAGTTCAATAAAACAACTAAAAGTGTACCAGGACCTTGGAATAACTGGTGGATGCTGTTTCCCTAGCCCAGTTCACCAACAACAACTAAAATTGTACCAGGACCTTGGAATAACTGGTGGATGCTGTTTCCCTAGCCCAGTTCACCAACAACAACTAAAAATAAAAGTGTACCAAGGCCTTGGAATAACTGGTGGATGCTGTTTCCCTAGCCCAGTTCACCAACAACAACTAAAAATAAAAGTGTACCAAGGCCTTGGAATAACTGGTGGATGCTGTTTCCCTAGCCCAGTTCACCAACAACAACTAAAAATGTACCAGGACCTTGGAATAACTGGTGGATGCTGTTTCCCTAGCCCTGTTCACCAACAACTAAAAATGTACCAGGACCTTGGAATAACTGGTGGATGCTGTTTCCCTAGCCCAGTTCACCAACAAGAACTTAACTCATTCCGTGCCAATCCACGATATATCGTGGATTGTGTTTTCATAGCTTATTTCGTTGCTATAGCCTATTAATTTGACTTTTTATATTATCAAATGAATGACAACTCTTTCGGCTTCTTTTTGCCTGGTTTACTTTCGGTTTTTAATTAATAATGACGATTTTTAATCCATTTCTGTTTAAACTTTTGTACACAAAGCATAGCTACGCCTACTCGAAATGTTTGTAGGCCTTGGAACTTGTCAAATTTGCTATTAAAATAACTTTTTTTGCTAATCATTAATTTCTATTCATCAGATAATAACTTTAAATCATTTAAATCTGGTTTTGAGGACTGTCAGTTTATTTACTAATTAAAGAATTCAACATTCCTGGTTAGGCCTAGCCCTATGTAAACTATATGGAAATGTATAGGATCGGCGTTTTCCGGCTGATACTAACATTACAAAAATGCGTATAACTCAGTAACTGTATGTGATATTTTCAAAATTCAAAATGCATTCTGATCTAGAATAGATATATACCTTTAGTGGTTTTAAGCCGAATAGGATATCTGCTACGCATACCATATAAAATCTGTTAAGATAGATTTTTTTTGCTCCTTTTAAAAAAAAAAAAAATTTGATCTCTAAAAATTACTAATAAAGATGTAAATATACTTCTAATATTGTTTTAACTTCTACTTATTATTATTCCCTGTTTAATTTCCTTTAATTTGATTTTTAATTACAGGTATCTTGCTAAACAAATGCCTTAAAAAATTTATGAATAAATAAGGGCACCCTAAAAAATTTCTAGCGGTCCGGCACAAACGCGGTAATCCCCCCGGCACGGAATGAGTTAAAGTGTACAGGCAGTACAAAGACTAGTAGAGCTCTCCCATTTTGAAAACAATGGTCAGGATAAATAATTGAAGTATTTTATTATATTCCAAGGAACCAAGAGTAGAAATGATGACTAAGATGGAAACATATTGCATAACATTCATTTACCGTGGATCATTCCAATGCAAACAAACACAATTATGAAAGCAAATAATCCGTTCATAATAGTGACAAACCAAAAGGCATCCCAGTAGAGGGTTTCATGACAATAATTTGGATCTTCGCTATCCTCCGTGTTGACCTTAGCCTTTACCCGATAAATGTATACAGAGCCTATTAAACAGACAGTTTAAAAAAGTATTATTTTGAAAATGGAATAAATACATCTCATCAATTTATATGACATAATTTGTCCTCCTAGGCATACAAGTTGTTGGTGTAAACATAATATTTAAGACAAATGAAGTGTGTCTGACAATTATTTGTACAAGCATAAGTTCCATAAGTCTTAATAAAAATATGATCTGGAACTTACCAGCAATAGACCAAGCAAAGAGAAACAAGTAAATTATAAACTCTATAGGATGTGCAGATTTTTCCTCTCCCTCCGCATTGCTTGTGTATGCTCTTCTAGCAAACCCCACCAGGTCGGCAGTGAGCCCGAAACTTCCATGAACAATCAAAAAGATGGGAATCATTCGTTCCACTGGACAATCCTTCAGGTAGAATACACCTGGTCACATTCAACAAACAAACAATATAAAAGCTGGTAGTGACAATCAAATAGATTTTTTAATTGGAATCGTGCCTTATGCTCAACTGGGAGTGAAGAGGATTAAGTAAGTCAGTAATTATGTGGATGTTTCAAGGAGTTATCAAATTACATTACTTAGCTATAATAAATCCTCTACAAGTTTTCTAAGAATTTCTTGGCTGCACACTCCCCCTCATAAGTTGAAGCCCCAGGAACTGGAAAACTCTGCTTCCATAGGCCTACATTAACGGGTATAATGAGTACTACCTACATTCATGGGTATATGAGTACTACCTACATTAACGGGTATAATGAGTACTACCTACATTAATGGGTATAATGAGTACTACCTACATTAATGGGTATATGAGTACTACCTACATTAACGGGTATATGAGTAATACCTACATTAATGGGTATAATGAGTACTACCTACATTAACGGGTATAATGAGTACTACCTACATTAACGGGTATAATTAGTACTACCTACATTAACAGGTATAATGAGTACTACCTACATTAACGGGTATAATGAGTACTACCTACATTAACGGGTATATGAGTAATACCTACATTAACGGGTATAATGAGTACCATCTACATTAACGGGTATATGAGTACTACCTACATTAACTGGTATAATGAGTACTACCTACATTAACGGGTATATGAGTACTACCTACATTAATGGGTATAATGAGTACTACCTACATTAACGGGTATAATGAGTACTACCTACATTAACGGGTATAATGAGTACTACCTACATTAACGGGTATATGAGTAATACCTATATTAACGGGTATAATGAGTACTACCTACATTAATGGGTATAATGAGTACTACCTACATCAACGGGTATAATGAGTACTACCTACATTAATGGGTATAATGAGTACTACCTACATTAATGGGTATATGAGTAATACCTACATTAATGGGTATAATGAGTACTACCTACATTTACGGGTATAGTGAGTACTACCTACATTAACGGGTATAATGAGTACTACCTACATTAATGGGTATAATGAGTACTACCTACATCAATGGGTATATGAGTAATACCTACATTTATGGGTATAATGAGTACTACCTACATTAACGGGTATAATGAGTACTACCTACATTAACGGGTATAATGAGTACCACCCAGTATTTCATTTTAGAAATTGTCAGAGAGAGAATACATGGCTAAAATAAGCAAAAATAATGTTTTTTGGCTTTAATTGATATATAGTTGGCAACATTCAGGATTTAGAAAGCAGCTGCTTATCGTGGCTGTTTAGTCTTAATTACAAACTACAGTAAATAAAACAAAACAAGACTAATTCATTTTGGCAGGCACAGGTAATGTTTGAAAATGTCAATCCAAATTACACAGAATTTTGAAGCTACCTCAAATGTAAATATTTTTTTTTTCAGGTTGTGGTTACAAAAAATTTGTTAAATGCAAATTACATTTTATTTTAAAAACAAGTATAGAAAATATGTTTTTTACTAGTACAAAGCTGAAATATACTTTAGCAACTTTAGCAGACTTTTAACTCATATACATTCCCAACACTCAAACAATGATGACTAAGTATATACACATTGGAACACAATAATATAACTTACAATTCAAAATGTACATAAAATAAAGTGCAATTTAGTTTGACATACAAAAAATATATAAAAAATCAACTTACCAAACATTAGGTTAATAAAATTTATAACTGAAATAAAATATTTTTAAAAAAATTAATAGTTTTTTGTTTTTTTTCCAATGGTAAAATGTTAGTATTAACATTTAACAATGTGAATGTTCAATAATCAGTAAATTGGAATAATTAAACATATCTTTGGCAATGAAATCTTGAATTTTAACTTAATGTATAGAACAGTGAGCCTCGCAAACAAACACTGAGTTAGGTATGTTCAAGTAGATTATCTGCCCCTGACCTCAAGTTGAACTCTGCTACTGTCGCGTCATTAGTTTATTTTTAGTTTTTCTAGTGATTGCATGAGAATATTCTTTTGTACTAGAAGTTAGGAGAACTCTTCGGTGACAATTTTTTCTAATGCTATTTTTAAGAATAGGACTTTGAGAATGCTCCTTTTAAAATAGTATAAATATAGGGAATTCTCGCTATAGAGAAAGTTTTATTCTAATATTGATGTAGTTTGTATATTCTGTTATAGAGTTTTATTCTGAGCTCAGTGGCAGTGAGTGTATTCATTGTGTTCACCTTCCTAAATTGTTTTTAATTCTGTCATAGGATTATTTTCTTGAGTGTATTCATTATTCATCGTGTTCATCGTATTAAATTTTAAATTGTTTTTTTTTATTCTGTTGTGGAAGTCAAGTCAAGTGAGAGTATTTTATTTTTATATTTTTCTTTTATATTCATTATATTAAGTTAGTTAATAAATTATTTTAAATTGGTATCGTCTGAAGTGTTGTTTTATTAAATAAATTATTTGTTTTTATTAAATAAGTTAGTAGTTAGACATAATAATTTTCCTTTCTATTTATTATGGCCTTTTAATTGAGCCATCTAAATTTAAACTTAAGTATAAAGAGGGCCGTAATAACTGCTACCTACATTCAATGGGCCGTAATAACTGCTACCTACATTCAATTTCATAAACTAATATTTATAGACTGACTGGACATTTTGATACTTAGCTCTTGAAGCTAATCCAAAAAGCAATGGAAATATTACACTAAATAATTAAAATCAAGTCATTAAAAAAAAAGAAACTATTTTTTTAAAGAAACAATTTGCAAAGTTTGTGACATTGTCTACCATTTCAAAATAATCACATTTTTACCTAACTTGTTTTACCTAATGTAAAGAAGTGTGGTATATTTTTTTCTATCCAACTTGTTTTAGATGGTGGCTCTGTTTTGAAAAAAAAAAAAAAATAGAGTGCCATTAGCAAAATAATCATTCTATAGTTTCACATCATTCTATAGTTTCACATCATTCTATAGTTTCACATCATTCTATAGTTTCACATCATTCTATAGTTTCACATCATTTTATAGTTTCACATCATTCTATAGTTTCACATCATTCTATAGTTTCACATCATTCTATAGTTTCACATCATTCTATAGTTTCACATCATTCTATAGTTTCACATCATTCTATCGTTTCACATCATTCTATAGTTTCACATCATTCTATAGTTTCACATCATTCTATAGTTTCACTGTCTTTACCATTTTAAAAATATACCGTATATATGTTTATATATTTGTAAACTACCTTTACAGATTGCCTTTGTATTGTTGATAAAAAATAGTAAAGTCAGACCAAATGGATCCATAGTTTACCAGTTTCTGTGGCCATGGCATACTAGGGGATTGTGTGGCCAGCCCAAAGCCCACCCGCTTTTACTTTACCCTGACTAAAGTCAGGTACCCATCAGAGTTAGGTAGACTCAGTGACATCCTCCAGCTGGATAGACTCAGGGACACCCTCCAGCTGGGTAGACTCAGTGACACCCTCCAGCTGGGTAGACTCAGTGACACCCTCCAGCTGGATAGACTCAGTGACACCCTCCAGCTGGATAGACTCAGTGACACCCTCCAGCTGGATAGACTCAGTGACACCCTCCAGCTGGATAGACTCAGTGACACCCTCCAGCTGGGTAGACTCAGTGACACCCTCCAGCTGGATAGACTCAGTGACACCCTCCAGCTGGATAGACTCAGTGACATCCTCCAGCTGGATAGACTCAGTGACACCCTCCAGCTGGATAGACTCAGTGACACCCTCCAGCTGGATAGACTCAGTGACACCCTCCAGCTGGATAGACTCAGTGACACCCTCCAGCTGGATAGACTCAGTGACACCCTCCAGCTGGATAGACTCAGTGACACCCTCCAGCTGGATAGACTCAAGGACACCCTCCAGCTGGGTAGACTCAGTGACACCCTCCAGCTGGATAGACTCAGTGACACCCTCCAGCTGGATAGACTCAGGGACACCCTCCAGCTGGATAGACTCAGTGACACCCTCCAGCTGGATAGACTCAGTGACACCCTCCAGCTGGGTAGACTCAGTGACACCCTCCAGCTGGGTAGACTCAGTGACACCCTCCAGCTGGATAGACTCAGTGACACCCTCCAGCTGGATAGACTCAAGGACACCCTCCAGCTGGATAGACTCAGTGACACCCTCCAGCTGGGTAGACTCAGTGACATCCTCCAGCTGGATAGACTCAGTGACACCCTCCAGCTGGATAGATTCAGTGACACCCTCCAGCTGGATAGACTCAGGGACACCCTCCAGCTGGGTAGACTCAGTGACATCCTCCAGCTGGATAGACTCAGTGACATCCTCCAGCTGGATAGACTCAGGGACACCCTCCAGCTGGATAGACTCAGTGACACCCTCCAGCTGGATAGACTCAGTGACATCCTCCAGCTGGATAGACTCAGTGACACCCTCCAGCTGGATAGACTCAGTGACACCCTCCAGCTGGATAGACTCAGTGACACCCTCCAGCTGGATAGACTCAGTGACATCCTCCAGCTGGATAGACTCAGTGACATCCTCCAGCTGGATAGACTCAGTGACACCCTCCAGCTGGATAGACTCAGTGACACCCTCCAGCTGGATAGACTCAGTGACATCCTCCAGCTGGATAGACTCAGTGACATCCTCCAGCTGGATAGACTCAGTGACACCCTCCAGCTGGATAGACTCAGTGACACCCTCCAGCTGGATAGACTCAGTGACATCCTCCAGCTGGATAGACTCAGTGACATCCTCCAGCTGGATAGACTCAGTGACACCCTCCAGCTGGATAGACTCAGTGACACCCTCCAGCTGGATAGACTCAGTGACATCCTCCAGCTGGATAGACTCAGGGACACCCTCCAGCTGGGTAGACTCAGTGACACCCTCCAGCTGGATAGACTCAGTGACATCCTCCAGCTGGATAGACTCAGTGACATCCTCCAGCTGGATAGACTCAGTGACATCCTCCAGCTGGATAGACTCAGTGACACCCTCCAGCTGGATAGACTCAGTGACATCCTCCAGCTGGATAGACTCAGGGACACCCTCCAGCTGGGTAGACTCAGTGACACCCTCCAGCTGGATAGACTCAGGGACACCCTCCAGCTGGATAGACTCAGTGACACCCTCCAGCTGGATAGACTCAGTGACACCCTCCAGCTGGATAGACTCAGTGACATCCTCCAGCTGGATAGACTCAGTGACACCCTCCAGCTGGATAGATTCAGTGACACCCTCCAGCTGGATAGACTCAGTGACATCCTCCAGCTGGATAGACTCAGTGACATCCTCCAGCTGGGTAGACTCAGGGACACCCTCCAGCTGGATAGACTCAGTGACACCCTCCAGCTGGATAGACTCAGTGACACCCTCCAGCTGGGTAGACTCAGTGACACCCTCCAGCTGGGTAGACTCAGTGACACCCTCCAGCTGGGTAGACTCAGTGACACCCTCCAGCTGGGTAGACTCAGTGACACCCTCCAGCTGGATAGACTCAAGGACACCCTCCAGCTGGGTAGACTCAGGGACACCCTCCAGCTGGATAGATTCAGTGACACCCTCCAGCTGGATAGACTCAGTGACACCCTCCAGCTGGATAGATTCAGTGACACCCTCCAGCTGGATAGACTCAGGGACACCCTCCAGCTGGGTAGACTCAGTGACATCCTCCAGCTGGATAGACTCAGTGACATCCTCCAGCTGGATAGACTCAGGGACACCCTCCAGCTGGGTAGACTCAGTGACACCCTCCAGCTGGATAGACTCAGGGACACCCTCCAGCTGGATAGACTCAGTGACATCCTCCAGCTGGATAGACTCAGTGACATCCTCCAGCTGGATAGACTCAGTGACACCCTCCAGCTGGATAGATTCAGTGACACCCTCCAGCTGGATAGACTCAGTGACATCCTCCAGCTGGATAGACTCAGTGACATCCTCCAGCTGGGTAGACTCAGGGACACCCTCCAGCTGGATAGACTCAGTGACACCCTCCAGCTGGATAGACTCAGTGACACCCTCCAGCTGGGTAGACTCAGTGACACCCTCCAGCTGGGTAGACTCAGTGACACCCTCCAGCTGGGTAGACTCAGTGACACCCTCCAGCTGGGTAGACTCAGTGACACCCTCCAGCTGGATAGACTCAAGGACACCCTCCAGCTGGGTAGACTCAGGGACACCCTCCAGCTGGATAGATTCAGTGACACCCTCCAGCTGGATAGACTCAGTGACACCCTCCAGCTGGATAGATTCAGTGACACCCTCCAGCTGGATAGACTCAGGGACACCCTCCAGCTGGGTAGACTCAGTGACATCCTCCAGCTGGATAGACTCAGTGACATCCTCCAGCTGGATAGACTCAGTGACACCCTCCAGCTGGATAGATTCAGGGACACCCTCCAGCTGGGTAGACTCAGTGACATCCTCCAGCTGGATAGACTCAGTGACACCCTCCAGCTGGATAGATTCAGTGACACCCTCCAGCTGGATAGACTCAGTGACATCCTCCAGCTGGGTAGACTCAGTGACATCCTCCAGCTGGATAGACTCAGTGACACCCTCCAGCTGGATAGACTCAGTGACACCCTCCAGCTGGATAGATTCAGGGACACCCTCCAGCTGGGTAGACTCAGTGACATCCTCCAGCTGGATAGACTCAGTGACACCCTCCAGCTGGATAGATTCAGTGACACCCTCCAGCTGGATAGACTCAGGGACACCCTCCAGCTGGGTAGACTCAGTGACATCCTCCAGCTGGATAGACTCAGTGACATCCTCCAGCTGGATAGACTCAGGGACACCCTCCAGCTGGATAGACTCAGTGACACCCTCCAGCTGGATAGACTCAGGGACACCCTCCAGCTGGGTAGACTCAGTGACACCCTCCAGCTGGATAGACTCAGTGACACCCTCCAGCTGGATAGACTCAGGGACACCCTCCAGCTGGATAGACTCAGTGACACCCTCCAGCTGGATAGACTCAGTGACACCCTCCAGCTGGGTAGACTCAGTGACACCCTCCAGCTGGATAGACTCAGTGACACCCTCCAGCTGGGTAGACTCAGTGACACCCTCCAGCTGGATAGACTCAGTGACACCCTCCAGCTGGATAGACTCAGTGACACCCTCCAGCTGGATAGACTCAGTGACACCCTCCAGCTGGATAGACTCAGTGACACCCTCCAGCTGGGTAGACTCAGTGACACCCTCCAGCTGGATAGACTCAGGGACACCCTCCAGCTGGATAGACTCAGTGACACCCTCCAGCTGGATAGACTCAGTGACACCCTCCAGCTGGATAGACTCAGGGACACCCTCCAGCTGGATAGACTCAGGGACACCCTCCAGCTGGATAGACTCAGTGACACCCTCCAGCTGGATAGACTCAGGGACACCCTCCAGCTGGGTAGACTCAGTGACACCCTCCAGCTGGGTAGACTCAGTGACACCCTCCAGCTGGATAGACTCAGTGACACCCTCCAGCTGGATAGACTCAGGGACACCCTCCAGCTGGATAGACTCAGGGACACCCTCCAGCTGGATAGACTCAGTGACACCCTCCAGCTGGATAGACTCAGGGACACCCTCCAGCTGGATAGACTCAGGGACACCCTCCAGCTGGATAGACTCAGTGACACCCTCCAGCTGGATAGACTCAGGGACACCCTCCAGCTGGATAGACTCAAGGACACCCTCCAGCTGGGTAGACTCAGTGACACCCTCCAGCTGGGTAGACTCAGTGACACCCTCCAGCTGGATAGACTCAGGGACACCCTCCAGCTGGATAGACTCAGTGACACCCTCCAGCTGGATAGACTCAGGGACACCCTCCAGCTGGATAGACTCAGTGACACCCTCCAGCTGGGTAGACTCAGGGACACCCTCCAGCTGGATAGACTCAGTGACACCCTCCAGCTGGGTAGACTCAGTGACACCCTCCAGCTGGATAGACTCAAGGACACCCTCCAGCTGGGTAGACTCAGGGACACCCTCCAGCTGGATAGACTCAGTGACACCCTCCAGCTGGATAGACTCAGGGACACCCTCCAGCTGGATAGACTCAGTGACACCCTCCAGCTGGATAGACTCAGTGACATCCTCCAGCTGGATAGACTCAGGGACACCCTCCAGCTGGATAGACTCAGGGACACCCTCCAGCTGGGTAGACTCAGTGACATCCTCCAGCTGGATAGACTCAGTGACACCCTCCAGCTGGGTAGACTCAGTGACACCCTCCAGCTGGATAGACTCAAGGACACCCTCCAGCTGGGTAGACTCAGGGACACCCTCCAGCTGGATAGACTCAGTGACACCCTCCAGCTGGATAGACTCAGGGACACCCTCCAGCTGGATAGACTCAGTGACACCCTCCAGCTGGATAGACTCAGTGACACCCTCCAGCTGGATAGACTCAGTGACATCCTCCAGCTGGATAGACTCAGGGACACCCTCCAGCTGGATAGACTCAGTGACATCCTCCAGCTGGATAGACTCAGGGACACCCTCCAGCTGGATAGACTCAGTGACATCCTCCAGCTGGATAGACTCAGTGACATCCTCCAGCTGGATAGACTCAGGGACACCCTCCAGCTGGATAGACTCAGGGACACCCTCCAGCTGGGTAGACTCAGTGACATCCTCCAGCTGGATAGACTCAGTGACACCCTCCAGCTGGGTAGACTCAGTGACACCCTCCAGCTGGGTAGACTCAGTGACACCCTCCAGCTGGATAGACTCAGTGACACCCTCCAGCTGGATAGACTCAGTGACACCCTCCAGCTGGATAGACTCAAGGACACCCTCCAGCTGGGTAGACTCAGTGACACCCTCCAGCTGGGTAGACTCAGTGACACCCTCCAGCTGGATAGACTCAGTGACACCCTCCAGCTGGATAGACTCAGTGACACCCTCCAGCTGGATAGACTCAGTGACACCCTCCAGCTGGATAGACTCAGTGACACCCTCCAGCTGGATAGACTCAGTGACACCCTCCAGCTGGATAGACTCAGTGACACCCTCCAGCTGGATAGACTCAGTGACACCCTCCAGCTGGATAGACTCAGTGACACCCTCCAGCTGGATAGACTCAGTGACATCCTCCAGCTGGGTAGACTCAGTGACACCCTCCAGCTGGATAGACTCAGTGACACCCTCCAGCTGGATAGACTCAGTGACACCCTCCAGCTGGATAGACTCAGGGACACCCTCCAGCTGGATAGACTCAGTGACACCCTCCAGCTGGGTAGACTCAGTGACATCCTCCAGCTGGATAGACTCAGTGACACCCTCCAGCTGGATAGACTCAGTGACACCCTCCAGCTGGATAGACTCAAGGACACCCTCCAGCTGGGTAGACTCAGTGACACCCTCCAGCTGGATAGACTCAGTGACACCCTCCAGCTGGATAGACTCAGTGACATCCTCCAGCTGGATAGACTCAGTGACATCCTCCAGCTGGATAGACTCAGTGACATCCTCCAGCTGGATAGACTCAGTGACATCCTCCAGCTGGATAGACTCAGGGACACCCTCCAGCTGGATAGACTCAGGGACACCCTCCAGCTGGGTAGACTCAGTGACATCCTCCAGCTGGATAGACTCAGTGACACCCTCCAGCTGGGTAGACTCAGTGACACCCTCCAGCTGGATAGACTCAAGGACACCCTCCAGCTGGGTAGACTCAGTGACACCCTCCAGCTGGATAGACTCAGTGACACCCTCCAGCTGGATAGACTCAGTGACACCCTCCAGCTGGATAGACTCAGTGACACCCTCCAGCTGGATAGACTCAGTGACACCCTCCAGCTGGATAGACTCAGTGACACCCTCCAGCTGGGTAGACTCAGTGACACCCTCCAGCTGGATAGACTCAAGGACACCCTCCAGCTGGGTAGACTCAGTGACACCCTCCAGCTGGATAGACTCAGTGACACCCTCCAGCTGGATAGACTCAGTGACACCCTCCAGCTGGATAGACTCAGTGACACCCTCCAGCTGGATAGACTCAGTGACATCCTCCAGCTGGATAGACTCAGTGACACCCTCCAGCTGGATAGACTCAGTGACACCCTCCAGCTGGATAGACTCAGTGACACCCTCCAGCTGGATAGACTCAAGGACACCCTCCAGCTGGATAGACTCAGTGACATCCTCCAGCTGGATAGACTCAGTGACACCCTCCAGCTGGGTAGACTCAGTGACACCCTCCAGCTGGATAGACTCAGTGACATCCTCCAGCTGGATAGACTCAGTGACACCCTCCAGCTGGATAGACTCAGTGACACCCTCCAGCTGGGTAGACTCAGTGACACCCTCCAGCTGGATAGACTCAAGGACACCCTCCAGCTGGGTAGACTCAGTGACACCCTCCAGCTGGATAGACTCAGTGACACCCTCCAGCTGGGTAGACTCAGTGACACCCTCCAGCTGGATAGACTCAAGGACACCCTCCAGCTGGGTAGACTCAGTGACACCCTCCAGCTGGATAGACTCAGTGACACCCTCCAGCTGGATAGACTCAGTGACACCCTCCAGCTGGATAGACTCAGTGACACCCTCCAGCTGGATAGACTCAGTGACATCCTCCAGCTGGATAGACTCAGTGACACCCTCCAGCTGGATAGACTCAGTGACACCCTCCAGCTGGATAGACTCAGTGACATCCTCCAGCTGGATAGACTCAGTGACACCCTCCAGCTGGATAGACTCAGTGACACCCTCCAGCTGGATAGACTCAGTGACACCCTCCAGCTGGATAGACTCAGTGACATCCTCCAGCTGGATAGACTCAGTGACACCCTCCAGCTGGATAGACTCAGGGACACCCTCCAGCTGGATAGACTCAGTGACATCCTCCAGCTGGATAGACTCAGTGACATCCTCCAGCTGGATAGACTCAGTGACACCCTCCAGCTGGATAGACTCAGTGACACCCTCCAGCTGGATAGACTCAGTGACACCCTCCAGCTGGATAGACTCAGTGACACCCTCCAGCTGGATAGACTCAGTGACACCCTCCAGCTGGATAGACTCAGGGACATCCTCCAGCTGGATAGACTCAGTGACATCCTCCAGCTGGATAGACTCAGGGACACCCTCCAGCTGGATAGACTCAGGGACACCCTCCAGACCCGGGAACAAATCCTAGCCTTCACCAGAATTCAAACCCAGGATCTTTGGTACACCAGGCCACCTTTACCATTTACCGCTACTGTTGTATATAATAGTATAAAAGAATGTACACTACCATTAAAGAATATCGGTGCCGGTGGCTACTGTTGTATATAATAGTATAAAAGAATGTACACTACCATTAAAGAATGTACACTACCATTAAAGAATATCGGTGCCGGTGGCTACTGTTGTATATAATAGTATAAAAGAATGTACACTACCATTAAAGAATGTACACTACCATTAAAGAATGTACACTACCATTAAAGAATGTACACTACCATTAAAGAATTGACACTACCATTAAAGAATGTACACTACCATTAAAGAATGTACACTACCATTAAAGAATGTACACTACCATTAAAGCATGTACACTACCATTAAAGAATGTACACTACCATTAAAGAATGTACACTACCATTAAAGAATGTACACTACCATTAAAGAATGTACATTACCATTAAAGAATGTACACTACCATTAAAGAATGTACACTACCATTAAAGAATGTACACTACCATTAAAGAATGTACACTACCATTAAAGAATGTACACTACCATTAAAGAATGTACACTACCATTAAAGAATGTACACTACCATTAAAGAATGTACACTACCATTAAAGAATGTACATTACCATTAAAGAATGTACACTACCATTAAAGAATGTACACTACCATTAAAGAATGTACACTACCATTAAACAATGTACACTACCATTAAAGAATGTACACTACCATTAAAGAATGTACACTACCATTAAAGAATGTACACTACCATTAAAGAATGTACACTACCATTAAAGAATGTACACTACCATTAAAGAATGTACACTACCATTAAAGAATGTACACTACCATTAAAGAATGTACACTACCATTAAAGAATGTACACTACCATTAAAGAATGTACACTACCATTAAAGAATGTACACTACCATTAAAGAATATCGGTGCCGGTGGCTGGGTAATGTTGGGCACATCAACAGGAGAAGGCGGGGCTTCTGCATCAGCAATGTTCTAAAAACAATAATATCAAGAAAGTAAGTAGCCCAATAGTATAATAGTTACAATATTGACAAAATGATAAAACTACAGAACAATTACAATATTTTTAGTACTTAGATTAGTAACTTAGTCTTATTACTAGAGTAGGCATAGTACAGAATAATGACATAAGACATTTAAAAAAAGACAACAATTGACAACAATAAATCCAAGACTAGATAAAGAATTACTTACCTTAGGTGGCTCACTCATTTCCCTTTTTGAATGTAATTATTTTAAAACAATGTACTATTCATTATATGTACACCACTTCTTTTATCTTCATAAAGTATCATATAGTATATTATAATGATACAGGCATGCCAAGCTTGGAATATCGTTAAGAGTATGAATAAGTGTCTGCGATGACTGGCTATCATGAGGAACATGTAAAATAGAATTGAACATTTTAGACATACCCAGTACAGTGGTTCTTTAGGTTACGAACAAACAACAATTGTGCACATTTTTTATCTCAGGTTATGAACAGTGACAGACAGGAATGTTTAACATAGGAGACAAACGATCGCTTACATTACAAAGACTTCGCAGTACTTAGCGCTAGCTTAGAAGGCTTTTCTAGTTTTGCACGCATGCGCAAACCTCAATTTCATTCTCCTTACTACATGACAGTAACACAGCAGTGGCCATGTGTTCAGAGTATCTCTTTGATTATTTTCCTTCATTACTCCACCAATTATGAGTTGGAAGAATGGTAGTGGTGCTGTTTTGAGTTGGAAGAATGGTAGTGGTGCTGTTTTGAGTTGGAAGAATGGTAGTGGTGCTGTTATAAGTTGGAAGAACAGTAGTGGTGCTTTTATGAGTTGGAAGAATGGTAGTGGTGCTGTTATGAGTTGGAAGAATGGTAGTGGTGCTGTTTTGAGTTGGAAGAACAGTAGTGGTGCTTTTATGAGTTGGAAGAATGGTAGTGGTGCTGTTATGAGTTGGAAGAATGGTAGTGGTGCTGTTTTGAGTTGGAAGAACGGTAGTGGTGCTGTTATGAGTTGGAAGAATGGTAGTGGTGCTGCTAGGAAGCACACATTTATAATAGTAGAGGTAAAGAAAGAAATAATTTATCATGTAATATGTAAATGGCGTTTGTGAGTGTGACATCACTAATGATTATCCGCTAATCAGTACAGCTTGGGTACTATTGGGTAGACCATCATAAAGAACAAAGAGTTACTCAAATCACACCATCTGCAGAAGCAAAGACCTCAATTTTTAGAAAAAGTTGAAAGTCTTCTCTTAATATGGATCAATAAAAAGCAACTTTTATTTTATTTAGTGGTTTTCTTTTTCTTTATTTAATACCTAAAGTATACGCAGGCTATTCTTTGCCTTTTGTCATGTAAACGACTGAATGTTAATAAAAAAAAAAGAACTTTTTTTTCACCTTGAAACAGATTTGAGTTTATTGCATTGATTTCAATGCTTCAGGTTTCAAACAGAGTTCAGGAACAAATTAAGTTTGTAACGTGAAGTACCACTGTATAGGTAAATAAATTAGACTAATAAGAATATGAAATATTTGCATTGTCAAGGCTCTATAATATACTTTAATGCCAATTGATATTGCTAAATTAATTTAGAGTATAGAAATCTTATCTTAAATACATTACAGATAGATGGACAACTCTTTCAATTACCTTGACCTTTTGTTTAAAATATTTTATATAAGCTTGTATTCAAAATATTGGATGATGGCATATTCAAAAGACTAGTATACTTATAATATATATTATGATATATTAATTATATATATTGATGGCTTATAACTTTAAGGGAAGGTAATAATTTTTGAATAATCAATAATTATTAGTATTTATATTTAGCACTATTATAGTTATGATAGTTATATATATTATATAGTGACTAGTATATTTAATATTATATTATTTGTATTTCTTTTTTTTTGTTTCTAGAAACAATAATTTTTTTGTCACGGTGGAACCAAGGTCTTATAAAATAAAAATGTCTGCAATTTATATATGAATATGGGTATTTTAGTTTCCATTACAGTTATAGACCTAGACTCCCTAGATAACTAGATATACGGTCGATGTAACAAGATTCAAGAATTCAAGATCATTCAAGATGACTCCTTCCTTCTCAGGCCTTCTGTGAGAAGTTTTTGTCATGGAGAGTAGGACAAAAGGACTATTGTAGGCCTAATTATTTGTTTCTTAACTCTTTACAGATTTACAGCATATAATGTTTACTTTTACCAATAAAAAGCACACTACTACAGCTAAAGCATTTGCTTTAATATACGATAAGCTGTCGAAATCGAACGCTGTTTTTTTTTTCCAACTGACAACCCGGAAGTTATGCTCAACAGTAAAAAACGCGAAAGCATTTAAATCTTGAATCTATTATTATTCTATTGTATACTATTTTAAGGGCATGTGATTTGTGTATATCTCAATATCTGTAGGCCAACTATTTTAACTGTTACATAATAGGTCTAGATCTATATTATTAGGTAGGCCTATGTAGGGTTACCATGCGTCCGGGTTTACCCGGACATGACCTATTTTTAGGGCCCTGTCCGGGTGTCCGGACGGCTTTCCAGAAATATGGCTTTTGTCCGGGTTTTTGCCCGTCCGTTCCCGATCGATCGATACATTCTTATTTACTTTTCTCTGTTATATACTATAATGCCTTAGTAACCTTATCATTGAGCTAAATATTGCTGGAACGCATGTTTAATTCATTATTCACGGAACAGAGATTACAAAATAGTATTATAATAATAAATATGAAACTTTATACTCAATAAAGTTTTTTAAATTTAATTTGAAACCATTAACAGTAAGAGGTTAATTTTATGTAGTTTTACTTTACTTCTATTTGTACAACACTTAAAATTGGCGTAGACGGGCTGGTAACCGGATTTGATGAACATTTTATGTGTCCTCTTCTTCATCTGAGCACTTATCTTATACATTACAGACGCTCCTTCTATAAAGAAAATTATTGTGTACTACGCTCATCCGTGGTCCGAGTCTAGTCTTGCATTTTGATTAGTTTTAAATGATGTTAAATTATTGGTTTTCCTGGCTTGTTCAGGCAACCCATTCCATGCCCGAATGCCACTTGGGAAGAAAGAGTAGGCCTACTTATATGCGTTTGTTCTCGCATAAGGGATAAGAAAAGTGTTTTTGCTTTATGTTTATCTGAGCTTTGCAACAGGTTGTTATTGTGTTGGATTTCTAAATTAGAGTTTAATGTCTTATGTATTATTAATACTTTACTCTTTGCCCTTCTGTTCTCTAGTGTTAGTAGGTTTAGTGATTTGACTAATGGTGTTAAGCTTACTCTTGTTCGTAAATTCACATAGGCCTACCTTATATATGTCTACCTTATATACACCCTTGGCCTACCTTATATATGTCTACCTTATATACACCCTTGGCCTACCTTATATATGTCTACCTTATATACACCCTTGGCCTACCTTATATATGTCTACCTTATATACACCCTTGGCCTACCTTATATATGTCTACCTTATATACACCCTTGGCCTACCTTATATATGTCTACCTTATATACACCCTTGGCCTACCTTATATAGGTCTACCTTATAAACACCCTTGGCCTACCTTATATATGTCTACCTTATATACACCCTTGGCCTACCTTATATACCGGTAGGTCTACCTTATATACACCCTTGGCCTACCTTATATAGGTCTACCTTATATACACCCTTGGCCTACCTTATATAGATCTACCTTATATACACCTTGGCCTACCTTATATAGATCTACCTTATATACACCTTGGCCTACCTTATATAGATCTACCTTATATACACCCTTGGCCTACCTTATATAGATCTACCTTATATACACCCTTGGCCTACCTTATATAGATCTACCTTATATACACCCTTGGCCTACCTTATATACCGGTAGGTCTACCTTATATACACCCTTGGCCTACCTTATATAGATCTACCTTATATACACCCTTGGCCTACCTTATATAGATCTACCTTATATACACCCTTGGCCTACCTTATATATGTCTACCTTATATACACCCTTGGCCTACCTTATATAGATCTACCTTATATACACCCTTGGCCTACCTTATATACCGGTAGGTCTACCTTATATACACCCTTGGCCTACCTTATATAGATCTACCTTATATACACCCTTGGCCTACCTTATATAGGTCTACCTTATAAACACCCTTGGCCTACCTTATATATGTCTACCTTATATACACCCTTGGCCTACCTTATATACCGGTAGGTCTACCTTATATACACCCTTGGCCTACCTTATATAGATCTACCTTATATACACCCTTGGCCTACCTTATATACCGGTAGGTCTACCTTATATACACCCTTGGCCTACCTTATATAGATCTACCTTATATACACCCTTGGCCTACCTTATATACCGGTAGGTCTACCTTATATACACCCTTGGCCTACCTTATATAGATCTACCTTATATACACCCTTGGCCTACCTTATATAGATCTACCTTATATACACCTTGGCCTACCTTATATAGATCTACCTTATATACACCTTGGCCTACCTTATATAGATCTACCTTATATACACCCTTGGCCTACCTTATATAGATCTACCTTATATACACCTTGGCCTACCTTATATAGGTCTACCTTATATACACCCTTGGCCTACCTTATATATGTCTACCTTATATACACCCTTGGCCTACCTTATATAGATCTACCTTATATACACCTTGGCCTACCTTATATAGGTCTACCTTATATACACCCTTGGCCTACCTTATATATGTCTACCTTATATACACCCTTGGCCTACCTTATATAGATCTACCTTATATACGCCCTTGGCCTACCTTATATAGATCTACCTTATATACACCCTTGGCCTACCTTATATAGATCTACCTTATATACACCTTGGCCTACCTTATATAGATCTACCTTATATACACCTTGGCCTACCTTATATAGATCTACCTTATATATACCCTTGGCCTACCTTATATAGATCTACCTTATATACGCCCTTGGCCTACCTTATATAGATCTACCTTATATACACCTTGGCCTACCTTATATAGATCTACCTTATATACACCCTTGGCCTACCTTATATAGATCTACCTTATATACACCCTTGGCCTACCTTATATAGATCTACCTTATATACACCTTGGCCTACCTTATATAGATCTACCTTATATACACCCTTGGCCTACCTTATATAGATCTACCTTATATATACCCTTGGCCTACCTTATATAGATCTACCTTATATACACCCTTGGCCTACCTTATATAGATCTACCTTATATATACCCTTGGCCTACCTTATATAGATCTACCTTATATACACCTTGGCCTACCTTATATAGATCTACCTTATATACACCCTTGGCCTACCTTATATAGATCTACCTTATATATACCCTTGGCCTACCTTATATAGATCTACCTTATATACACCCTTGGCCTACCTTATATAGATCTACCTTATATATACCCTTGGCCTACCTTATATACGCTCCTTAAAGATTATTGCGCCCTTGGCTTTTCCATAGTCTTGCCTTTAGTGTTTTAAATGATGTTAAGTTGCTGATTTGTTCAGGCAACCCATTCCAGACCCGGATGCCACGCGGGAAGTAACAGTAGGCTACTTAGGCCTATATGTATTTGTACTAGTGTGTAGGAACGTTAGTCGAGTTTATGTCTTTCTTGTGTACTGTCATGTTATGGACTTAGATTGCTTTGAAGGTCTTACCCCATTTCTTTATATTGAAATATAATGTACAGCGTATAGCAGTCTTTACTTTGTATCAACTAATATCAGGTACCTGGTACAGCAGTCTTTACTTTGCATCAACTAATATCAGGTACCTGGTACAGCAGTCTTTACTTTGTATCAACTAATATCAGGTACCTGGTACAGCAGTCTTTACTTTGTATCAACTAATGTCAGGTACCTGGTACAGCAGTCTTTACTTTGTATCAACTAATATCAGGTACCTGGTACAGCAGTCTTTACTTTGTATCAACTAATGTCAGGTACCTGGTACAGCAGTCTTTACTTTGTATCAACTAATATCAAGTACCCGTCAGAGCTGGGTAGATTCAAGGACACCCTCCAGACAGGGAACCAAATCCTAGCCTTCACCAGAATTCGAACCCAGGACCTTTGGTACCGTACACCTGCTGAACACACTGCCCGTGCCCCACTCACGTCTACAATGCAACATCATTGCCACATGGAAATGAGAAGGATTGAATAATTTTTTATATCCAGTGCAAACAAAGGGATTGGGTGGCAAGCACAATGTTCAGCCACCTGAAGTTTTTCCAACTGACATCAGGTAAAAACTGACATCAGGTAAAAACTGTAGAGCATCTAAAGAAATCATCCCATATTTTACACTTTAGTTGTAACAATATTGTATTTCAAAAGATTCTAACAATAATCCTGTAAGTTTTTGAAGGGTTAATTTATTCTCTAAAACAAGAAAGCAAGGGATACAACTCTAAAATCAAAATATAATATCAATAAAATCACAAAATATTCACAGGGAACCAATTTTTTTAAATTCTCCATTAAGTACCACAACTTAAAAACTGAGAGGGAAAAAGACTTTGTAACAATAATTCAAATGTACCAGTACATTCTTTTTAAACACCTGTTCTTTCTTTAAACACTAATACTTTCTTTAAACTTGAGCACTGAACTCTGGTACTCTGCTTAAACACAGATACATGCCTGGTACTTTCTTTAAGCAATATTGACAAATTTAAGAAATTATTTCATTAAAAAGTGACATGAAAATATAAAGCAATAATAAATAGTAAATTGTAAAAAAAAATGGCACTTAAGAATGAAAAGAAAACCAGAAAAAAAAATGGTTTAATTTTATCAAGTAAGGAAAAGTTATGAAAGTTTTAATAGAAAGATAAAATCTATGAAATAACATAGCACACAAAATAATACAATAATCCTAATAATCTTATGTATAGAATTAGAATATGTAATAGGTAAGAACCCACAAACAACCTTTGGTAAGGCTAGTGTGATAAAAAATTTTTTTTATCAGAAATGATTAAAAGTAACAGAAATGTAAGTTTAAAAAAAAAACACATTTCAAAACACAAAAAGAGTGTAAAGATTTCCATTTATATATATCAGTGACTTAGTTAGTTTATATATGCAAGTGATTTGGTAGAATAAATTTAGAAGAGAGGCACTGATGTAGAAATGACTAAGGAATTATATGTACACAATATGGACAAGTTTGTTCTTTTAAATCGACATATATAAATAGACTTATGTAATTAGATTGAAAATATTTTTTCCATTATTGAACCTCCATTAGGATTTAATGTATCTGACCATTTCTTGATAACACTTCACTAACAAACAAAATAAAAAATAAACATTATAAGTTAATTATAGCAAAATATAAGGTTTAATTTGAATGTATGTTTATCGACAGTGTACAGTGAAAAGATTACGAACATAAATATTACTTCCACATAGTTAAAGTATTTAGCAGACTATAAAAAAACAGTATTTAAAATGACCTGGGTAGAAAGTCATTAGCAGATAAAACACACATGTAAACAAAAAAGCTAAAAATATCCCAGCTACTTTTAAAAGTCTTTTAGTGAGAAAATAAAAGTTAATTCTGAAACATTTCATATTTTACAGAAATTTATACGTTCATATTTATGTCAAGCAATTCTCTACGTCTGCTAGACATGTTCCATTTCAGTCTACACTCTTCATAATACTTTTCTCTTTCTTGTATTAAAATTAAAATACAGTATCCCAATCAGACAAATTTGATCTATAGGGCCTGTGAAGCAGCGTTAACTTTTTAACTGCCGCAAGTTTTGAATATATAGCAATCTATATTTGCTGACTTTTTATATTTTTTTACCATTTCTTTATTTAATTATGACGTTGATGTGACATAATTGGTATTTAAGTGTACGTAAAGGATGACGTCGATGTGACATCCACAGTATTTAAGGGGTTAAAAAGTTTCCATGGCCATGACAAGGGGACAACTGCCTTTACATATCCCTAACTAATGTAAGGTACCCATTAGGGCCTCAGGGATACCCTCCAGACCCAAGTACAAATCTTAGCCTTAACCAGGATTTGAGCCTAGGACTTTAAGATCGCCAGTCAAGCCACCTTGTCTCTTGTATTAATGGGAGCATCTATACTATATTTTAAATGTACTAAGATTTGAAAACATAGACATATAAAGAAATTTTACTATTTTTTTTCCCTCAATATATCTTGAAACAATGAGACTTGAATAAGGCTGTATGGTGCTGTATATATTATTGAAACAGAAGGGAGAACATATAAAAATAAAAGAAATTTATTACAGATATTTAAAATGTAGTCTCCCCTGTTTGTACTGTCGGACAGAAACAAAATTTAAAATGTTTTAATAAAATTAAATGTAAAGTTTTCTTTGATCAAAATCTCCCTGCAATATACCAAACTAAATTTTAACACTACCAGTTGTTAATTTAGTACTCAAACAGCAAATTCTTGGTACAACTATACTCTATGACAAAATTCTAAATGTAACATTTACAAAAGAGACTTACATTTTGTTTATATAAAGTTTGTTAACAGGTGGAAGAACATGAAGAAGTATATTGTATATAATTTATATATATATTTGATGAAAATCTATCTAATGTAAACAAATGTATAAGATGGCCAAATCTGAACACTATATTGAGCTAATATTTAGCCAAGATTTCAACTTCTGCTATTGTCCAATGTGTTAGGGAAGGGGCAACAATCCATTATGGGCTCAGTGAAACAATCAAATTATGGGACTTTGTTTCTGGTATACCAATAACTTGCTCATTTAGTGATTTGGTCGTTTGTTTATTCAATACAAATGGAAAATGTGGATGACAAATTTTATCATAAAAATGTTCTACTTAGAGGTACAAGATTTTTAGAAGGCTATAAATCCAGAGTTCTTTATTCTAAAAACATTTTCAAATTCCTAAATTTTTCCACAAATTCAACAAAAATCCCCCTAACCAATTTTTATTGAATGAAATTTCTAAATATGAACTGGCAGCCTTTAATGTGAAAGTAAAAAAATGTTTGAGAGTGTGTGATATATTCCATAATTCCATGATGGAAGATTTATTAACAACTTTTTTAACTTCACTACATGGTTATTTACTTTTTCAATTTGTATAGTAATAGTATATCTACTTTATATCAAATTCACAAACTTTCTCACACCTTGGTCAGTTTCCTTTAACTTCCCCAAACCTGCAAAAATCAAGGAATCTTTATTTAACCATATGAACTCTGTATCTATAGATTTATTTAACCTTACATATAAGTTTGCTTTATATCAAGAACGGATTAATGTTTCATTTGCTAATAAAAACTGTGTGTAAATAATTATGAAATATGTAGGTCATTTAAAATATTAAAGAAAAATATACTTCAATCAAAATACTTGAGATTTATAAAAAAAATGTAGATATTGATGATTACAAAATCAAATTCACTAAACAATACTTGTAAAATATTATTTAAACAAATGTATTCATTACTTTAAAAGGAATAAAATCAATTAATTTTTAAAAAATCAAAAAAGTGTTGTCTCACAAACAAAATGACAATTACCTCCCTTGTCCAATGTATACCGACCAGTTTATTTTTACGTGGTAAGGAATATACAAATATTTTCTGTTTCTAAAACTTCTGTCTGTTATATGGGCACAAACTGAAACTTCTGTCTATTACATGTGCACAAACTAAAACTTCTGTCTGGGCACAAACTGACCATGTAGTTTCTCTTACTGGCAATAAAAAAAAATTAAATGTTTATTAAAGTATTGGGTGTTACAACTTTCACTCTGTTGATAAATTGTATTCACCTTACAATTAAGAAAACTGGCTGTGGACACAAAGTCATTTGGTCAGAAACCACCAAGATTGCAATTTGGTGACGCTTTTTCTTTGTGAGTGACAACAACTTTTTCCGAATCTGATATACACTAACAGCACACATGTTGATAGACGATGGCCCTGACTAACAGTAACCAACGCCCATTGACAAAAAAGAAAATCAACAATTCTTAGCAGAATAAAACTGTAGGTCAGAAATATACAGAAAACAATTTTCTTCAAAAACAATTTTTTTATTTGGAGTCACCAAATAAAGCTCCTAGGCAACCAAGGCAGCAGACGCAGAAACAAGATGCGGCCATTAGGATGTAAACAGATGTCGTGATCCAGAATGCATACCAGTAGAGGGTCGGATCACAATAGGTGCGAAAGTTAGCATTATCAAAATTCACTTCATCTCTTATGCGATAAATGTACACACAACCTATGAAACAAACAAGGGAATTACATTTGTTCAATGCTGAATCAATAAATTATATCCGTTTACATGAAATAAATAAGTATGTAAGTCAAGAGTATTCTTCTTCTTAAACCAGTCTACAGAGCTGTTTGCTTTATCACAGTCAATGTCTACAGAGCTTTTTGCACTATGCAGTTAATGCCAGATAGCCACAAGTCTTTTTTTAAATCTTTCCTGTATTGTTATATAGTGTGTTGGTAATAGTAGGATGAGGGGGCAATAATGGGTTACTGGGATTGGTTAGTTTGGGACATTCAAGTAGAAAGTGATCTAATGTTTTATGTAGGTGGGAGCAGTGTCTGCTGTTAGATGCATGCCATAGGTATACAGTTTATACAGTTACCTGGTGTTTCACGGAGCAGTGTCTGCAGTTAGGTACATGCCATAGGTATACAGTTTATACAGTTACCTGGTGTTTCACGGAGCAGTGTCTGCAGTTAGGTACATGCCATAGGTATACAGTTTATACAGTTACCTGGTGTTTCACGGAGCAGTGTCTGCAGTTAGGTACATGCCATAGGTATACAGTTTATACAGTTACCTGGTGTTTCACAGAGCAGTGTCTGCAGTTAGGTACATGCCATAGGTATACAGTTTATACAGTTACCTGGTGTTTCACAGAGCAGTGTCTGCAGTTAGGTACATGCCATAGGTATACAGTTACTTGGTGTTTCACGGAGCAGTGTCTGCAGTTAGGTACATGCCATAGGTATACAGTTTATACAGTAACCTGGTGTTTCACGGAGCAGTGTCTGCAGTTAGGTACATGCCATAGGTATACAGTTTATACAGTAACCTGGTGTTTCACGGAGCAGTGTCTGCAGTTAGGTACATGCCATAGGTATACAGTTTATACAGTTACCTGGTGTTTCACGGAGCAGTGTCTGCAGTTAGGTACATGCCATAGGTATACAGTTTATACAGTTACCTGGTGTTTCACAGAGCAGTGTCTGCAGTTAGGTACATGCCATAGGTATACAGTTACTTGGTGTTTCACGGAGCAGTGTCTGCAGTTAGGTACATGCCATAGGTATACAGTCTATACAGTAACCTGGTGTTTCACGGAGCAGTGTCTGCAGTTAGGTACATGCCATAGGTATACAGTTTATACAGTAACCTGGTGTTTCACGGAGCAGTGTCTGCAGTTAGGTACATGCCATAGGTATACAGTTTATACAGTTACTTGGTGTTTCACAAAATTTTAACAAACTAACTGTGGTTGAAAATATTTTCTTCTTTACAAGCGGAAGTCTTAATAAAAATAGTTTCTTGGACTTACCAGCAATAAACCAGGCAAAGAGAAAACAGTTGACTAAAGTCTCCAGACTTACCAGCAATAAACCAGGCAAAGAGAAAACAGTTGACTAAAGTCTCGACAGGATTCACACGTTTCTGGTCTTCCTCCCTTTCCTCTTCTGTTTTGCGACATCTTTGAATGAGGCTGAACAGATTTTTAGCAGTTCCAAAACAACCAGCAACGATTAAATAAATAGGAATCATGCGTTCAATTGGACAGTCATCTTTGTACAGAGCACCTGTGGACAGGATGAATTCAGGCTAAACAAATGGCAACAATTTGATACTTGTGTGTATAGCATGTTATAACAGTTTTTTTTTATACCGGTATTGTATTTGGAATGTCTTGCTAGGTCATGTAGAATTATTTATTTATATATATATTTAATTTTGGCGTAGAGAGTATTTGCGTAGTTATTTATTATGACGTAATAACACCAATATACTTTCATGTAGTCTCTACAACTTTCTAGTAAATATTTTTCATTTGCAGTGGGAAAACTTTGGGAAATCCATTCTAGTACATATTTTTCATTTGCAGTGGGAAAACTTTGAGAAAATCTATTCTAGTACATATTTTTCATTTGCAGTGGGAAAACTTTGAGAAAATCCATTCTAGTACATATTTTTCATTTGCAGTGGGAAAACTTTGAGAAAATCTATTCTAGTACATATTTTTCATTTGCAGTGGGAAAACTTTGAGAAAATCTATTCTAGTACATATTTTTCATTTGCAGTGGGAAAACTTTGAGAAAATCTATTCTAGTACATATTTTTCATTTGCAGTGGGAAAACTTTGAGAAAATCTATTCTAGTACATATTTTTCATTTGCAGTGGGAAAACTTTGAGAAAATCTATTCTAGTACATATTTTCATTTGCAGTGGGAAAACTTTGAGAAAATCTATTCTAGTACACATTTTTCATTTGCAGTGGGAAAACTTTGAGAAAATCTATTCTAGTACATATTTTCATTTGCAGTGGGAAAACTTTGAGAAAATCTATTCTAGTACATATTTTTCATTTGCAGTGGGAAAACTTTGAGAAAATCTATTCTAGTACACATTTTTCATTTGCAGTGGGAAAACTTTGAGAAAATCTATTCTAGTACATATTTTCATTTGCAGTGGGAAAACTTTGAGAAAATCTATTCTAGTACATATTTTCATTTGTAGTGGGAAAACTTTGAGAAAATCCATTCTAGTACTAAGTAGACTGTAATACTTTCTGCACTAAACTTTGAGAAAATCCATTCTAGTACTAAGTAGACTGTAATACTTTCTGCACTAAACTTTGAGAAAATCCATTCTAGTACTAAGTAGACTGTAATACTTTCTGCACTCAAATCTATATAAAGCACATAGAGGTTTCGTTTGGTTATTGTTGTTGATTTTGCTTAACTACAAGGAAGCTATTTTAAACTATTTATTATTAACCAGTGAGTCTACCCAGCTCAGATACCTGACTTTAGTTGGGATAAAGTAAAGGCTGCTGGGCATTGTGCTGGCAACACAATTCCCTAGTATACCATGGCCACAGAAACTGGTGAACGCTGATTCACCTGCCCTATGGGTCAATTTGCTCTGACAGGGATACTTTACTTTAATAGGGAAAGAGATAACTGTGATTCAGGTAGAGATAGATACATTGCAAGAGTTTGTTGTTTATTTATTTGTCAACTGCTTCATGGACTTGACCTTTTACATTACTAGCACATAGTTTGCACAAAGCAATTAAAAAAAAACATATAATTTAACCTCTTTAGTAGTAGTCCCCCAGCAGTTGGTTGTTATTGGAATGAGTAGATGAGTGTAAGCCATAAACAGCATGCCAGGTACAATGTACACAAAGAAACAGCTAGGAAGGTTAATCTCAAATAAAACAATATCTAAAACAGTGCATATTTAGTGACTACTTGAGGTATATATATAACTAATTTTGGATGTTTGTTTCAATTTTTAAGCCCATTGGTCAATATAAAAAAATATGACCTCCCTGCCTTGAAGGCCTTTTTAACTTTCGCGATTCTCTTGTTCCCATATGTGTACTCCATAGTATAGTACTAATAGTAGTATAGTGGTTAGAATCCCCTCCTGCCATCCAGGTGGCCTGGGTTTGATTCTCCTTACGGTTTTTTTTTTGTAATGAAAATGTAGGCTAATTGTTACCCCCTGCAATGCCGGGCAATTTAGCTAGTATTTTAGTATATATATATATAAATAATATTAAAATAACAGTGCAAGTTAGTTGAGACAAAAAATTAATAAACACTTACCCATTACTATCATGGAGACTGGCACAGCCATAAAAATAGCAATGACAATTGTGAATCCAACTGTAAAAAAAAAGGATTAAAAATGTATTTTTTATAGTTAAAGTTTTATATTCTTAAAATGTAATGACTAACAGAGCTGTGTACAATCAAACCAATACAGATCTGTGTACACTCAAACCAATACAGAGCTGTGTACAATCAAACCAATACAGAGCTGTGTACAATCAAACCAATACAGAGCTGTGTACAATCAAACCAATACAGAGCTGTGTACAATCAAACCAATACAGAGCTGTGTACAATCAAACCAATACAGAGCTGTGTACAATCAAACCGATACAGAGCTGTGTACAATCAAACCGATACAGAGCTGTGTACAATCAAACCAATACAGAGCTGTGTACAATCAAACCAATACAGAGCTGTGTACAATTGAACCAATACAGAGCTGTGTACAATCAAACCAATACAGAGCTGTGTACAATCAAACCAACAGCCTGATCTTTGAATTTGAATGTTTGTTTTACCTGTTGACAAGATGATGATTAAGACTGTTTTTAAAAAATCAAAAATTCCACTTGATTCGCTTTTAGCAGCTTTAACTCTTCCGTATAATGATTCATAAGATGGAGGTGGTTGCTCTGTTAGGAAAAGAAAATAGTATCAATAGTGAAATAATTATTTTCTAGTGCCAGGGTATAAAATCTTCCTTTAATTCAAAAATGTTTACTTTGCCTCAATAGTTACTGGTATTTTTTTCATGTTGATTAAGTATAAAATAGTATTGGTTATAGAAGATAGTACATTACCATTAGAGACAGCCTGTGTATAGTTTGGTAGGCCATCAGTAGGTCGGACATTATCTCTTTCACAGTACTGGGGGGGAGCTTCGACATCTGTATTGTTCTGAAACACAATATCAAGTATGTAGCCAAGGGGACATTGAGTTTATTGATAAAGTTAAAAAAAATTACAATATAGCCAATTTAAATATGTAAAGAGATAGCATACTGATATATAGAAGGTTTTAAAGGGCAGATACACAGATAGTATATACTGATATATAGAAGGTTTAAAAAGACAACATCAAATAGGCCTACATGAATGATTTAGGAATTATTAAAATTAAACTGAGAAGCACTTACTTCCTTTTTTTATGTAAGTTTTTTTAGTATATATTTTAATAATAAATTATAAGCTTACAGGCAGGCTTACTTGGAATATTGCTCTAAGTCTAAGCATACCCAGTTTGGAGTATTACTTTCAGAACCAGATACACCGAACTCAACTTGAAAGTCACTGAATACAAACAAACTTATAAGAACCAAAAATATTGTCAGCATATGGCTACGTTACTTGCCCATTACACCAGAACGGCTTATAGATCTGTAGGCCTTACATACCAATACTACAATCGTCACTGCAATTTATTCCAAGAGCCAAGAGTGCATTGAGCATGCTAAACTCTCCCTACCCATGTAATGCATGGTACTGTCATCCTCTCCCTACCCATGTAATGCATGGTACTGTCATCCTCTCCCTACCCATGTAATGCATGGTACTGTCATCCTCTCTCTACCCATGTAATGCATGGTACTGTCATCCTCTCCCTACCCATGTAATGCATGGTACTATCATCCTCTCCCTACCCATGTAATGCATGGTACTGTCATCCTCTCTCTACCCATGTAATGCATGGTACTGTCATCCTCTCCCTACCCATGTAATGCATGGTACTGTCATCCTCTCCCTGCCCCTGTAATGCATGGTACTGTCATCCTCTCCCTACCCCTGTAATGCATGGTACTGTCATCCTCTCCCTACCCATGTAATGCATGGTACTGTCATCCTCTCCCTGCCCCTGTAATGCATGGTACTTTCATCCTCTCCCCTGCCCCTGTAATGCATGGTACTGTCATCCTCTCCCTGCCCCTGTAATGCATGGTACTGTCATCCTCTCCCTACCCATGTAATGCATGGTACTGTCATCCTCTCCCTGCCCATGTAATGCATGGTACTTTCATCCTCTCCCTGCCCCTGTAATGCATGGTACTGTCATCCTCTCCCTACCCATGTAATGCATGGTACTGTCATCCTCTCCCTGCCCCTGTAATGCATGGTACTTTCATCCTCTCCCTACCCATGTAATGCATGGTACTGTCATCCTCTCCCTGCCCCTGTAATGCATGGTACTTTTATCCTCTCCCTGCCCCTGTAATGCATGGTACTGTCATCCTCTCCCTACCCATGTAATGCATGGTACTGTCATCCTCTCCCTGCCCCTGTAATGCATGGTACTTTCATCCTCTCCCTGCCCCTGTAATGCATGGTACTGTCATCTTCTCCCTACCCCTGTAATGCATGGTACTGTCATCCTCTCCCTACCCATGTAATGCATGGTACTGTCATCCTCTCCCTGCCCCTGTAATGCATGGTACTTTCATCCTCTCCCTGCCCCTGTAATGCATGGTACTGTCATCCTCTCCCTACCCATGTAATGCATGGTACTGTCATCCTCTCCCTGCCCATGTAATGCATGGTACTTTCATCCTCTCCCTGCCCCTGTAATGCATGGTACTGTCATCCTCTCCCTACCCATGTAATGCATGGTACTGTCATCCTCTCCCTGCCCCTGTAATGCATGGTACTTTCATCCTCTCCCTACCCATGTAATGCATGGTACTGTCATCCTCTCCCTGCCCCTGTAATGCATGGTACTTTTATCCTCTCCCTGCCCCTGTAATGCATGGTACTGTCATCCTCTCCCTACCCATGTAATGCATGGTACTGTCATCCTCTCCCTGCCCCTGTAATGCATGGTACTTTCATCCTCTCCCTGCCCCTGTAATGCATGGTACTGTCATCTTCTCCCTACCCCTGTAATGCATGGTACTGTCATCCTCTCCCTACCCATGTAATGCATGGTACTGTCATCCTCTCCCTGCCCCTGTAATGCATGGTACTTTCATCCTCTCCCTGCCCCTGTAATGCATGGTACTTTCATCCTCTAATTGCCCCTGTAATGCATGGTACTGTCATCCTCTCCCCACCCCTGTAACGCATGGTACTGTCATCCTCTCCCCGCCCCTGTAATGCATGGTACTGTCATCCTCTCCCTGCCCCTGTAATGCATGATACTGCTATAATATTCACTCATTTACTCTTATAACCAAACTCTCTGATTACTAGGATGATTCTATATTTATTATGATGCCCTTCCCCTCCCAATATTTCTGTGGCAATAAAGTAAAAGTGTACAGAGAAAAACATGCCTGCTGCTTTTGTTGTTTGGCATTTAAAACATTCCTTTGGTTTCATGCTGACAAATCACAAATGTCCAACTAAATGTCTAATAAGATATGAAAATAACTGTTAAAACTCATTTAGAATAGCCAGAGAGGCCGGCTGGTCCTATGGTTAGTTCCCCGGACAGTCAACCGACACGTAGCAGGTTATATCCCTGCCGGCGACCAATCCCTGCCACCCTGCAGGAATTTTGGGCCTATTGGACGTAATAATCTTCTATCTAGAAGGAATGTCTGTAAAACTTATAAGTTAGAATATAATTTAACTAAAAGCAATAGTACAATAGTAATGGTGCAGATAAGTTACTACTATTTACTTTACTAAATTTGGCCAATGTAAACTAGTGGCCAGTAATCATGTTGAGTCAGCATTAAGTACTAAATATTTTTTACATTAGCTGAGTAGGGATGGGCATTGTTAATACATCTGAAGGAATATTGTTGTTGAATGTTGGCCCTATTGTTAAATCATCTAGCTCCTATTTATTTAGACTAGAAATTTGTGTTTAGAATACATGTTCAAAATGTCTACATGTTCAAAATGTCTACATGTTCAAAATGTCTACATGTTCAAAATGTCTACATGTTCAAAATGTCTACATGTTCAAAATGTCTACATGTTCAAAATGTCTTCTACTTCTAGATACTGAACACATTAAGACTTTAAAATGGTAAATGAGTAAAATCATATTTTTCTTTTCTCCTGTCTTGTATGTTTTGTCTTACATTTAATTGGTAGATGAATCGTTTTCTGGTCAGTGATTTTGTATCCCTATAATAGTTTTTATAAATAAAATTATTCAACCTTTAATTTTGTGTTTGTTTTTCTTTTGTCAAACATTGCTGGCATTTTGTATTTACACAACACAAAGCACCTCAGAAATGCTATAATATTAAGACCAATTGTGATTAACAATTGAGATTTATTTATATCAGTTGAAATAGTCTCAAAATGTGACTTTTTTAAAATACATGATTTAATCAAGAGGTTGATGTAACTGATTATAATGTTCTTGTAGTAGGATTCCATGATTTGTATCATCATTTTTTGATTGACATTTAAATGGTTGATACATAAAGTCAGGCTGTTTTCTGTTATCAATGACATTCGATTGATCTTCAATCATTTCAAATAATTACCTGGGTCTCTAAGCTACATAGAAGAAGAAAGAAGTTGTAAACTAGACTGAAGTGAGTGTCCTAAGTGCCACATCTAGCCTTACATACAGAAATTATACTTCGACATAGTGTCTGACCATAAGTCACAACAGTGTCAGTACCCAACACTGATATGTTTTAGATATCATCATACTAAATGTATATGCTCTACAAATTAGTTTTAGATGATTAAAAAGCACCAGCATTTTAATAGATAGTCTATGAAAATCTGAATCAAATTAGACGTTCATGAAAATAGGTGATTAGGCTATCTGACGTGACAAATTAATTAGACTTTATACAGACAATCTTTATATGTATGAAAGATCTAAAAATTAGCTATTAAAAAAAAAATTTGGTTTTATTTGGAAAAATTCATAAGGGAATAGTTTATTTTGTTTGTGAAAATGGCAAAGTTTGACAATATAGGCCCTACAATGTTTTAAAAATATAATTTCTTTTTAGACATTTCCCATATATCATATGTGTAGGCCCTACATAGCAAGAAAAGAAAAAGAACTTGAAAAACCTGTTAAGTTGGTAAACAGGATGTATTATAGTTAAAGTCAATAAGGGCTAATATGGCCATCCACTAATGACTAATGCACACAGGTCAGGGCCTACATAAATAGGCATTATAATTATAAGAAATACTTTATCTTATCTTATACATTACAGACGCTCCTTCTATAAAGAAGATTATTGCGTCCTACGCTCATCCGTGGTCCGAGTCTAGTCTTGCATTTTTATTAATGTTTTAAATGATGTTAGGTTATTGGTTTTCCTGGTTTGTTCAGGCAACCCATTCCATGCCCGAATGCCACTCGGGAAGAAAGAGTACTTATATGCATTTGTTCTCGCATAAGGGACAAGGAAGGTGTTTTTGTCTTTATGTTTATCTGAGCTTTGCAACAGATTGTTATTGGGTTGTATTTCTAAATTAGAGTTTAATGCCTTATGTATTATTACTACTTTACTCTTTGCCCTTCTGTCCTCTAGTGTTTCTAGGTTTAGTGATTTGACTAATGGTGTTACTCTTGTCAATTGGGAATATTCACTAGTTATAAACCTTGCAGCTCTTTTTTGAATTTGTTCTAATTTTTTAATGTTTTCTTTAGTTGATGGGTCCCATACAGATCCTGCATATTCTAGTATAGGCCTAACTAATGTGAGATAGCATTTTAGTTTTATATTCTTATTACATTTGTAAAAGTTCCTTTTTATGAATCCTAATGTTTTGTTTGATTTTTTAATTACTTCATCAATGTGAGGGTTCCAAGATAACTTATCATTTATTATTACTCCTAGATACTTAGCATTGCTAGTTTGAGTTAGTTCTTTACCATGAATGAAGTAGTTTGTTATTATTTGTTTCTTTTTCTTGGATACCCTTATTAGTTGGCATTTTTCTGGGTGAAAAGACATACTCCAGTTTGATTCCCATTTTTGTAGTTCATCTAGGTCTTTTTGTAAAAGTTCACTATCTTTTCCTGTCTTTATTATTCTATAAATTATGCAATCATCAGCAAATAATCTTACTTTTGTGCCTGTGTTGATGCAATTTGGCAGATCATTAATGTAAATTAGAAATAGTAGGGGCCCTAGAACAGTTCCTTGTGGAACTCCTGAGTTTACTGTTATTGGTGATGACTTAGAGCCATTTATTATCACTGTTTGTTCTCTGCCTATAAGAAAGTCCTGAATCCACTGATGTAAGGGACCAGAGATGCCAAAGTATTTAAGTTTTTTAAGAAGACTAGAATGATGAACTTTATCAAATGCTTTTGAAAAATCTAGTAATATAGCATCAATTTGGTTGTTATTATCTAATCCCTTAGACAAGTCATCTATTAAGCCTATCAATTGAGTCTCACATGATCTATTTTTCCTGAAGCCATGTTGGTGTGGGCACAGTGCATTTAGTTTGTCTAGATGATTTACTATACTACTATATATTATATGTTCAAGTAATTTACATGTTATGCTTGTTAGAGAAACAGGTCTATAATTTCCGGGGTCAGATTTATCTCCTTTTTTGAAAAGGGGGGTTACATTGGCTAATTTCCAATCTTTGGGCACTTTGCCCTGGTTTAGAGAGGCCTGAAAAAGTATTTTAAAGATTGGAGATATTTCATTAGTTAGTTCTTTAAGCAGTCTTGCTGGTATTTCATCTGGACCAGAAGCTTTGTTTACTTTTAAGTTGGTTAGGAGTTGTTTAATGCCTTTTTCATCTACATTTATATTTCCTATCTCTTCTAGTTTGTTTAAATTTATGAATATTTCTTTGTCACCTGGATTTGAAAAAGATGATGCAAAGTGTGTGTTTAGGATATTAGCTTTAGTTTCATTATCATTATAAGTTTTGTTGTTTTGGCCTTTTAGTGGAGCTATGCCTGTAGTGTCCATTTTTCTTGATTTAATGTAGGACCATAAGTTTTTATTATTATCTTTAGAAATTACATTGTTTACATATTCATTCTGCAGCTGTCTGCTTAGTTTCTGAGTTAAATGTTTAATTTTTAGGTATTTTTTATGTAGTCTAATTGAATTAGTTGCCTTAAACTTTTTGAATAGATTTTCTTTTTGTTTACACAGTTTCTTTAGTTTAGTGTTAAACCAACATTTGTTAATTTTATTTGATGTTTGTTTTGTTGGCACAGAGTCAGCCATTATTGCTTTTAAGTTGGTTTTTATAAATTGCCAAATATCTTCAACTGGACTATCTATATTGTATTTAGTAAGAAAATTGGTTTGGAATTTTATTGCTGCTTGATGTAGTTCTGTTGTGTTACATTTATTCCAGAGATAAATTATTCTTTTAGGTTTCTTGCTAATTTGGATTTTTATTTTGTTATTTACTCTGACAATATCATGATCTGAAAGTCCAGGGATTATTTCATAATCTAATACTAGTCCTGGTCTGTTCGTTAAAAATAAATCTAGTATATTATGGTTTCTTGTTGGTTTTTTATTAATTTGGTCTAAGTTTAGATTTTGGATGGTATTGATAAACATTTCATTTATTTCTTTTGTGTTTTGGTGCTTTTCTTTTGAGTAGCTATTCCAATTTATATCAGGGAGGTTGAAGTCCCCCATTATCCAAATTATAGCATTTTTATATTTAGTTTCAATACTTGTCAGCTGATTACACAGATCAGACATGTACTCTGATGTTGAGTTTGGTGGTCTGTAAACACTGCCTACAATTAGTGGTTTGGAATTAGGTCTGCTTATTTTACAAAATACTGACTCTATGTTATTTTGAGGTTCTAATTTAATTTCTTCAGCTATTAGGGTAGATTTTATGGCTAGTAAGACTCCTCCATGCCTGTCTGACCTATCTTTCCTAAAAATTTCATAATTATTATTGAATATCTCTGTGTTGTAAATATCTGGGCTAAGCCATGTTTCGGAACCTGCAATTATGTCTGGTTCTTCATTATTTTTCATTTAACTTTGTTTATTCTAATAAAATTTTTAGTTTAAAACCACTAAATTGAAAACTTCTAATAAGAAAATAAAATTTATTAATACACTTTAGAATGTTAAAAATATACATACTGTCATTTGTAAAGTTATTAATGCTGTAGTAAAAGTGTAGTGTAGACTTTCTTTGCAGATGGTGTAAAGTAAATGTATGAATTATAAATAAGTTATTACGTATAATTAAGTTAATTGAGTAGGCCTGTAACTGCAAGCTACCAGTAACTTAGTAACTTCAGTTACTATTCAGTAGGTGAGTAGGGTAGGCTACGTGTAAGTTTTTATTATAAAAATGTAAAAATGTATTAGTATTACTAGTATTAGTAAAGGCCTATCCTATAACTAACATTGTAATGCCGTTTCTTTATAAAAAAAAAAGGGGGGGGGGGAAACCGCATTTGACTAGGATGTACTGTGTAAGCCTACCTATGGCCTATGACATATGCATTATGAATGCTAAGGCCTAAAAATTATAATACTATTTTTTTTTTTAGAAAATGTATCGGATATTTCCGTTTTTTTTCTTTGCAAAATGTGTTTTTTTTTTTTAAAGAAAAATATGCAAAAAAAAATAAATATAAAATTTAAAGGCTAAAAATTTAACAAAACATTTCTTTAGTTGTTGTTTTTTTTTTTAAATTAGAGACATAATATTTTGGCAACTAATAAGTAGGTTGAATAATTACATAGGCTTCCGAAGCTTTCGTAACACTATTTGCTGACGCCATATTTGTTTTCAAGTTTTCAAGAAAGTTTTCAAGAAAAGTGAGAAGAGTTCCTTGACATCATCAACATTGCCAACTCTAAAATATATAAAAACATGAGGCAGCTACCCCACAGAAAAAAATATAAATTATATTTCTAGTCTAGAAAATGTTTTAAAACACGGAAATAGAATAACTGTAAGGATCCCAAATATGCATGCCACCTTTATATTTTAACAATCTCTTTTTTCTTTCCTCAGTGATGCTCGTATAGTGCAAGGTAGTGGTGGAAAGGGGAAAATGCAAGATTACGGTTGGGTGGACATTATATAGATCTATATAATATTCTGTAAAATATACTATCTATATATTATAATCCTATAGATCTTGGTAGCCTAATAATAATCCTTAGCTATTGAAAAATCGTAATATTTATCGACTATCAAAAGTTGAAATTGTTGTATTCAAATGTAGCCTACTGACTAGGCCTACTGTATAATGTACATCATCAGCAATGTAGGCCTACACAATAGTCCACACCTCAACCCCGCTCTATATTGGTGCCTGGATATCCAGACTATATGCCTAGTCTGGAATTGGTGCTACGTACCGGGCGACAGTGCAAGTATACGCGAGCGAGCCCCCACGAAAATGATCCGAGAGGAATTCCGCATGTGGGGAGAAGTAGTGTAGTGCATGTGACATCGGAGACCGTATACCTTGTGCCCTTACGCTTGGTGGCTGGCGCTCGGACAGGATCTTGGTGTGACACAGACCCACAGACACCGTGATCCACCCCTGAACAGCGTTACGCCCTGCTGGAACTGAAGGTTCGTCCGTTTTTATTGTTGTTTTTTAGGACGGGCGCGTTGTCTTGGCCTTTACGTACCCAACTCCAATAGATGCATCTATATATGGTCAGCTATATTTTCCGGCATTTTAATTTCCCTTTGAATATGGAAATGGTGGGGTGCCAACTCACTGCCAACGTCATTCATGTTATTTAAAACATTAATAAAAATGCAAGACTAGACTCGGACCACGGATGAGCGTAGGACGCAATAATCTTCTTTATAGAAGGAGCGTCTGTAATGTATAAGATAAGATAAGATATCTTTTCTCATTCATTTTTTTTTCTGTAGTAGTTCACTTGTAGGTTTTTACATTTTCTTCTTTCGCTCTTTCATTTCCAGATCCGCATCCGTTTATTAGACTAGGACTACGCATGCGTGATTAATTTTTCAAGATGTCGTCTTTAGTTAGTATTTCCATATCGGTTGAGCGTAAAGTTGTGTAAACTTGTACTATTTGTACATTCGGCATAGTGCTAATGACAGTAAATAATTCACGTTTTTAACAGGGACTATGGAAAGCACAGACAATTTCATAGACCCACAAATTGAAGTAAAAAAGCTTCAAGAACTCGTTAAAAAGTTGGAACGACAGAATGAAGTATTGAGAAGTAAACAAGGACCAGGGGGGCTTGGTTCCCAACCACAGAACGGAGACTACGATTTTATTAATAAAAACAACAACCTAAACTCAGAAGATAATGTTACAAAAAACAAATATAGTGCCGAAGTGGGCTTAGATGATTACGACGATATCAATGTTTCAGATTTGTCTGTTGAAGATGAGGAGAGTTGGTAAGTGATTTTAGTCAACAATTCAATAATATAACTAATAACAATTAGGAATTAGGCAGCCTATTAAATTAACAAAGACTTAGAATAGAAGACTATCATAAACTCAATTTAATTCATTAATTAAATAACCAATGTGTACTAACTTATTAACCAACCATAACATTGATATTGACAGCACTTGTCTATGACTTATGATAATAAACTTTCAATGACAATGAAGAAAAACCAAAAGGCAGACCTAGTTACTTGCATGATTTTTTAAACATTTTTTAAGATGAATAAAACCTATTTCATGAGATAGAGGACATTAAATGCTGAATTTTGAGGCTATACATTGGTGTAACTTGTTCTATTTTTTTTTTTAAGTTTGATATGAAACTTTAAAGATCTTTTTGTCCTGAATACGAAAATCGAGGTTTCATTGAGCGGTTCCTTTTCTGTGATTTTTTATTTAATGTTGAATATTTGTTAATTTTGCATGTTTTATGAAATAATTTTACTTCCCTTGAGCACTTTGTGTTTTATTGTGTTACGTCCCTTTGGTTTGTTTATTTTTTTCACACATGTACTGCACGCTTCTCGGACCAGATTTTTAGCCATTATCGGTTAGTTTCTAAGCTTTCTAAGTATTTGTTAATCATTATTTTCGGTTAGTTTCTAAGCTTTCTAAGTATTTGTTAATCATTATTATCGGTTAGTTTCTAGGCTAGAGATGGGTTTTTGGCATTTTTTTTATGTTTACTATCAGTTAGTTTCTAAGGTTAGGGAGAGCTTTGTAGTTTTTTTATTTGGCTATACATAGCCAACCTGGCCATATCTTGGGACAGGAAGCATGCTAGAGGCCAGAGGCAGCAGATGTCGTGATCTAGGCTATACGATTTTGTTTCTTTTTTTTTTTCTTTTGTGCTATTTCAATATAGGCTTTATGCCATGAGTTTGATAAAACTGATAATAATGTTCATGTAGTATTAGTATCATCATTTTTGACATTTAAATGTTTGATTGGCCTACTTTCTAGGTTTTCTTAAGTTATCAGGACATTCAAACAATTTATTGATCTTGAATTTCAAATATTTAAATTTAAGTAGGCATAGGCCTATAAACTAAATTTGAGAAGTATAAAATAAAGTCTTAGGCCTAGACTGAAGTTGACTGTCCAATGTCTAAATTGACTCTAAATTCTAAATCCTAAACCTAGCCACATAGCACCTTATACTAGCAATATTGCCAATAATACAGAAATTATTCTTTGACCATACCAGAGCATACTGTCCATAGCAACCATGGCATAAACTCTAGAGCCATAGATAGGCTTAGTCACAATAGTGCACAACTGATATGTTTTAGATATCACAGAGTCATAACTTTTATAATGTAGGCCTACAAGTACTATAACATCTTTAAGTTACAGTATAAGTAAAAAAAAAAGTCGTAAATGGTCATACTGACTTCTAAAAAAAATATTTTTAATATATATTTTATACATTTCAGAATCGCAAAAAGCCATTATTTCATAATCAGGGTATTTTAAATCACAGTTCATACAATAAACATCTTAATTTACTCATTTACATGTGAGATAATTACATAATCTATAAAAATCGGCATCGAATTATAAGCTCATTAGGCGCTATCGAAAATAGGTTTTTGCAGACATTTCATAGTGTCGAAGACTGCAAAATTATAAAAATACCCTGCAATGTTTTACAAACAAACATTATATATGAAATTAAAGATCTAGAAATATTCTGTAAGTGCATGTAGGTTTCATTATGGTGCATTTAGACTAGAATACTTTAAAATATTTGTAAAAATAAGCTACTTAAAGCTGCTTTTTTAGCTTAAAAAAAGTTGCGATCTTTTAAAAATATTTATAGCCACGGGTTGCCTTACTTTTGCTTTCAATGAAAATGAATAGTAAAGTTTGATAGTACAAAGTTCCGATAACGTTTTTTAGTTTTTTCAAATGTATATATAGCGTTAGTCTAAAGAACTCGAAAAACCTGGCGAGTTTGTACAAAAGATGTCACATAGCAAAAAACAATATGGCGGCCGATTAATGCAAATACCTACAGCCCTATGACCCTATGTCCTATGTCAGGCTATGTATTGATGCATAACGGCAATACAAAACAGGAACATAACGTTTTAATTGATGCATAACGGCAATACAAAACAAAAACATAACATTTTAATGGTAATACTTTGGTTTAGCTGCCTCACAAAAAGAAGGGTTCTAAAAAATTCTAACTGAAAATTCTTTCTCGTGGAGCTATTGTCTTGGGAAAAGCGGCAGACTATTTAAAATGAAAAAAAAAATCATTTATATTGTGTTTAGCATAGGCTTGTGACGTCACACAGCCGAGCAACACGATAGATGAATGAAGTCTGCAGCAATTCCTAAGACACTCATCAATAGCTCCTAATACAAAAATTTTCAGTCGCAATTTCTTAGAACCGATACCGAAAAGGGGCCAAATAGCACGAAATGAATACAAAAATAAAATTATTCTTACCGTATTTCATATGAAATAACACAAAAAGACACAAAATCCTATTGTTCTTTCTTCCTACTTGTTGAGAACACCTTGTTTCTTCAGCATGTGCTATTCTAGACTACTTCCTGTCCCAAGATATGACCAGTTTGGCTATCTATAGCCAAATAAAAAAACTACAAAGCTCTCTCTATCCTATTAACCCAAACGATACTAATCATTAACAAATACTAAGAACCCATCCCTGGCTTAGAAACTAACCGATACTGGCTAAAAAATCTGGTCCCAGAAGCGTGCAGTGCATGCAGGGTGTGTGTGTTCGTTTGACATTATGCGATAAAAAATAACAATAAAAATAAACAAACCAAAGGGACATAAACACAATTTCCAAAGGAGGTAACGCCTGTTAAATTTACAACACACAATTTCAAAGGGAGGTAATATTTTTTAATAGAAAAAAATCAATTTTCAACATTTCAAATTTTTTTTTACATTACAGGAATAGAGCCGCTCAATAAAATCTCGATTTTCGTATTCAGGATAAAAAGATTTTTTAAGTCCCATATACTTAGAAAAATTCAGTGAGGCATTTAAACCAAAGTTTAGCCGTTTTAATTGATGCATAACGGCAATACAAAATAATAACATAACGTTGTAATTGATGCATTACGGCAAAACAATTATATAACTTCAGAAAAAAAGCCACAAATATTATTTGATTAACTGTGTATTGAGTTAGATTGTATTTATATATGTCATGTATGAACAGATTGTATATGTTATGTATGTACTGTGTACAGATTGTATTATATAAGCTATGTATGTACAGATTGTATTATAAATGTTATGTATGTACAGATTGTATTATTTATATATGTTATATATGTACAGATTGTATTATATATGTTATGTATGTACACCTGTATTGAGTTAGATTTTGTATTCTATATGTTATGTATGTACGAATGAGGTGTCATTGAAAAGATCTCATCTGGTTTAATCTAAAAGTATAGGTTTTGGAACTGTCCCTAATATATATAAAATGATACATACAGTAAAAATATATTTAATTCACATTAAAAACAATTGTATTGATTGTTTCAAATAGTCATCATTTAGTTTATTTTTAATTTAAAAAAAAACTCAATTAAAAAAAGTTGCTATTAAATTTAGGATTTAAAATGGTAGATTTGTCACTGTATCAAGAGTTTTGAGGAGTTAATGTCACCCACTCATCTACAGATCCACTAGTGCTAGCCCGAGCAGTGGTATTATCATTATTACTTAATTCATTATCATGGTTACAATCAGACTTAGATGGCTCTATTCTTTCAGCATCAGTATTTTCTCAACATTCCCATCACAATTCTATGTGGTGGGAACCCTAAACATTTGTAAAATGGCATACTTTTTGGTCAAATAAGAAGTAAAATGATGCAATTAAAAAAAAAATTATCTAAAAATACCAACCAAAGAGATAAAACTAGCATCACTATCAATCATGCAGCTTAATTGTCTTTATATTTGTAAATGAATGTCTATTAAACTGGTCTCTAACATAAGCTAACATTTTAATAAAAATTATTTTTAACCAAGTCATTTTAAAAATGATCAAGTAGATTAGTGACAACACATTTACATATATTCCATTAGTTTTAGTTTTATAAACTCAATACTAAAATTATATCTGTACCAGTTGATTTTTTTAATGAAGTCTCAAACAATTTGTTTGCTGCAGACATTTATAAAAAAAACAGGGGCATGGTGGCCGAGCGACAGAACATTTGGCTAGAGTACCAAAGGTCATGGGTTCCAATCCTGGGACTGGAGGGTGTTTCTGAGTCTATCAAGCTCTGATGGGTACCTAATATTAGTTGGGGTAAAGGATGTTGGGCATAGTGCAGGTCACACAATCCCCATAGTAAGCACAAACTGTTGGATGTTGTTATTGATAGATTCGGTCAAACAGGATACTTTAACTAATAAAAAAAAGGGCCACGTTGCTTTTAGTGATAGTTTGTTCAGATTGTCATTACAAAGGTCTTGGGTCTGAATACAGGTTAAGCACCATCTTTATTGTTAGTTTGGGGAAAATGAAAGGTGGGTAAGCATTATGCTGGTTGCACAAGCTCTTTGTATTCAGTAGCCACAGAAACTAATACATTTATTTTATTTTCTAGCTCTGTGGACTGACATAATCTGAACTGAACTTACTTTTATTTACTGTACAGCTTCACACTTACTTTTATTTACTGTACAGCTAGCACAGCTTCATCTTATTGCTGAAATGAACATACAGCTAATGTTATTTGAATGATGGAATCTTGTTCTTGTTCCTACAGGCTGTACACATCACCCAAAGCTGCTAGCCCTCAGCAGTCTAAAGAGCAGCTTTTGTCCTGGGTGCGCCAAGACTTCGACCATCCCAGCCCAGAGGTGCAGTCCTCAAGAAGAGCCCTCATCAGCAAATTGGAGGAAGTTGCTAGAAGTAACAATAGTTTGTGTTGTCAAACATTAAAAAAATAATATTTTCTTAATTTGTTTGTTAGTTCTACCATTCTAAAATATAATTACCCTGGTATGTTAAAGAAAAAAATATGAATACCTTGGTATGTAAATAAAATTATAATCATTTGTTTCAACTAGTGAAGCACAGTTCCAGTTCACCAGTTATCAGCAATCAACCCTATGCCAGTAAATCAGCATATGCCCTGACCCGGTCAACCGAGGAGGCAGGCAACACACCAATATCTAGACATATCTTACCAAGGAAATCGGGACTAGCTCAACCAGGTAATGCTGAAACTGGTACTTTACCAACTCATATGGAACTTTATCATGTCATGTAAACGATCTTTTGAAAGTCAACTCATTAATTGAAGAAAAGAAGGAAAAAAATGTTTTTATTAATCTTGTTGGTTTTACAAAAGTTTATTTTAGTCAATGTTATTTAATTCCTTTTCTGAACAGGGGGTGGCAAGTTGGGTTTTGATTCTGGAACATACACAAGACAAAAACGAACCAGTGCCCCCATGCACGGAGAAGGCGACCAGCCCCAGGAACAACACATTGCGTCTGACATTATTGAGATAGAAATACTTGCTAAACAACAAGAAGAAAGTAAGTTCAAGGATGAAATATTTATGATGTAATCTCACAATACTGAAGTAGGGAAATATTTATGATGTAATCTCACAGTACTGAAGTAGGGAAATATTTGTGATGTAATCTCACAATACTGAAGTAGGGAAAAATTTGTGATGTAATCTCACAATACTGAAGTAGGGAAATATTTGTGATGTAATCTCACAATACTGAAGTAGGGAAATATTTGTGATGTAATCTCACAATACTGAAGTAGGGAAATATTTATGATGTAATCTCACAGTACTGAAGTAGGGAAATATTTGTGATGTAATCTCACTATACTGAAGTAGGGAAATATTTGTGATGCAATCTCACAATACTGAAGTAGGGAAATATTTGTGATGTAATCTCACAATACTGAAGTAGGGAAATATTTGTGATGTAATCTCACCGTACTGAAGTAGGGAAATATTTGTGATGTAACCTCACAGTACTGAAGTAGGGAAATATTTGTGATGTAATCTCACAATACTGAAGTAGGGAAATATTTGTGATGTAATCTCACAGTACTGAAGTAGGGAAATATTTGTGATGTAATCTCACAGTACTGAAGTAGGGAAATATTTGTGATGTAATCTCACAATACTGAAGTAAGGAAATATTTGTGATGTAATCTCACAGTACTGAAGTAGGGAAATATTTGTGATGTAATCTCACAGTACTGAAGTAGGGAAATATGTGTGATGTAATCTCACAGTACTGAAGTAGGGAAATATTTGTGATGTAATCTCACAATACTGAAGTAGGGAAATATTTGTGATGTAATCTCACAATACTGAAATAGGGAAATATTTGTGATGTAATCTCACAGTACTGAAGTAGGGAAATATTTGTGATGTAATCTCACAATACTGAAGTAGGGAAATATTTGTGATGTAATCTCACAGTACTGAAGTAGGGAAATATTTGTGATGTAATCTCACAGTACTGAAGTAGGGAAATATTTGTGATGTAATCTCACAATACTGAAGTAGGGAAATATTTGTGATGTAATCTCACAATACTGAAGTAGGGAAATATTTGTGATGTAACCTCACAATACTGAAGTAGGGAAATATTTGTGATGTAACCTCACAGTACTGAAGTAGGGAAATATTTGTGATGTAATCTCACAGTACTGAAGTAGAGAAATATTTGTGATGTAATCTCACAATACTGAAGTAGGGAAATATTTGTGATGTAACCTCACAATACTGAAGTAGGGAAATATTTGTGATGTAAACTCACAATGCTGAAGTAGGGAAATATTTGTGATGTAACCTCACAATACTGAAGTAGGGAAATATTTGTGATGTAATCTCACAATACTGAAGTAGGGAAATATTTGTGATGTAATCTCACAATACTGAAGTAGGGAAATATTTGTGATGTAATCTCACAATACTGAAGTAGGGAAATATTTGTGATGTAATCTCACAATACTGAAGTAGGGAAATATTTGTGATGTAATCTCACAATACTGAAGTAGGGAAATATTTGTGATGTAACCTCACAATACTGAAGTAGGGAAATATTTGTGATGTAATCTCACAATACTGAAGTAGGGAAATATTTGTGATGTAATCTCACAATACTGAAGTAGGGAAATATTTGTGATGTAATCTCACAGTACTGAAGTAGGGAAATATTTGTGATGTAATCTCACAATACTGAAGTAGAGAAATATTTGTGATGTAATCTCACAATACTGAAGTAGGGAAATATTTGTGATGTAACCTCACAATACTGAAGTAGGGAAATATTTGTGATGTAATCTCACAGTACTGAAGTAGGGAAATATTTGTGATGTAATCTCACAGTACTGAAGTAGAGAAATATTTGTGATGTAATCTCACAATACTGAAGTAGGGAAATATTTGTGATGTAACCTCACAATACTGAAGTAGGGAAATATTTGTGATGTAATCTCACAATACTGAAGTAGGGAAATATTTGTGATGTAAACTCACAATGCTGAAGTAGGGAAATATTTGTGATGTAACCTCACAATACTGAAGTAGGGAAATATTTGTGATGTAATCTCACAATACTGAAGTAGGGAAATATTTGTGATGTAACCTCACAATACTGAAGTAGGGAAATATTTGTGATGTAATCTCACAATACTGAAGTAGGGAAATATTTGTGATGTAATCTCACAGTACTGAAGTAGGGAAATATTTGTGATGTAATCTCACAATACTGAAGTAGAGAAATATTTGTGATGTAATCTCACAATACTGAAGTAGGGAAATATTTGTGATGTAATCTCACAATACTGAAGTCAGGGTTCCCGCGGCCTCCTGAAATTTCAGGATGTCCTGAAATCCTCCTGAAATTGCAAAAAAGTGCAAAAACTCCTGAAAACCTCCTGAAATTTGAAATAATCTCCTGAAATGTCCTGAAAAATTGAGCTGACCCCTAATTGTTCCTTCTCCAACACGTGTCCCTATTTCAACAGCCCCACCTCGCTTATAATGCTTACTACGCCAAGCCTATCCCTTCTCGCTTTGTGACTGTAAAGATGGTATACATACAGCTCTTCCTCCTCTTTCGCTCCCTCTCCCACAGCTTGTTGTCTGCTAGATTAGATAATGATAAGGACTAAGCAAGCGTTTATAGAGGCGGCGGGTTTCGGAAAATGGCACGCGCGAGTCGACCCGAGCGAACTTGTGCGAGGAATGTTATTTTTTTTGGTTTACAGTTGTTCATGGAGGACGCGGGTCTCTCGAGGCGACAAATTTGCCGACCGGCGCGGGTAATTACCAGAACTAGTTAGGTGCCTATTTTCGCGATCAATGTTGAGAATGCCTGATTACGCTATGCGCGGCGCTATGCGCGGCGCCTACTAGTCTACTTGGGGTCAGCGAACCGACATAATTTGCCAAATTGATTTATTTTGAAATATATTTATATCAAAATACACAGAAATAGGTCGTTTTATTAGTTAAAAAGAAAACGATGACGTTTATGACGCTATCTTATCTTATATCATATTATCTTATTATGGTAAAAATTCCAGTTGGCCTATTTAGCTAGCCCTACTAGAGGAGTTGTTCGCGATGTAGGCCTACGCCGATTAACGCCGATATCATTATCAACTTTTTAAAGGTGTAGGCCCTACATGGTTTTACTAATTATTATATCATATGGGTAGGCCTACAATGTGTTTTTTTTTTATCAATGTGGGAAATGTAGGCAGAGGATTTTGGGTCTAAGCATAGGCCTAGCCGGTGTGGCCCTAGGTCTATCAGTTTATCAGTCTAAAGACTGGGCCTAATCTAGAAGTCTAGATCTAAGTAATTTGATTCACCAATACATTGATGAAATGCACTCAATGCTAAATATATCTGACTTGAAATCATTACAAACAATGTTAATGGTAATTAGGTTAAGGCACTTGCATAGCGCGTCATCAAAACCGTCATCAAAACCGGCGCCGTTCTGTCTAGAAAGCATAGGCAGGCTTACTTCAAAAGACTTTTTTTTTGTGTCTACCCACTATAGTTTTAGCCTACTATAGGGATAGGAACGTGAGCATGGACAGTGACTTAGATGTAGAAACAGATACATTACTTTGCCTTATGACTAATGGCTGTATTGATCGGTAGTTTTAAATAAGTGAAGCGCTGTGTTTGCCTTTTATGCATGATTGAAACCATTTTTTTTAAAGGAAAGTTTCCAAATTAGGGTGAATATTTAGTACCTTTTATGTTTAAAAGGTATGCATTTTTGAGAAGTTAAAAGGCAGTATAACCCCCCCCCCCCCCAAAGTCAGGATGCAACTCATCCACAGGTGTTGTGTTTTTTTTTTAATACGTAGTTTAGGGAGATATTATATGTACCAGTTCAGAATCAGCTACTCCCTCCCCCCACTGTGGACTATTTCCCCCTTGCACTATTTGCCCAAGACCACCGTAAGTATTTGCCCCTCCTTACCTAACTACACATGGCTGCTGTAAGGTTTTATTTTTGTAGCAGGATTTTAATAGGCTTAATGATCCTAATGATTGGAAAGTAATCAAATTGGATTATCTACATGTCAAATTGGATTATCTACATGTCCTTTACAATAGCAGTTTTTGTCTTGTCATAGTGATAGTTTTTTTTAACTTGTAAATCTGTAAGCTTTCTATTCTATATACTTTTCAATGTAGGCCCATATAAATATTTTCTCTATACTTGTTAATGTAACACTCTATATGTTGCAGATGCCCCTATACAGGACACTATATTTCCATTCTCTCCCCCCCCCCCCCGCCTTTTATTTTCATAAACCAAATTTCTTTTATTTGTACTTAAAAAAAATAATTTTAAGATTTCTAAAGACAGTTAAAGGACTCTATAGAATGAACATAGCTTAAAGTGTACATATTTAGCTTCCACATTGTAATACCCTTAAAAATATTTTATTTAATTTTATTTGTATCTGAGTCATTGTTTAGTGATGTAGTGAATTCGGTTTTGCCGCACCTCCTGATATTTTAGATTTTCTCCTGAAAAACTCCTGAAAACCTCCTGAAATTTTGATTTGAGTTTGGTGCAGGAACCCTGTGAAGTAGGGAAATATTTGTGATGTAATCTCACAATGCTGAATTAGGGAAATATTTGTGATGTAACCTCACAATACTGAAGTAGGGAAATATTTGTGATGTAACCTCACAGTACTGAATTAGGGATGTACCAGACCTGCCTACTCTCCCGCATTGTGCGGGAGTTCTACGCATTTGAACCCTGTTTTCCGCTTTTACGCACACCTTTAAAATTCTTCCGCTTTTTTGTTCCCCGCCTATGGATTTTTTTTCCGAAAATTGTTATTTTTTTTTCCGATCGATATTTTTCCGACACTTGCGAAAAATGCGAATCTTTATCTGTCCGCAAATCGCAAGTCGGAACTAAAATTTATTTGCATGGACATGCGCAGTATACACATTTCCCTTTATTTTACCATCGAATCGGCCAAAAAATGGCGGCACTTTCACTTTCTGGTCTGTGCCGGCCAAAAAAATCGGCAGATAAAAACTACGATAAAATAGCGATTTCCAATCCAATGTCTTATAATAAATATGGTTACTTCCTTTTACTAATAAATAATCTTCCGTTTTTCGCTCTTCTGTTCTTTTTTTTTAAAATTTAATTTTACAACGACGGTTGTCGAACTTGTTACTAGCAATGCAATGCCTAGGCCGCCCTAGGCTAATGCTATTACTATTGTATTGAAATGGAATAAACTAGATCATCTGGCTTACGTTATAAATCAGTTAGGAACCCTTTTAAGGCATGCTAATGCTATGTGACTCAGAATATAATTTTGTATCTACATATGAAAGACTGTTAGTTTAAAATTTAGATTTTGAGTGGGAAAGCTGATCCGAAGCTTCAGTCATTGACTACGTCATACTCAAACACTGTTATTTTGCCATTAAGTTAGGCTATATCGGGAGAATTATTTTTTTTCAAAAGCCCTAAATAACTGAAACCTCTATGTAAATATAATAATAAATAGTAAGTTTTTTATAAGATAAACAAAATATAAAATGGCTATTATTTAAATTCCATTATAATTTTTTTTAATGAAAATTAATATGTGCCTTTGAAAAGTGGAGTTTGGGGCAGGGGTGCCACTTTTCCGGATTATCCCGGAAATCCGGATTCGCGAGGCTAAATATTTTTCAGCTCCGGATTCGCGAGAATCAATTTACTTTGGTTCCGGATTCGTGGGTTAACCAACAAAAAAAATCTACGGGTCCGAAATCGCGGTACGAAACCCGGTTCGGTGAGAATCGGATCCGCTGGTAGGCGTACTGTAAACCATACCTAGATAGGCCTACAGTATTAGCCTATAAGTATAAGCTTAGTTTAATGAAATGTCACGCTATGTGGTTGGATTTTTTTTTTAATTCACAAAAAAAAATTTAATGATCGGAAAATAAAGTAGGCTACCTAAATTTTCCAGCCGCCTAGATTTTTATCGTCATATCGGTAATTGGTAATTCCCGACTCGGCGACTGTTTCACACCTCCGTGTAGGCTATACTATTAGTAGGCCTATATTAGGCTAGGCCTAACTATAAGCTTGTAATATGAAAGGTTATTGTCATTTCAATGGAAAGATTAAAACTGCTTTTTTTTTCCTCCATTAAAAATGCGTTTTTTATCAGCCCACTAAAATGAAGGCGACGAAATATGAATAAATTAATCTATTGGAGCAATGACACAGTTAGGCCTACTGTTTAATATAGCATATATGCGTTGCAGTCATATTTATTAGGCCTAATGATTTTAATGAATGGAGTAAAACTGTCGGTGTAGTGTTTAGAACAAGGCCTAGTCCTAGCAGTCACTTATGCTGGTGCATATTTTTTTCTAACAATATCGGACATAACAAGAAAATCATAAAATAATGTTGATTTAAATTAATTTCAAAACGAAGTTTTAAATTGTTAGTGTCGCGCATTCGCGAATTTGCTCATTTTCATAACAAAATAAAAATACGTCATTTCACTTAACTATATAGCCTACCGTAAAAAAAATGTGTATTAGTCCTTCAGTTTTTATTTTTTCCCTCTTTTCAGTTATTAGGCATTTGAAGTTACAGACTAGATTCAATAGTTTACTAGTTAGCATGTTATCCTAAATAAACTAAAGTTTCATATGCCTTAGAGTTAAAGTCACCAGGATTAGGATAGGCCCCTACAATATTTTAATTACATTTATTGGTAACTGACCTAGAAAATACAGAACCAAGTAAATGGGGAATAAAGAAACACATAATTATATCTTTAAAGTAGGCTAGCTTAACTTGAAAAAAACAAAAGGGTTATGATAAGATTAATAGGAATGATGTTATTAAATTGTTAAAATAACACATCTTTGTATGTTTAACTATGATTTTAGATTTGTCCATTTTTTTAAAAGATTTTTCAAGCCATTTATCAATAACCAAAGTAAGCTTAGGCCTAGCAATAACACAATCATATAAAACATTTTAAAGACATAATTTTCCTATCATAATATGCAGAAACATATTGTAAAAACAACATTGCTTATTGGTGTAGCCTATATTATATTAAATTATATATATATACCGGTATATACAATATGGTAAAAATAATATAAATTTTAGGAGTTGCGATAAATTTCAGGGTTTGTAAAATTTTGGAAATTAGGTTTCAGGGTTCAAGAAATTTTAAGAAAAGGATTTCAGGGTTCACTGCTTCAAGTGAGTGGCACCCACGGTTTGGGGTTAGGGCCTAATCAAAAATTAAAACGACTTTTCCTGTCATGTGCCCCTCCTTCTATAAACTTAGAGAGGAGACAATTTCTGAGTTTTACAAGTCTGTAAGACTTTATTTTTGTAAAGTCTGTGAATACTTGGTGCAAAACCTGCCCTTGGATGACCAAGTCCTTGTCAATTCAGTTGTAGTCAACCTTCATGAAAGAAAGAACATAAGTCTTCCCATCTAAATTACGACTTAGATAGGTTTCCAATGCTGATGGGGGATGCCGACAAGGATGTTATCCTTGAGCAGTTCGCCAAGCAGAGTACTGACTTGGATCTGCCAGTAAATGAACGGGTTGATCACAGCTGGACAAAGTTGTTCTCCGAGTATCCCCAACTCTCTAGTCATGAAGGGGATACTCACAATTCCCCACTCTAGCGCGCCTTCTGAGCGTATTATTTCAATGGTCAGGAAGACATGCACTGACCATTGCATTTAGAATGATGTTATTTCATGTAGATTAAATAGTATCATATATTATGCTGCAAACCTGTGTTTCTTTATAACTATGATAAAATAGTTTGTGTATAATTATAATTGTATTATTATGTATTTTTGTTATGCTGCTCTAAATCTCCCTCATCAGTTGGAAAATCTCCCACATAACTAGCCTCTGTCTCCCTCATGGGTCCAGTGGGGGGTAGGCAGGTCTGATGTACTGAAGTAGGGAAATATTTGTGATGTAACCTCACAATGCTGAAGTAGGGAAATATTTGTGATGTAACCTCGCAGTACTGAATTAGGGAAATATTTGGGATGTAACCTCACAATACTGAAGTAGGGAAATATTTGTGATGTAACCTCACAGTACTGAATTAGGGATGTACTGAAGTAGGGAAATATTTGTGATGTAACCTCACAGTACTGAATTAGGGAAATATTTGTGATGTAACCTCACAATACTGAAGTAGGGAAATATTTGTGATGTAACCTCACAGTACTGAATTAGGGAAATATTTGTGATGTAACCTCACAATGCTGAAGTACTCTGCTAACAAATTTCTGATATGTACAAAATTTAAAGGCCTTACAATATTGGAAATAAGGGATATGAAGGATTATTTTTGAAAATCTGATGTATGAATTTTTTTTTCACTCTTTTCTCTAGGTCTGAGACAAAGTATGACTCCAGCAAATAGAAAAGGTAGGAAAAAAAAATAATTTTGTTTCTATATGCATTTTTATACATTAATGCTCTGTGTAGATTTGTATAGTATGGTTGTGGATAACTCCTACAGTTGAAAGTATTATGTTGAGTGAATTTGTAGTTATAACAAAAACTCTTGTTGCTGTTTCTTTCAGCTTTGCCCACAAAACATGCTTTGATGGAAGGAGACAATGGTGCGAGATTAAGTCCTAGTCGATTTGATGGTAAGTCTGGACACAGTCCTTAGGCTTTCTCTAAATCTATTTATAATTTAGCACAGATTTGTTTTGAATAGATGTTTAGTCAAATATTGATTGGTTAACAATCAATGCAAACATAATATCAACATGTCTGGTTTCCATGAGTTTATTTATAGATTAGGTTAAAGTAATTATATAGATTGATAGGTGAATTGTTTGTTGGCTAGAGATTCCTAGACACTTGGACAGGCACTAAATTTAAAAAAACATTTACTGTACACTGCCCAGGAAAGATTTATTCTATCTTGTACATTGTTGAATTTGTCCATTTGAAATAAATAAATGTAATCAAATTATGCACAGATAAACTGTAATGAAAGGGCAATCAATAAATGAACACACATCCCCAAGTAATCTAGAGTTAATTCCCTTGGACGTTCTATAACTCTGTGTGTCCAACAAGAGTTTATGGATTTCCTGATGTTAATGAAATAATGCACAGCTGTGCAGTCTGTTGTTTGGTTTATATTGGCAGCATAACATGCATGATATGTCTGTTTTTAATGGCTTATTATTTGTTTTTAAGTAACATAAATTTATATGGCTGAAATGTGTCTGTATTTTTATTTAAACAAAAGTTGTGCTAAAAAAATAATTCAATTTGAAGTGAAAGGAGCAAAAAGTTAAAAGGAAAAAAAAGTTCATTTCTTGTTGTTGTTGTTTAACTGACCATTGTCCAACTATGCTTTCCATTCAGTAGAAGGTGCCTACATCTCCCATCACAGAGGAAGTCTTGGCTCAGATCACAGCACTCCACCAGACAGTCCACACAATAATCAACAATTCCACCTCAATAACTTAAATGGTAAGACAAAAATCTGTCACATCATGGCTCATTGGTTAAATAAACATTACCCTGTCTACCAATAAATGTATATTGAATAGAAAAATTGTAAGTGTTAGAGAGATTTATCCAATGGACTTGTATTATAGTTGCATAATATACTTACTTTAAAACTTATTGTAGAAAAAAAAAGCTATGCTGTTAGGATATTTATATCTACAATTCACAGGGAGATAACCAAATAGAAACCAGCACTAAGTACTTTCTATGTGTAGATTCACATAACCAAATAGAAACTAGCACTAAGTACTTTCTATGTGTAGATTCACATAACCAAATAGAAACTAGCACTAAGTACTTTCTATGTGTAGATTCACATAACCAAATAGAAACTAGCACTAAGTACTTTCTATGTGTAGATTCACATAACCAAATAGAAACTAGCACTAAGTACTTTCTATGTGTAGATTCACATAACCAAATAGAAACTAGCACTAAGTACTTTCTATGTGTAGATTCACATAACCAAATAGAAACTAGCACTAAGTACTTTCTATGTGTAGATTCACATAACCAAATAGAAACCAGCACTAAGTACTTTCTATGTGTAGATTCACATAACCAAATAGTAACCAGCACTAAGTACTTTCTATGTGTAGATTCCAGAGGACGTCGAAGTCTCCCTGCAACACCAGCCTTACAATACAAGTCCCACAACTCTAGTGACTCCAGTCTTGAGAGACACAGTGTGAACAGCGATGAGATGAACTTGGCGCCTGAGGCAAACAGGACAGCGTCCAGCAGGCTACAGCAGCCCAGCTACAGGGCCACCAGCAATATGACACCCAAACGGGCCGTCTCGTCTGGTCTCCTGCCAGGTCTTGCCCAACAGCAACAACAGAGAGGGTTGTCTCCCCAGAGGACCAGTGGCCTGCCAACCCCCAGGAGACAGATAATGCGACCCAACTCTGCCACTAGGTCATCCTTGCCCACATTTAAAAGGTAAATATTTGTGTATATACTAATTAGGTTAAGGGAGCAGTACTACCTAGAACTGACCGTAACTTTTATTTCAATTGTTTAATAAGTAAATATTGATCAAATTGGCTGAAATTTTGCAGACACTTTATAAACACATTAAGGTTTTATATTATGTTTAAAATTTTTTTATATTACAAATATTTAGGTCACAAATCTATTTTTAGTAACAGAGTGGAAAAATTCAAGATCGAAAACATAGGATACATTTTTTAGCTGTAACTTTTCACCAAACTGTCAGAATAAGTTTATATTTGCACAATATCTTTCTCATAGCTGTCCCTATGGTGTGAACTACCACAGATATTATATCCTAAAGCTTTCACCACTTATCACTCTGCAAAAATGACCTATTTTAATTCACAAACTATGACAGATAGGTCAAAGTTGATAGTTAACACTATAAACAATAATGTTTGAAGTCTGCACACAAAATTTGGTGATGATTGCTTGAAAAATGTTCAAAATATGACCCAAAAACCAATGGCGTACCGCAATTTTCGTCAAAGTTTTTAAAAGCCTTTTTTTGTCAAATTTAAGAGCTCATTTAAAGCAAAATTATGTCAAACCACCTTAGTGGCCCCCTGCTTGGAAGGGAATCCCTTCAGCTTCCTCCTGCTGCTCTTCTAAGGCAAGCCTCCTCCTCCTCTTTGCTCTTCTGGCCTCGAAAGATGCTGCAGTGGCCTGTCGCTGAGCATTGATGATACGCAAGAAGTCTTTATCTTCACAGAACTTGCGTGCAAAACACACAGGATTTAGGCCCATTTCTTTCATTATGTCTAGAAGTGATGTTGCCCCATCATTGCAATACTTACAGCAGCTTGCAAAACTGTCAATCCATAGTATCTGTTCTTTGGGCACAACCTCCATATCACGCTGTTCATGCTTTCGTTGGCATTTTGGGTGTACCCTTCTAGACACTTCTTCAAAAGTTCAGTTTTGGCGAGGTCTTTGAATAAAGGTTTGATGGCATCCATCACTGGCACTGGAATGTTTCTTGTATGCTTGTATTCATTCACATTTCCAGCTACCACAGCTTGCTTGTAGCCTCACCAATCTCCACAAAAACTATGCACCGATTATTTACATTTGTAATAAAACCAAAGATTTTGGTCGAGAATGGTGACGAAAAGTGGAAATTCTTGGAGACCCCCTACCCTGTTTGTCGGCCTGTATCTCAAAAAATATTCATCTCAGGAACATACTTTTTTCTGTGATTGAAAATAGAATAACTAAGCTTTCTAAACATACCAAACACATTGATGAATGAAATAAATCATTTTTTTTCAAAAATCTAGGTAGTACTGCTCCCTTAAAGCCTTAGTGAAAACTTTTTGTTTATTTAATTATTCAGATTGTACTTGTCAGAGGTTCTTAAGTTGTTTTTTTTTTTTTTTGCTGCAGAGCTAATGCTCCATCTCCCAGGCCACCAGGAGCTGTTGAAGAAAACAACTGGAAGGATGGGTGTTTTTAATGAAAGCAATCATTTACATATATATATATATTGATTCTGTGAATGCATTTAGGAACATTTATTTGTGCTTCGGAAAAAAAACACAAGATTCTGACTAACAAGAGATGCCAACATGAAAAGGTGTAAAAAAAAACAACTTCATTGAGCTGTCTGCAGTTTGGATTACTAAATCAGTTATTCACATTAAAAGCTGACTCTTGATATACTTAAATTTCTTTAGGAAGTGAATTTTGTGCCTAAATTGAAGTGACTTGTCAAGGTGACCTTGAGGTAATCTTATTGAAACATTAATTGTGCATTGTTTTTGTTTTTTTATTTGGCCACATATAGAGATGAACATTACAAGAAAAAGTGAAAAGTAGAACGCTTGCCAACTTCAAGCTGGTAAAGCTTGCCAACGTCAAGCTGGTAGAGTAATACTTGACAGTCCTGATACTTTGAGCTGTCCATTGAAGACATTATTTATAGTAACTATGGTACTAAATATTACTAACAAATTGTACTGTTCATACTTCTGTAATGGCAAACACAGTGGAAACTGTCTCTTAACATGTACAAGTTATCTTAGTTTGGTGAAATAGTCTGTATACAAGTAGCCATTGCTATTGCCTAAGCCATTAACATTTGTTTGTTTGTGTGTGTGTAAACACCAGAAGAAGAACTTATTGTGCTAGAAACTCTGAGGTTTTGGTGTTGGCTCTAGATTCTCACCGAGGGTAGTAAGACTAAAACAGTGTAGATTTCAAATCAGCCATTTCATTGAACATCTCTCCAGTTTCTTCCTGCCCACCTAATACATCTGTCCATTTTGTTTCTTCTGACCTCAACGTCCTGACTCAAGCAATTAGGATTTGTAGCTTTGCATTCAGATATTAGTTTCCTTGTTGTTTCGACTTTCTACATTTTATTGTGACTAATGCCAGGAGACCATTTTTTTTTAAGGAATCAAACTTAGTGCTTTCACAATTTGTTGGCAGATGTTTGAAAATGTTTGTCTGGGTGTCAAGGTTGATGTTTGAACCCTAATCCTCTGGTAGAACTGTGTCACCTGTCATGGGTAGAACTGTGTCACCTGTCATGGGTAGAACTGTGTCATCTGTCATGGGTAGAACTGTGTCACCTGTCATGGGTAGAACTGTGTCACCTGTCATGGGTAGAACTGTGTCACCTGTCATGGGTAGAACTGTGTCACCTGTCATGGGTAGAACTGTGTCACCTGTCATGGGTAGAACTGTGTCACCTGTCATGGGTAGAACTGTGTCACCTGTCATGGGTAGAACTGTGTCACCTGTCATGGGTAGAACTGTGTCATCTGTCATGGGTAGAACTGTGTCATCTGTCATGGGTAGAACTGTGTCACCTGTCATGCTCACTATGTGTGTGTTGTAATGGTGACAGAATGCAGGCAATCAGAAATAACGGAGAATTGATCTGTTGAATTTAGAAATTGTGTGAACAAATCTATTTTAACAGTCTTGTAAGGAACAAGTAACATGAAAACATGTGTGGAACCTCTAGCCGTAGCTGGGAACCTTTAGCTGTAATTAGGGGCTGACCCTAGCTATATTCGGGGGCTTCTAGCTTTAGCTGGGAACTTCTAGCTGTAGCTAATAACCTTTAGTGGATTCAGGAACCTCTAGTTGTCATTGGGAATCTCTAGTTGTATTTTGTAGCTGTAGCTGGGAAGTTGTAGTTTGTTGTTGGGAACCACTAGCTTTAGCTAGTAAGCCTGTAGCTGAGAACCTGTATCCCTGGTAGCCTCTAGCTGTAAACATGAGCATTGACTTTCCAAATGATTTCCCCGTGATGTTTGACTCAATTCATGTGCATGCTTGCTACACACAAAACTTTGTATTTAAACAAATGTACATTTTGTTTCGCACCTTTAATTTGTGTTTTTTTACTTTACCACAAGAGGACACTGGGTACAGGAAGTGCTCTTTATAAAAGTTTTGATTTATTCTGTCCTGCTGTGTTTTGTCAAACTATTGACAATGATTGAAGTGAATGATCTGTACCAGATCTCATACTTATTTATTTTTAATCTGCACTATTCTAGTGCCTTAGTTGAACTTTGATGAAAACACTATGTAGGTAAAGTAGGGAAGAGTCCATCGCCCATTTTTCTCTGCTGAACTGAATATTGGAAGAAAAAACCTGGACGAGGTTTGATCATTTCAATAACATTGTTTTTTAACATTTTGTTATTTATATTTATAAGTAGAAATTTTCTTAGACTGCTTGGTGTTTGTATATTTATTTATTTTATTTTTGTTGTGTCCTACATTTATTCTGAATGAGAGCCAAGTAAGGGACACAATCTCTGTACAGCATTCTCTGATTCTCTGGAAGATTTAGAAGAATTTTTAGACATTTAAAAATGGGTGTGTTTTTTTTTTAAAACCCATAATTTTAGGCCAATTTTTTTTTTGGGGTGGGGGGGGGTATATATAGTGGTGGCTCAATAACATCGGTTGTGTTACATTATACAAACATTTGTCAGAAGTCTAAATTCATTTTGACAGTTGTCATAATAACAGTAAGGTGGATAGTTTCTAGAGATAAGTGTAGACAATCTGTTTCCCTATTTGTACAAGTCACCAAAATATCTGCTGAGAATAACAAGGCTTTAGTGTCCATAGTCAGCAAAAAATGTTGAATTCTGTCGTGGGTCTCGGGTGCATGGTTGTATGCAGCTGCGTGGTTGTATACAACTGCGTGATTGTATACAGCTGCCTGATTGTATACAGCTGCTAGATTGTCTGCACCTGCATGATTGTATATGAATCATACAGTTATGTAGTTGTAGTGATCACTTTATTGCTACTGATGAGACAAATAAGTGAGAACTCCCAGAACATTACAGCTGTATAAATATAGTCTACAGCAAAACCTAAAGATTGAAAAGAAATTCAATTCCTGCAACCTGTTGCCTTGTTATTTCCAGCAGATGAACCATTGATTGATGGCCTTCTGTGATACTTTTATTTCTTCATATCATTTTGTCATGACTTTGAATGACTTGCTTGTTTGTTGAGTACATCATGAAATCATTTCAGTCCAACAGTGTACCATGTTGACTGGTGTAGTGGCTGTACTTTTGATGGCTTTTGATTGGGGTTTGGTACATTATCCTTTAGTTCACTGTCATGTATCTCTCTGTGTACTTCTAGAAATCCTAAAGCTCCTTAGCCAAAATATTTTATACTAAGAATGCAATATTTCTGGTGGCCGGCATGAGATCAGGCTATAGCCGCTTTATTTTACATGTAAACTAGACATAGTTCAATTTCACTACAGGTAAACTAGACATAGTTCAATTTCACTACAGGTAAACTAGACATAGTTCAATTTCACTACAGGTAAACTAGACATAGTTCAATTTCACTACAGGTAAACTAGACATAGTTCAATTTCACTACAGGTAAACTAGACATAGTTCAATTTCACTACAGGTAAACTAGACATAGTTCAATTTCACTACAGGTAAACTAGACATAGTTCAATTTCACTACAGGTAAACTAGACATAGTTCAATTTCACTACAGGTAAACTAGACATAGTTCAATTTCACTACAGGTAAACTAGACCTGGTTCAATTTCACTACAGGTAAACTAGACATGGTTCAATTTCACTACAGGTAAACTAGACATGGTTCAATTTCATTACAGGTAAACTAGACATAGTTCAATTTCACTACAGGTAAACTAGACATAGTTCAATTTCACTACAGGTAAACTAGACATAGTTCAATTTCACTACAGGTAAACTAGACAGTTCAATTTCACTACAGGTAAACTAGACCTGGTTCAATTTCACTACAGGTAAACTAGACATGGTTCAATTTTATTACAGGTAAACTAGACATAGTTCAATTTCACTACAGGTCAGGTAAACTAGACATAGTTCAATTTCACTACAGGTAAACTAGACATAGTTCAATTTCACTACAGTTAAACTAGACATAGTTCAATTTCACTACAGGTAAACTAGACAGTTCAATTTCACTGCAGGTAAACTAGACATAGTTCAATTTCACTACAGGTAAACTAGTTCAATTTTATAGTCTAGATCAGATTCGACAACCTATGGCAAGAGTGCCAAGTCCACGCGTGCCAGACTTGGCACGCAGAGCTATTTTAAATGGCCCGTGGAAGACCTCCAAAAAGGCAATTCAAGTATCTTCTTCAAGAAATTCAGTGCCATAGGAGGAGTGAATTTTAAAATATTGGCATGCTGAATGAATTAGAAATCCTAATTTGGCAAACTAGTATCTAAACATTGCCCAGCCCTGGTCTAGTGGATAGAATATAGTATTGCCATTATTGGAAACCCAATATCTAGTTTTTGTGGTTGCCGAAGTGATGGGGAGGGGGGGGTGTTTAAACATTGTCAGAGAGTTCAGAGAGTTGATTTCATTTTACTTAACTTCAAAGACACCACCATATGTAATTTCTTTATTTTCTGTTTTAAGCAATATTTTGTCTGTATTTCAAATCATTGATATTTCAAACTTTTACCATCTTCATCGGGTAGTTGTTAGTTCACAATTGTTAGTTCACAATTGTTAGTTCACAATTGTTAGTTCACAATTGTTAGTTCACAATTGTTAGTTCACAATTGTTAGTTCACAATTGTTAGTTCACAATTGTTAGTTCACAATTGTTAGTTCACAATTGTTAGTTCACAATTGTTAGTTCACAATTGTTAGTTCACAATTGGTAGTTCACAATTGTTAGTTCACAATTGTTAGTTCACAATTGTTAGTTCACAATTGTTAGTTCACAATTGTTAGTTCACAATTGTTAGTTCACAATTGTTAGTTCACAATTGTTAGTTCACAATTGTTAGTTCACAATTGTTAGTTCACAATTGTTAGTTCACAATTGTTAGTTCACAATTGTTAGTTCACAATTGTTAGTTCACAATTGTTAGTTCACAATTGTTAGTTCACAATTGTTAGTTCACAATTGTTAGTTCACAATTGTTAGTTCACAATTGTTAGTTCACAATTGTTAGTTCACAATTGTTAGTTCACAATTGTTAGTTCACAATTGTTAGTTCACAATTGTTAGTTCACAATTGTTAGTTCACAATTGTTAGTTCACAATTGTTAGTTCACAATTGTTAGTTCACAATTGTTAGTTCACAATTGTTAGTTCACAATTGTTAGTTCACAATTGTTAGTTCACAATTGTTAGTTCACAATTCTCAAGAATTTTTATGTTAATGTCCAAACTTTAGAAGTTGATACTAATATCTAAACTCTAAATTTTGTCAATGTGTGAACTTTGAACCCAGCCAGTAAATTGTTTGTATATTGTTTTGATGAAACATTTATTTTGTTTGACCACATATTGACAACATTGTGTATCTCTATTTCTGTATGTGTATTTACATTGGACTATTGCATTAGTTTCATACATTAAACTTATGCTGATCAACTCACTGTGTCTGTTGTTTGATTATGTTGAAGCATAGAGTAGAGAGATGGATTAATTTGGCTTGTAAGTTTACAGACGTTCCCTCTAAATAGAAGATTAGTACTATTTTTATTACGACCTAGGTCCAAATCTCCTGATGGATTGGTCGGCGGCAGGGCTAGAACCCTGGTCATTGACAGTCCGGTGTAGGCTTTTAAGCACAGGACCAGCCATATGACAATGGTCATCGAGTCAATCTTTTTTTTTTAACTGTTAAGAGATTTGTGTAGAATTTTTATAATAGATAGGCCTACCGGTACTTATGATAATATATAGTATATAGATATTTTAATTCCGATGGAAATATGGAACGGACTTATTGAAAAGACATGATGGTTTGTTTAATTGTAGAATGATGATATTGAATTGAACAAAATCCTATTGGGCAACGTCCACTAAATCATCCTCTCGCCCCTTCTCCCACGACCCGATCAGAATGCTTTCTTTTTTCTTTACAAAATTGTAAGTGTGTCATCTGATAGTTTCAAACAGTCCTTAACCTTGACAAAATGGCGAACACCGGTAAACGCACCCCCCCCCCTGGCTTTTTTTTTAACCCTGGCTCCTCTTTACTTCAGACTTGGCACAAGTTCATGGCGCCTGAACAACAGTTTGACAAGTTCATGGCGCCTGAACAACAGTTTGACAACATGCAACTTTTCTTTTAGAAAGTGTGAAGCGGAAAAAAACAGTCTGGTCTATTATTAGATTATAATGAACCCCTCTTCTCCCCACCCCCACCCCCGTCCTATACACACAGACACACACTTGTCAAGTCGCCGCTCTCATTCTGCCTGTCCCACAAAGAAATTACACAAAGTGACCAACTTGGAGCGCCGTAGTTTTACCCGGCGTGATCCGAAAATTAAGACTAACGATGATCCGAAAATGACCGCAAGTGGCCATGTAAATGTCACACCTGTAAAAAGGGCCGTTTATCTTCCAGGCTTTTCTTCTTTGGGAAACTGGTGCATGTCGTTTCAGTCAGTGTCACCAACAGACGATACTTTAGCTGTCTGAACTGTCTGTATTTCCTTCTAGTCTACACTCTCTCTCTATCCCAGCAACGCTTTTTTCTTCTCTCTCACTCCAACTTCTGCCCCACCTCTCTTTCTATAACTGGCCTAGTTATTACAGGAAAATGTTTTTATTAAAAGTTAATGTGTGACACTCACATAAAGGGAGAGAGAAACTTATCTTATAAGTTTACAGACGTTCCTTCTAGATAGAAGATTATTACGTCCACTTGGCCCAAAACTCCTGCAGGGCGACAGGGTGGCAGAGATAGAACCCGCGACGTGTCAGTACTGTCAGTTGGTTTTTGGTTGACAGTCCGGTGAACTAACAGCTGGACCAGCCGGCTTGACTAGAACATCCAACTTAAATCCAAGCTGGCCCACCACGTCGTATCGACCAAGAAAAAACCTGGGAAACACGTGTTTTTTTTTCGTTGTCGATAGGACGCGGTGTGCCAGCTGGTATAGGAGAATAAAATAGAATGAGAGTAAGAGAAGGGGGGAGGGAGATATATATATATAAAGAGAGTTAAATGAAAACAGAGACAATGAATTATATAAATAAAGAGTTACAATAAATCCCTGGCAATTTCCTAAGTCCTACTGGTTTTAAAAGTCTAGTCAGTACTTGACATACTATTACTATAGGAGTAGGCCTATAGGCCTAAACATCTTGTCATGTGGTTTATTCTTATTGCTTTTTATATAGCAAACAGACCATACATTTCTTATTGAAGTTAAATTGATCTGTAGATAAAAGGTTAAAAACACTTTTCCTATTATATATCCCAGAAAGGCATACGGGCATGGAATGGGTTGCCCGAATAAATCTGGTAAATAAAATGTAGCATTATATATCACTAGGCCTAATCAAAATATAAGACTATACTCAAACTACAGATAAGCGTAGGACGCAAAAATTCTACTGTGTAGAAGGAGCGATTGTGACATATGAGATAAAGTATAAAGAGAAATGTACTGTTTGTTCCTAAAATAAAAGTCTTGATTTTCATTGTGTTCCGTCCCCTGCCCATGTAACCAAACGTTAATCTAGGTCATGCTATTCAATTATCACCATCTTACGGCCGGAGGGGGGGTCACGAGACAGTTACGACTTCCTGTTGGTCTTCATTCAAGAAAATTGAGAGAGATTGGGGAGGGGGGGGGGGGCGGATAGAGTTGGCAGACGACACTGTCAACCAATTCAAAGAACTGGCAGAAATCTCCAATTTCGCGGTCAAATCTTTTTAGTCTCGTGGTCGTTGGGATACCGAGCACTCTATCACTATCATTTGTGGGGTGGGGTGTCAGTGGGGGGGGGGAGATGTGTGGGAGGCTGGAAGGCAGTTAATCATACAATTTGCACAAGCTGCAATTAGACAATTGACTTCCTCCACTAAGTCGGACGGGGGGAGATAGGAAACGGTGAGAAGGGGGGAGATGGTAGGGGAGAAACTTTAACCGGTCAAGGGAAGAGCATCCATTCTGTCTGAATCGTTGACGCAAGAGAGTGAAATTATAGGAATTATCTCCCCTTGGACAAGACGCTCTCCCCCCGTTGGGAAAGAAAAAAGTAACAGAACGATTCTCTAGTCGCTTGAGTGGGCGTTGACCAAATTGTTAGAAAGTTTTGACTTGGCGCCCAGTGAATGCTGGGTGTGTTGGCCACATCCTGGGCGAATCTTTCAGCGGAGGTGAAGGCGGCTACCTAATGGAGAAAAAATTGTCGCACTGGTCAAACAGGTCATTATTAAAAGAAAAAAAAACAATTTCACCGATTACAATGCGTGCAATTATGTTTTAATAGAAATAGTGGACACAATCAAACGATTGGGTTGAGAATATTTTGTACTAAGATTTGGTTCAAGGGGGGGGGGAGAGAATTCCATAACCAGGACTTTAATTATCTTCTCTTGACTTTTTCTTTATTTTTTTTAAATGTGTAAAACTCCGCCTTTTCTGTGTAGTGATGAACAATGAAGTGCAGAGACAGAAATGGCCACAAGTCCACAAGAAAAGTTCAACACCAGATGTTTGCCGCCATACACTGGGATCCTTAGTTCAGGACCAAGTTGGTTTTAGTGGGGCGTATTGGTGGATTAAATATGAACAAATAAACCATTGACACTCTTTGTATCATTCATGTTTGAACTACGGAATATACTCTGTGTTCTAATCTATAAACATGAAGTCAAGAAAGATTCTGTAGAATTGCTTACAACTCCACGGGCCATCTGTTGTCTGTCTAGGTTCTTGTTCACTACAATAACTCAAGCCACTCAATGTAAGTTAAAAAAAAAAATCAAATGATTGAGCTTGTGTAGGGGCCTACAAATAATATTAACAACATCACTGGTAGTTAAGCAGAAACCAACCACCAACCCAAACTGCTTTAATACGCTTACATAGGATTTGGTTCAGAAAGTACCAGAAATGGATTTTCCCGAAGTTTTCCGAATGCAAAAGAAAATGCGTACTTGAAAATCGAAGAAAGTACGAGAAAGCATATCTGCATTACGTCATGATAAATAAATATACAATTACTCTCTACACCAAAACCAAATGTTAATAAACAGTTCTACAGAAACTAGCGACACAATCTCTAATACAATACACAAAATATTTTTACATCCTTAATGCTATTAATTTACTACTACAAATTATTCTACAAAATCTGGCCCCCAAATATTTTTTTTCTCAACCGATTATTTTAATACTTCAACTTCGCGACCAACCAGCCTACAATTAACATGAAATAATAATGTCCACATAATTCTCATGATTATTGATGACTATACCCAAAGGCTGTTTATACAATCAGATTTAAAATATCACAAAATGTCCACTTGGGGGTCACTGTCATTGTTTTATTGCTAGTACAGCAAAACATTCTTACCTAAATTTTTTTGTTTGTTTGTTTCTCACCGACGACCGTTGGCATGAAAACTTCTCTACATCTGGTCCGAAAGTCTGGAATCTGCTCCCACTCCAGCTGAGACAGACAAATTGAATTCAATACTTTTTAAAAATGACTTCAAAACTCATTTTTTTAGATTTACCTTCGTTAAACATTTTTTGTTATCCCATCTGTTTTACCTTTATATTTGGATCGGTAAATACTAGAGTCTATATTTAGATCGGTAAATACTAGAGTCTATATTTAGATCGGTAAATACTAGAGTCTATATTTAGATCGGTAAATACTAGAGTCTATATTTAGATCGGTAAATACTAGAGTCTATATTTAGATCGGTAAATACTAGAGTCTATATTTAGATATATTTTGTAAAATTTTCAGATTTTTTATTAGCCCCATATCCTTTGATGTAATGAAAATTTTTTATATAGGGTACTTATTAGCCTAGATAATTATATCTATGTTCTTGTGTGAAAAAAGGCTCTCTATACTCTATGCATGTTTTGGCAGCTCAATGTTAAATGCGCTCTTTATTGTGTTATGGACCTCTTTAGGTTGATTATTATTACGACTCGTTAAATCGGATTCAATGAATATAGTTGTATCTTTATTAGAAGTCTCTAGATTCTGCTAATCTGTAGCCCAAGCTAGGGGTTCTTTGACTGACAGGTCTATGCAGTAATGTAGTTATATTCGTGATAATTATCTTCAACACATTTCTCAACAATGATAGATCAAACAACTCCAGTTGTTGAATAAACAATTTTATTTAAATTGTAGACTCAATATAAACGATCTATAAACTTCATCAACTGATGGCAACATAAGTTTCAATACAATGGCATACAATATACAAATGAATATAGCGACTTCACTCGACAAACTTCCGAACTGAACTAACTTTAAGGAGGTCGGGACTTAACAAAGAAAACTATCATCGAAGATTCTACAGGGTCTTAATACGCATTTTAACCTCTTTCTCTATAATTACTACGATCCAGAATTATCCTTCAATTTCCACGGGATTTGAACGAATTATTTTATTTAAACTGCCCTCAGGGCATAAAGGTCAAACCTTGGTCGCTTTGGACTCTGATACGCACTTGTTAAGAGGTCAATGCCTTACTACGTCATTCATTTATGACCGATATTCGTAACATCCCCCCCCCTTCTAAAGTTTTATAATTATTTCTTTTACATTTGAAAAAATGTTAATTTTAAGGAATAATTATAAAAGAAAATATTCCGGGGAAAACAATACAGTTCAATTGGCGATCCCAATAATTCAATCGAACTGATAACAATAACATAATAATATATGCAATATAAATTCATCTTATCAAATGGCTTAACTATAGTCATTCAATCATTCAATTTTTAATTCAAAACAATGGACAATTAAATTGTTTATCTAAATCTTGTATACAAGAAAAATACATAATCATTCTTAATAGATATAATATAATACAAGTTAATAACTTCTATTACATGAACATTCCACGTTAATAAAAACCTCTCTCGTCCATTTAATTATAAACTAATATCTTTTACATTTGTAATCAAACAACAAAAGAAAAATCACTTAATGTCTATTCAGACACGACTTATTTTTTCATAAGCAGAAAAAAAACAAACGCTCTTGATGAAAAAAAATACTACTAGGCTTGACCTAATTACACAACAACACGATCATTTTCTCGACAGTATTTTTTTTTTCATGTTTGTAGGCTGGACAACATTAGACAACTGTCTGTGACGCGACACAGAAATTGAGGTCAATTCCGCCTTTCTCTCTCTCTCTCTCTCTCTCTCTCTCTCTCATTCTCAATTGATTTTAACAATGTTGACATCGCTATGCAAATTTACCTCATCACAGCCTAGGTCAAAAAAATATTGCTACGCGATTAAATAGTTATCGTAACTAAATGAGCATTATTTAACAACCATTATCTTCTCAAAGTCAAATTCATTTATGTTATTTTAAGAACATTAAACATAGTCTGTTCACGAATTAAAATAGTTTATAGACAATTTCATTAAAAATAATTCAATTTCTCATTTTACCATGACCTTTTGACATCATTATTTTCTTTTTAAAAGAGTTCACATTGAAACATTCTATCTTTCATGCAGACATGGATTTACTTGAAACAAATTTGGTTAATTTACTTAATTAACTATCAATCAAAGCAGATTATATTATCTTCATACAATCTTAGTACTAAATAGTAAGTACTTATTTTCTTTTAATTACATTAAAGACATTTCAATTACAATATTACTGAAGTAGAAAAGAGTTAAGCATAGGCTACTATTAATTTTTTTTTTCAGAGCGAAATCAATGTAACAATTTATGTACAAAACAACTGCTGGTTTGACTGTTGTGGTAAAACATTCCATTTCCAATCTTTTCAGTGGTGTACATTGCTCTTTTCCATTTTCCATAAAGGTTTTATTCATAGGTTCTAGGTTCCTGTTACTTCCACAGTGTTCAGGTCTACCCAGTCTTTTGCTTGTCAATACAATTCATTCAATCTATTTTAACTAATACAGAAAAAATATAGATTAGTTTTACAATCTTGACATGAAATCCTTAATTAATCATACATTAGTTGAACATTGGTGTGTCAACATTATAAATTCTCAACCATGACATTCTCAACCATTCTGGTTTACAGTGTCAAATCAGTGGCACATATCCTAAATTTATACAAACAAGGATACAAAGTTTTATTAGTTTCTACTTCTGGTCTGCTTTTCATGTAACAGTATCCTAAAAGTGAAAACATCATATATAATACATTTCTTGGAATTCTTGTTAGTCATAGTTCTGTCTTGCTGCAACTATTTTTACCCTACATTATCATACATTCAATGATAATATAACACATGAATAAATTCACATAGAAGAAATTTGCATCTTGACTCAGTGCAATTATTTCAACAACAGTACATGATAAAATATTTTCCATAGTACAATCATAAAACATTTCTCAATACTTTAGTGATAGAAAATTCTCTTTTCTCAAAACCATTTACATCTTTTTCAATCAAATTATCCTCTCTGCCAAATGTTTCAATTATCATTTCCAGAGATTCTCAAACATATCTTATAATCAGTCCACATTTATAATGTCCTCTGATTTAGAAACCAATTCTGCGGATAAAACTGATCTTTTTCTCTTATAGCAATTATTTTAATGCTCAACCTAACAAGTTTGTTTAGAAATATCACACTATAATGATATTTACTCTAACAATACTTTTACTCATTCCTTTTTCATCACAAGTAAGGGATTTAGTTTTAAAATAGTAAGTTTGGTAACTAACTATCAGTGAATTTGTTATTCAATTCATCCTGTATTCCAGGCATGAATTTTACAATTAAGAGTAACAATGTTAACAACATCAAGCTTATTCCAATTGTTTTCAGAAGGTAAGGCTTCATCATTTTCAAATGATATAATATTTTTGCCTTTCTTTCATCACACAACAATGGCATCTGCATGTGAGCAGTGTACAATTTTTTTCTAACAAACACAGTTATGTCAGACAAAAAATATATGTACTTATCTAGGTACTTGATCAGCCCAAGGAGGTCCAATTCGGTCGGCCATTCCTCTTGAAGTATTTTGAGTGGTCCTTGGACAGTGGGTCCAAAGATTGGTCCATAGGCTCCTCGACTTTCCGGATGGGATTCAGTTGACATCTCCTGCTCCAGGCATAAGTTCTTTAGGACTGGATTGAAGAGTTCCGAGGTGAAGTTGGTCCTTCGATCTGTCGGTATGGATTGTGGTAACCCATAGCTTTTGGTAGTTTCGGTCCAGCTTTCCGCACTCGTTTCTTCAGTGATGCTCCTCAAATCTTCATCTGTACCGGCAACTGCAGGTTTGCATTGTTGTTTGTTCATGCTGTGGTCTATCTGTTCATAGACATCAGTAGTAGGACTTTCTTTCTCGTCGACAGCTTTCTCATGCAACTGTAGCAACTCTGGGTCTACTTTCTGCTCAGCAATCATTTCATTTGGTGATGACTTCTTTGATTGTTCATTTCCTTTCGGACAATCATCAATCTTGGAGAAAATAGTAGTATCAAGTTCTACTTCTTCTTCCTCTTTCTTCTCTCGTGGGAGAATTTCTTCTTTCTTTTTCTTTTCTTGTGAGAGAATTTCTTCTTTCTTTTTCTGTGGTGTCATACCATTTATAAAATCACCTACAGGATAAAGTTCTTTTTCTTTTCCTGTCTCCACCATAGGACTAGGGTCTGGATTTTCCTTTACAATCAGTTCAGGTCTCACCCTCCCTTTCGCCAAATCATTTGCTAGGATAACGGATATGCCCTCAACAGGAAGTTTTGATATTACTCCAACTGTCACATATCCTGTCACCAAGTCAGATGTGAGGTATATCCTATGTAGAGGTATTTCTTCTTTCCATTCAAAACCTCTCAATAGGACGGTCTGTCCTGTCAATGTATTATCATTCAATGGTAATACATCTTTAAGCAGCAGTGTTAATGATGCTCCTGTGTCTCGTAATATTTTTACGGACTTCAGTGGTCCTTCCTTTTGTAAGGCCACACAACCTTCACTAATGAACGGTTGAAAACTGCACAGGGTCTCTGTGTCAATTTTATTCTTCCCTTGACCATGACTTTCGGGTGTTGTTTCATCTTTCGATGACTTCAGACTCTTGTTCGAGTCAAAAATACTTTGGTCTACTTTTTCGTCTCTGTGGACTTGGACAATTAATCCAATAGTAGCCATTCTGTATTTATAATCAGGATATTTATCCTCATTATCTTCAGTTGTAGATTTCTCTACCTTCTGACTTTTGCTCTCAGGCAAATCCACCCTCAGTGTTTCTGGTTTAGAATAATCTTTCTTCGAATTCAGTTCGTTTGTATTTTCGCTTTCTTGTACATTCTGTATTGGTTTATGGCTTGCACACATGACCACTTTGTTAGGTCTTTTGTCGCTTCGTATACTCCAACAGTCTTCAATGCTATGTCCTGTTCTTTTACAAAAAGTACATTGGACGGTTTTGTTGACAGGTTTTTTATTAACATCATTTTGTTTCACAAAATGCTCTTTTTCACGATGTTTTTGTGGTGTGTTTTCTGCTTGCCGTTGTGATCTATTAAAATTCTTTCCATCAGCTGTTCTATGACACAGTGTATACTGTTCAGCTAAATCAGCAGCCTTATGTGGGTCAGTGATATCCCGCTCGGATAAATACATTCTTATATCCGGCCTCACTTTGTTAATAAAATCCTCTAACAGAATGATATCTTTCATTTCTTTTAATGTGGAGATATTTCTGGATTTTATCCACTGATCCATTAGCTTTTCTTCTGCTCGAAGGAAGTCTAAGTGTGTTTGGTAAGGGGACATTGTGTACTGACGGAACCTTTTCCGATAACTTTCCGGTATTTGGTTATAGGCTTTAAGTACAGTGTCTTTAATGATTTCATAATCATTTAAATTCTCCTCTTTTAACAATAGAACACAATCTCTTGCCCTTCCCTGAGTAAAAGCTGTTCTGACTAATATTCCCCATTTATCTTCTGGGAACTTAAAATCTCTGCAAGAAATTTCAAAGGTCTGGAAGAAATTAGCTATTTCACTTTCTTTATCAATGTAGGTAGGGACTAGCTTTTTCCATCTGGCCATCTCTACATCATTATGAGATTCTTTTTTAGTAGCGCCTATCTTTGCTAGTTCTATTCTTTCCTGACTTTCTCTTTGACTTTGCTTATCTCTTTCCTGACTTTCTATTTCTCTTTGACTTTTCTTATCTTCCATCTCAAGACGTTTTTCTTCTATTTCCAAACGTTTTTGTTCCATCTCAAACCGTTTCATTTCTAGTTGAAATCGCAACTGTTCAGACATCTGACCTTCAACTTGATATCCCTCCGCGCTTGATTCTACTTTCAACTTGCCACTCGCAATCAACACATCTTTTATCTGCTGTGTCAACACAGTCCTCGATGGTGTAGTCTCAGTAACTTCTATCTTTAAGATCTCAGCGATCTCTTTTAACTTCTTTATTGATAAAGTTTTCAGAACTTCTTCTTCTGGATTTTCAATAAATTCCATTCTTTAGTTAAGAGATTTATAAAGTGGTAAATTTTTCCAACTTACGTTTTTCCAATCGGAAGAATAATTTCAGCGTTCTTAGGCTTGCTCAGTAGGTCACGGCTCCAACACACAACACAACACAACTTGAATATATGCTTCACTATACAACTATATCGGACGAAGACCCCAAACTGTTATGGACCTCTTTAGGTTGATTATTATTACGACTCGTTAAATCGGATTCAATGAATATAGTTGTATCTTTATTAGAAGTCTCTAGATTCTGCTAATCTGTAGCCCAAGCTAGGGGTTCTTTGACTGACAGGTCTATGCAGTAATGTAGTTATATTCGTGATAATTATCTTCAACACATTTCTCAACAATGATAGATCAAACAACTCCAGTTGTTGAATAAACAATTTTATTTAAATTGTAGACTCAATATAAACGATCTATAAACTTCATCAACTGATGGCAACATAAGTTTCAATACAATGGCATACAATATACAAATGAATATAGCGACTTCACTCGACAAACTTCCGAACTGAACTAACTTTAAGGAGGTCGGGACTTAACAAAGAAAACTATCATCGAAGATTCTACAGGGTCTTAATACGCATTTTAACCTCTTTCTCTATAATTACTACGATCCAGAATTATCCTTCAATTTCCACGGGATTTGAACGAATTATTTTATTTAAACTGCCCTCAGGGCATAAAGGTCAAACCTTGGTCGCTTTGGACTCTGATACGCACTTGTTAAGAGGTCAATGCCTTACTACGTCATTCATTTATGACCGATATTCGTAACAATTGGCAGCGCTATATAAATAATAAACGTATTATTATATTCATATATATATATATAGAGAGAGAGAAAGAAGAAATCGGGAGAAAGAGATCCCAATGTATAGAAAGCTGAAAAGTCTGAAAGTAAAAACATAGAGCATCTTGAAAGTGAAAGTAGTTTTTTGCTAAAGGGAAACAACTTCACTTGAAAGATAATTACAGATTTAACTCCCATACATATAGAGATGTATGATTTCACCGGTATGTTGTATGTTGCTGGCTACTGGTACCTTGTCTACTTCAGTGTAAATATTTCTCTTGGTGTAGCGATAGAATCTTTGATGATCTCTTAATTATCTTTACAGGGGAAGCAATGACAGCCAATGATTATTGTAGTTTGTTTAATTTCAATAGGTTCAGAATCTCTAGGCATGTAGTGTGTCTTCAAGTGTCTCTATGTGTCTATAAGTTTCAATGTGTGTGTCGATAAGTGTGTCTATAGATGCGTCTACATATGTGTCTCTGGCTGTGTCTATAAATATGGCCGCTGTAGCCGGTGTGGCCGCTGTAGCCGGTGTGGCCGCTGTAGCCGGTGTGGCCGCTGTAGCCGGTGTGGCCGCTGTAGCCGGTACGGCTTCTGTAGCCAGTATGGCCGCTGTAGCCAGTATGGCCGCTGTAGCCAGTATGGCCGCTGTAGCCGGTGTGGCCGCTGTAGCCGGTGTGGCCGCTGTAGCCGGTGTGGCCGCTGTAGCCGGTGTGGCCGCTGTAGCCGGTACGGCTTCTGTAGCCAGTATGGCCGCTGTAGCCAGTATGGCCGCTGTAGCCGGTGTGGCCGCTGTAGCCAGTATGGCCGCTGTAGCCAGTATGGCCGCTGTAGCCGGTGTGGCCGCTGTAGCCGGTGTGGCCGCTGTAGCCAGTATGGCCGCTGTAGCCAGTATGGCCGCTGTAGCCGGTGTGGCCGCTGTAGCCAGTATGGCCGCTGTAGCCAGTATGGCCGCTGTAGCCGGTGTGGCCGCTGTAGCCGGTGTGGCCGCTGTAGCCGGTACGGCTTCTGTAGCCAGTATGGCCGCTGTAGCCAGTATGGCCGCTGTAGCCAGAATGGTCGCTGGTCTTAACAGCGGCTTCACTCTACGTGTAGGCCTATAATAATCCAACTGGAAAAAATTTTTGATGACAGAATTTAGACAATGCTTGTAAAATGTCGGCAGTATTGAGTAAAATTGTCACTGTTGGTTAATATATGATACAAAAACAAACCTACCTCTTAGAAAAAAAAATTCGACCCCCCCCCCCACCCGCCTCAATAAGAAACAAAAACACGCGCGTGAAAACCCCCAACAATGTCGGCCACATTGGCATCATAGAAAACCAAATTTGAGATGGGGTGGGGGTGGGGCGCACTAGAAGGGGCGGTAAGACGAGAGCTGCATTTTTAATTTGACAGGCGGGCAACAAACATCTAGCCACCGATCCGGGTCCGTCATGGGGGTCACGTGATTTGCTTGTTAAGGGCCGAACAAGAGGAATGCCAAATTAGTCTTAGAAACCAGCACCCCAGTGTCCCCTGGTCTGTGTTCACCATTACATCATCATTATTGCCAGGAAAGATTTTGAAGATTATTCAGCAAGTCACATTCGTTACAATTGTCTTTTCTCTGCTGGAATATTAAATAGAAGTCAAATATTTCCAACAATAAAATACAGAGAATTTGAATTGGTACTGTTATGTTTGTATATTATTATGTAATAATAGTTTCTCTATTGTATTTGAAATTGTCTCGTTAGTTCATGTAGAATTGTTTATTTATATTTTATTTTGGCATAGAGATTATTTGCGTATAATTCTATAGATAGTTATTTATTGTGACGTAACAACACCAATATGTTTTCTCGTAGCCTCTACAACTTTTTATCTCGCCTTTTCTTTTGCATTCTGAAAACTTCGAGGAAAATTTATTCTAGCACTTTCTGTACCAAAATATAAATAAAGCACACATTGGTGCTGTTACTGTTATTGTTTTTGCTTAGCGATACAGAAGCTATTTATTATTTATCAGTGAAGTTGAATGGTATGCCTATTGTTGTACATAAGTTCAAGCCTTAAATTCTTCTTTAAACATGCATCGAGTGGCTTGAGTGTATTATTTCATAGTAAGCAAGATCCCAAACAGACGACAGACGATCCTCATTTGTAATATATATAAAAAAAAACATTAAATTTAACTGACACGAATCATATTATTAAATAGTGTTTTTATTCACGTATAATGCAGGTATTGATGACACTATACAAGTGCCCAAATTACTAATTACCATTCACATTGTTTGTAATGATTTCAAATGCTAGGAAACAGTGGCGTAGCTAGGGGAGGGGGGTCCAAATTCGAAAGTCTCACCGGGCCCCCACTTGAAGGGCCCCCCCAAAGTAGTGTCCGAATTGATTTTTTCTTATGTCATAATGTCAAAATGCAGGGGCCCCTAAAGAGGCCAAGCCCCCCGGGCTCCCAAATCCCAATTAGGACAAGGCACGCGCGGTTTTCTCGGAATGCTAAACACTGCCTTAATAGGCTATAGGCCTAGGCCATAGGTCCTAAATAAAACGCATCTTAAAGCTACTAGTATACAAGCATACCTTTTTTAGAGGCCTAGAGAGGCTTTTACACATTTACGATTCTTTCCATAATGTGATTTGCCTTCAATAGGTATACACAAAAATGCCGCCTTTACGACTTATAAATGCGCTACGCACGCAACGCTCAATTAGGAGCGGCCATCAGTGGCGTATTTAGGCATGTTCCACATGTTCCATTAGAACAGGGGCCCCCACACATCTCAAAAAGAAATGTTTGAGTGACATCCCCATATTTCGTTGAAAATGTAAAATAAAATTCATTTATTCCCATACAATTTAAAGTGCTCCAGTTCAAACAAGCTACGTCCAACATAAAATGTATGATTTTACAGAATGTAATATGAATTAACGGCCCTTTCCTGAGGTAGGCCCTATGTGGACGGCAGGGCGAGACCACGACGGGCCCCACATAAATTTGGGAACAGGGCCCCCCCACAATCCTAATTACGGCCCTGGTGGCAATATTTATACTTTTCATAGTGTTGTGTTCTGCTTAAAGATGTTCAACGAAAACCGGAATACCGGATTCCGGTTTTGAAACCGAAAACCGGATTTGATTTTCAAAACACCGCGTCTGTGCTTTATTATTAACGGCACTATTAAATACTCATTCTTTTGATTCTCTTTCAACACATTATTTTACAAGTTACCATAAATATATGCCTCTTCATATGCTTCTTAATATTATGGTCAACGATAATCGGTAATTTGATTATCACTATTGAAAAATTGAAAGCTATTATCGGTTTTAATCAATTAGCCTAGATTTTTTTAGTTCTAAAGAATTTTATGGTAAAGAGTACAAAATCATATTGTATTCACACAAATCAACCCCTTGAATGCCCTGCAAACACTAATTAAGTTTGAAGTATTTTTCAAATATACCTACAAAACTAAGCACATTTGGCTGTTCCGGCATGTGATTTGTGACATTGCGCGGGGGGTGGGGGGGGGGAAAGGGGGAAACCAAAAACCGGTTTTAAACCGGTTTTAAACCGGTTTTATAGAAACCTAGTTCTGCTGTTACAGGGAACGCAGCACCCATATGTAGCCTAGCCTCTCACTGGTAAGGGATACTGCCGTTTGCCCCTTGGCGTCGCTGATCGTCACCTCTACTGATTCAGGCCCCACGAGGGGGGGGGGGTACAGCCGGTACGCCGTACCGGGGCCCTTAAGAGTTTAGGGGGCCCATGAATATTTAAAATTAAATACAGTAGACTGTTGGCTTTCCAGCCAGTAGTCCTGTGGTAATGACACGTAGATGTATTTTGCCTTTCTTTCCTTCAAGGAATGTACAAAATACATTCGCATATTAATACAGAGGAGTCGGAGTCGGGGAGTCGGAGTTGGAGTCGGAGTCGAAAGTAAAAAAAATGAGGAGTCGGAATCGGAACATTTATCTACCGACTCCGCAGCCCTGATTAAACCCCTCCCTCCCGGCAACTCTGTCCATGGTGCCAAGTGCCAAGTTTTCTGGGAAAAAGTCTATGCCTGATGGTGATGCCAACTTTTATTTTACCCCTTTAAAAATATGATACAATTTCGAACAGTACTGAAATACTGTACTATCTGTTTTTCAATACGTTACATATTACACTTACAGATAGATAAAAAAAAAACATTTAAAAAAAGAACATTGTCCATCATAATGTGCCTCAATGTATGCGTAGTGATTTTCTTTTGAAGTTTTCTTGTTGGGTTACGCAATATGCAATTTGTGTCCAGGCGCGGAAAATAAAAAAAAGAAGTCCCCCCTGCAGGAAGTCTGCTTCACGTGTAATGAGGTTGAAAGAAAGATGAAAGACTAAGATGTCACCTTTTGTGTTCATTAACTAAAGAAAATAATTGAATGAAGATACGGCCCGTTGTGGATAGTTCATGAAGTTTATCTGAGATGGGTAGGCTGCCATCTTGACGTCACATCTCAATTAGCCTGGGATGAAGAATATTTCTCCCCCGTCACAATCTCTCCCCCTATGGCGCCCTGCTGTGGCGTGCAGGATGGTATCAGCGGATACCGTGGCCTGGGTTGGGTACACATAAAGGTGACTTGATGGACTTCCCGCCAGTTTATGGAAAATAATACACACAAGATCTCCGACAGAACAGGCTGTTGCTTGCCAACAGCACAAAGATCCTGATAAGCGTATGTTCACTCATATACAGTACAAAGATTCGATAAACAGCGGGGGAACATAGGCTTTCACTTTCATCGTGCGGAGAAAATTTATTCTCTTTATGTAGGTTATCTATTTATTAGTCATTATATCATTCTTTGTCGGACTATAAATCTTTGAGGCTTTCTCTCTGTCTATCTATCTATCATCTATCTATCATCTATCTATCATCTATCTATCTATCTATCTATCTATCATCTATCTATCATCTATCTATCATCTATCTATCTATCATCTATCTATCTATCATCTATCTATCAATTTATCTATTTGTTTATCTACATTTCTGTCGGTATATTCGCGTATTTGTCTTTTTTTTATATTTATAATGTTGTTGTTATTATTATCACAACGATTTAGAAAATCATGAAAACTCGAGTAGAATACAATCTTATATATTACACACGCTTCTTCTATAAAGAAGATTAATTCGTCCTACGTTCATCAATATATCTGTAACTGAAGTTCTCGAAGTAATGAATCATTCTCTGCCTGTATTCTGTCTCCCCTGATCTATTACGTAACTACTGATTCATTCTGCGATTACTTGGTTATTTTATTGTGGTTAAGGCTTGTTAATTTCATCTACGCGCCCTGGGTCAGCTGCGACCCCAACTCAATAGGAGAACGGCGAATGCCGCAGCAGTCTCTCTAATCCAGGCAAGGTTGGATAACTGCAACAGTTGCCTGTAGGGTTTGCACCACAACCAGCTGCAGTGACTCCAAATGAAACAAAACATTGCGGCATGTTTTGTATCGCGGGTAAAGAGGCAGGAGAATATCTCTCCAGTTCTAAAAGATCTCCACTGGCTCCCTGTGATCATATCTCTCCAGTTCTAAAAGATCTCCACTGGCTCCCTGTGATCATATCTCTCCAGTTCTAAAAGATCTCCACTGGCTCCCTGTAATGAAGCGAATTAATCATAAAAGTATGTCCCTTAACTAAGGATGCATGTATGGCACTGTTCACCTTCAAGAACTCATACCAAAGCACGCGACATCAAAGGTAATGCGCTCACAGTCATTCTTTAGATTCCCAGAATGGATGGACACAAACAGAAGTTCTCTGGAGTGCGCCGATCTGAATCTGTGGCGCCTTCTATATTGAACAGCTTGACCCAGACAGAGAGAAATTCTGAGTCAAAAGAGTCTTTAAAAAAGAGTTTAAAGACATTTCTCTTTAGATATTGGCTATGCACCTTATATACCAAGAGCGCACTGAGCAAGCTAAATGTAATAACATGGATACAATAACCACCACCATCATATCATAATTAAAAGATGCAATTATTAAATAGAAAACAACAATCTTTGTAAGCCTCACACTTTATATAATTTCTTTATGAATTTTGAGCAGTCCAGATTCAAAGTTAAGCTAAAATCATGTTATAATCTTGAAGTCAATGAGCAGGGTGGTGGTGGTTTGAAAGGGGGAGAGGGTGTAGAGGGGGAGTAGACAATGTTGTTGTTTTAACGCCACAGCTAAAGTGAAGATGAAAGGGGAAGATAAGCAAGGAGATGAAAAAGCTGACTACGTGAGGAAAGTCTGGAGGTGATAATGAATGATTTCCCTTGAGTCCTGTTGAAAAAAGATGGCGTGGTCTCCATCTTGAGGCTAGTTTAGAAACAACTTCATGTATATCAGGATAAACTATCAGTATTTGAAAATACTTTATCACTTTGGCTTATTTTCATCTCATTAGTAGTTCTTTTTTTTTTTAATTACTTTTGTATCGAATTTATGAATACACAACAAATTAATTTGATTGCAGACTTTGATTCATCTTGATCTAGACAACTTCATTGAAACACTCGTCATATTCCTTCAATGTCTGAAGCAAACTATTCCACAATACAGGCGCTACAAAATCGAGCGAGACAAATAAAAGTATTTGAGTATGGACTGTGACTATATATACAAGTATTTGAGTATGGACTGTGACTATATATACAAGTATTTGAGTATGGACTGTGACTATATATGCAAGTATTTGAGTATAGATGTGACTATATATACAAGTATTTGAGTATGGACTGTGACTATATATACAAGTATTTGAGTATGGACTGGGACTATATATACAAGTATTTGAGTATGGACTGTGACTATATATGCAAGTATTTGAGTATGGACTGTGACTATATATGCAAGTATTTGAGTATGGACTGTGACTATATATGCAAGTATTTGAGTATGGACTGTGACTATATATGCAAGTATTTGAGTATGGACTGTGACTATATATGCAAGTATTTGAGTATGGACTGTGACTATATATACAAGTATTTGAGTATGGACTGTGACTATATATACAAGTATTTGAGTATGGACTGTGACTATATATACAAGTATTTGAGTATGGACTGTGACTATATATACAAGTATTTGAGTATGGACTGTGACTATATATGCAAGTATTTGAGTATGGACTGTGACTATATATGCAAGTATTTGAGTATGGACTGTGACTATATATGCAAGTATTTGAGTATGGACTGTGACTATATATGCAAGTATTTGAGTATGGACTGTGACTATATATACAAGTATTTGAGTATGGACTGTGACTATATATACAAGTATTTGAGTATGGACTGTGACAAAGACTGCAGCCCCTTTGATGACCAATGCTTGGTAATAAGTTCTTGTAGGCAGTAATACAATTTTGACATTCTAGAATAGGGATCGGCAACCTTTTAAAAACAGTGTACCAAAAGATTTCTAAATTATTCAGCGGTGCCAACAGCAGGGCCGAATTTAGGATTATGGGGGCCCTGTTCCATAGGAACATGTGGAACATGCCTAAATACGTCACTGGCCAGCAGTCTAAAAGTCATCCCCCACTTTTCTTGTAGAACAGACATGAATTGTATTTTTTGGGGTCTTCCGTGTGCCATTAAAATCGATTTGCGTGCCAAGTGTGGCACTTCTTGTAATTATGTTGCTTTATTTGACTTCATCAATTCCCCTTCACTTTCTGCTCATTATTCAATTGTAACACTTATTATTCATAGTTCGATACCTTTTCGATATAATGTTAGGGCGTCGATACCAAATTACCTACACCATCACCTTCTCCTATCAATTTGCTAATTGACACGTAGTTCCATTGTAGTATCGACTAGTTTTAAACCATCTAGAACTTAGTCGTTGTTTTCACATGCCATTCTGATCTTAACCCTTCCCGTACCGACCTACTTCTATCTATGCTGCCTTCAGTTCCGCTATATACGCGTTCGGGACTGTAAGGGTTAACTTTCTCATTAGAGTTCTCTGTTTATTTTCCTAGCCTTACATAGGTACTTATCATTGCTGTAGATATCATAGCTGTAGATATCATAGCTGTAGATATCATTGCTGTAGATATCATTGCTGTAGATATCATTGCTGTAGATATCATTGCTGTAGATATCATTGCTGTAGATATCATTGCTGTAGATATCATTGCTGTAGATATCATTGCTGTAGATATCATTACATATTAATTTTCATTGCGATTATTAAAATATTCATTATACAACTTTTTTTTTGGACAAGCATTCTTAATAAAATAATCTGTTCGTTAATGATCAAGGTAAATTATTCAGACTTCTAATTTAATTGTTGTCTTCATTCAAAGTCTATAGGAACCAAGTTGAACATAGAGGAGGCAAATATATCTGAAGTAGATAAAATATAAACAAGAACTACTGCTATATTTAGAACTATTCTGTTTTGGGGATTATGTACAGTGGTTCCAATGTTTCACAGCTACTGTCCCACTCATTCTTTTACCCAGGGGAGGAGGGAGGGAGTATTTTTGTGGATGCGTGAAAGGATCGTCACGACCTGTGGATAAAGAATCTGTCAGGTCAGTGACCTGTGGGCTCCAGTCCTGGATTTGCTGCTGTCAGGCGAAGCCCATTGTCTTTTGAGGAGTCACGTGATACAGAGCTGATTGACCATTGGTGGATAGTTGGTTGACCGTGCATGACGTCAATAGCTTCCATAGAAACATAAACTACTTCCTGGATAAAAATAATTAAAATGTCTTAAAATCGGAACTTCAAGTTTGTTGGATTCTGGCATGTTAATTTTATATGTATGTATCGTATCAGGCAAATAGTTGACCACACATATGACCAATTCTCTCTCCCAACCTCTCTCTCTCTCTCTCTCTCTCCCAACCTCTCTCTCTCTCTCTCTCTCTCCCAACCTCTCTCTCTCTTTCTCTCTCTCTCCCAACCTCTCTCTCTCTCTCCCAACCTCTCTCTCTCTCTCTCTCCCAACCCCTCTCTCTCTCCCAACCTCTCTCTCTCTTTCTCCCAACCTCTCTCTCTCTCTCCCAACCTCTATCTCTCTCCCAACCTCTCTCTCTCTCTCTCTCTCCCAACCTCTCTCTCTCTCTCTCTCCCAACCTCTCTCTCTCCCAACCCCCCTCTCTCTCTCTCTCTCCCAACCTCTCTCTCTCTCTCTCTCTCAACCTCTCTCTCTCTCTCTCTCTCTCTCTCCCAACCTCTCTCTGTCTCTCTCTCTCCCCCAACCTCTCTCTCTCTCTCTCTCTCTCTCTCCCAACCTCTCTCTCTCTCTCTCTCCCAACCTCTCTCTCTCTCTCCCTCCCAACCTCTCTCTCTCTCCCCCAACCTCTCTCTCTCTCTCTCTCTCCCAACCTCTCTCTCTCTCTCTCTCACTCATACTTTCTCTATCCCTCTCACTATCTCTTTCTTTTACTCATTCTCTGTCACTCTCGCACGCACTCCGCACTTCTCCCTCCCCGTCTCTCCAGTCTTTTGTACATTTGTTTTCCATATTTCGATATATTTCCCCCACACTATTTATAATTAGATCTATATTGTATTTAAAGTAATCATGTATTTTAAATCTTTATAAAAACAATTGTATTTATAATGTGTTTTGTATGTAGATTAAAACCTTGGTGTGTGCTTGCCAGATCTATTTTTTTCACGCAAATTTCTATTTTCTATATCAATAAAATTCTGAATGTTTCCTATACTATGGAGTATTTCAACGTTACACGAACTTTGACCTGTGACCTTTATATCAAAGAATACAATTTATCGACTCTTTGGATGGACTATTTTTAAATCATTTATAAGACAAAAAAAGTAATTGTGTCAATTCACTGTCAGAGTCTAACGGGAAGTTCTTCCAACTTACACTCTGTTGTTGGGATTGAAAAGATGTAACTGTAGAATTAAAACATAACTAAGTAGAGTAGACTGAGTTATCTCAATAGCAACAGTAAGTAGTCACGTATAACGCAGTAAATAATGGGGCAAGTGAATCGGTGACCACAAGTCTATGTGGCCAAGACTTACACGTACAAGGGGATTGTGTGGCTAACATTAAAAAACAAGTGATTTAAAATAAAATACATATTTATTAACATGTCCTTCGTTTATAATCTAAATATAATGCATAAAGATCTTACTTGACCTTTGACCTAAATGTAATCCTATTGGATGAAATTGTTCACACAGTATATCACGCTCGTGCCTCCAGCAGTTATGATTGGTTGACGTAAAGATCTTCAAGATGTGTGGATGAGATAAAACGGAAATAGGAATGACTGACTTTCTAAAACACGTGTGGAGATCTGTGAATGTCTTAGTGTGTGAGTTCTAAAACACGTGTGGAGATCTGTGAATGTCTTAGTGTGTGAGTTCTAAACCACGTGTGGAGATCTGTGAATGTCTTAGTGTGTGAGTTCTAAAACACGTGTGGAGATCTGTGAATGTCTTAGTGTGTGCGTTCGTTCCTGACATGAAAAGTATCCACGTAATCATTGATCTAGGAATGAAGTAAACAAGAATGTTCTATTTGGTTGGCACCATTAGTCAGTAGATGATTGTGTTATAAAGTCAATGTTCTAATGTTGAATCGAAGAAGTACAAACTTAAACATTAGAAAATAAAGTTTAAATAACACAAGGTACTGTACAACCTAAGTACAAAAAGACAAACTATTTATATACATAATCTATATTTGTATATATAATCTATATTTGTATACATAATCTATATTTGTATACATAATCTATATTTGTATGCATAATCTATCTTTGTATGCATAATCTATATTTGTATGCATAATCTATATTTGTATACATAATCTATATTTGTATGCATAATCTATATTTGTATACATAATCTATATTTGTATACATAATCTATATTTGTATACATAATCTATATTTGTATACATAATCTAGATTTGTATACATAATCTAGATTTGTATACATAATCTATATTTGTATACATAATCTAGATTTGTATACATAATCTAGATTTGTATACATAATCTATATTTGTATACATAATCTAGATTTGTATACATAATCTATATTTGTATACATAATCTAGATTTGTATACATAATCTATATTTGTATACATAATCTATATTTGTATACATAATCTATATTTGTATACATAATCTAGATTTATATACATAATCTATATTTATATACATAATCTAGATTTTTTATGCAGACACTAAAATTTGTATATATAATCTAGATTTTTTATGCAGACACTAATATTTATATACATAATCTAGATTTTTTATGCAGACACTAATGATACAAAAAAAACCCAGTAAAATAAAGGAGGCACAATATATTTTTATCTTCCTAACTAAATCTTTCTATTTATGGACAAGTCTTAATGAGGTTTGACCTTTTCAATAGGTCAAGGTTAATCGTGTTCATGAACTTCCGGTTTATTTGTCAACACTCGTTTAAGCATCTTTTCGCCCTTTGCTGGTGTTTGCCAATTTATTTCAACCTCTTCATTCAGTTCTGGTCTTTTAGAAATATATACAATATTAGTTGTGGGGAATCCGTTTTTAACATTAACACTGGGTATACGATAATTAATGGTCGACGCATTGGTCGCGTTAAGTTAAATTTAGTTTGGTTTATAAAATAAATTAGTTAAGAGTAGCGGTTCTTGGATACAAAAACAACAACATCATTTATAGATACATAAAGACACAAAACAAAAATTCTTTTGCATCAAGCAATAGGTTTGACAATATAAATAAGTCATTCTTCATAGTTTTTTTTCGGCAACGTCTTTTGGAAATGAAATAAAATTTTATCCTCTACATCTTTTCTTACTCGCAGTACAACCAGTAACGCAGCACATGGAAATGTTTTGTTTGTAAATGAACGAATAGGACCGGAAATGTCGGTACACGAGAAGTTATTAGGTGCACCAAGCATGCATAATCATTAATAGAGTTCATGAAAAATGTAGTCTTCCGATATGGGACACCATATAATAACAGGATTTCTGTTTTTATCCGGAATAATTTTAGTAAGGAACATGTCTAGGCCTACTTTTAGTGTGGAACATGTCTAGGCCTACTTTTAGTGTGGAACATGTCTAGGCCTACGTTTAGTGTGGAACATGTCTAGGCCTACGTTTAGTGTGGAACATGTCTAGGCCTACTTTTAGTGTGGAACATGTCTAGGCCTACGTTTAGTGTGGAACATGTCTAGGCCTACTTTTAGTGTGGGACATGTCTAGGCCTACGTTTAGTGTGGAACATGTCTAGGCCTACGTTTAGTGTGGAACATGTCTAGGCCTACTTTTAGTGTGGAACATGTCTAGGCCTACGTTTAGTGTGGAACATGTCTAGGCCTACGTTTAGTGTGGAACATGTCTAGGCCTACTTTTAGTGTGAAACATGTCTAGGCCTACTTTTAGAGTGAAACATGTCTAGGCCTACTTTTAGTGTGGGAACATGTCCAGGCCTACTTTTAGTGTGGAACATGTCTAGGCCTACTTTTAGTGTGGAACATGTCTAGGCCTACTTTTAGTGTGGGAACATGTCCAGGCCTACTTTTAGTGTGGAACATGTCTAGGCCTACTTTTAGTGTGGAACATGTCTAGGCCTACTTTTAGTGTGGAACATGTCTAGGCCTACTTTTAGTGTGAAACATGTCTAGGCCTACTTTTAGTGTGAAACATGTCTAGGCCTACTTTTAGTGTGAAACATGTCTAGGCCTACTTTTAGTGTGAAACATGTCTAGGCCTACTTTTAGTGTGGGAACATGTCTAGGCCTACTTTTAGTGTGGGAACATGTCCAGGCCTACTTTTAGTGTGAAACATGTCCAGGCCTACTTTTAGTGTGAAACATGTCTAGGCCTACTTTTAGTGTGAAACATGTCTAGGCCTACTTTTAGTGTGAAACATGTCTAGGCCTACTTTTAGTGTGAAACATGTCTAGGCCTACTTTTAGTGTGAAACATGTCTAGGCCTACTTTTAGTGTGAAACATGTCTAGGCCTACTTTTAGTGTGGGAACATGTCTAGGCCTACTTTTAGTGTGAAACATGTCTAGGCCTACTTTTAGTGTGAAACATGTCTAGGCCTACTTTTAGTGTGAAACATGTCTAGGCCTACTTTTAGTGTGGGAACATGTCCAGGCCTACTTTTAGTGTGGGAACATGTCCAGGCCTACTTTTAGTGTGAAACATGTCTAGGCCTACTTTTAGTGTGGGAACATGTCCAGGCCTACTTTTAGTGTGGAACATGTCCAGGCCTACTTTTAGTGTGAAACATGTCTAGGCCTACTTTTAGTGTGAAACATGTCTAGGCCTACTTTTAGTGTGGGAACATGTCTAGGCCTACTTTTAGTGTGGGAACATGTCTAGGCCTACTTTTAGTGTGAAACATGTCTAGGCCTACTTTTGTGACGTCACGACATAAGGGATATAACTCTTCCATTAATTCAAAATTACATTTTTAATAAAGAATTTATTATATGCAAGCAAAATAATTAAATTACTGTTTAAATACAAAGAACACATTACATTTATAAAGAAAGCAATTTTAATTCAACTAAATCATACATTTTATAAAGCAAATCAATGTGTACATTGTAAGCGCAAACAGGGTCGTTAAATGTATAATGCAACTAAAATATTCTATTACATTTATAATAAGCCCACACACTCAAAACTAAATTCAAGTAAATGATGTATGGAAACATTAATAGACTTTTTCTGTAAAGTCATAAATTGCTAGAAGCAGAAGAAAATCTCCAAGCCATTTCTTTTTCTACTGGTGATAAGAAGGGTGAAGTCTAGAGAGATAAGCAGCGAGAATGGATGGCCAACGTATGACGAGACCAGTTTTGTTCCCAATACTCTCCTCAACCGTGTTCCCGCTATTTTTCTTTTTACAAACTCGGTACAGCAGACGACTCGTTATTTCTAAACGTATAGCGCTACTCTCGTCAAGCACGTGTAAAATGTCGTTCTACTCTCCGAACCAAAACGCTAACACTTCCAGTTATTTCTTAATCTACACAATGCAGAGGGGGAAAGGGGGGGGGGTAGAGGCTTGGGGGCCGGGGTGCGTTTTACCTACCGGCGCCCACAGCCGATGATGAAGTATCACTGGGCGCCGTTATCTCTTGTGAAGTAATTACTCGCTTGACTTCCTGTCATGCGCACTCGATGGATCATTGAGTTGTATCTTCCCGTCTGCTTCAACAAAATAAGATGCAGCTTTTGGGGATGTTGTTGTTCAACTTCTCCGTCAAACAGGTTTACAACATTTTTTTAAAAGTTGTTATTGACACTTCATTTCCATTCAGTGTCTAACATTACCAGGATCTTGTTTCCTGAAAATTTGTTTTAAAACTTGATAAAGAAAGACTCTATACTATACTCTATACACATCTGTATACATACGGTTATCAAAAAGCTACTTGGTGTACGCGCCAGAATGAAGTTGCCGATTAAGCCGATCAGCAGACGATGTAAATAGGGTACTGTAGGGGCCGCAGAGAGAAAAGAAGGCTTCAAAAGAATCCGCCCCTGTAATTTTGTACGTGTGGGTGTTTTCCGATATCGTGTTAGTCTTGGATGTGCCAGGTTGTCACGCAAAGAGGCTCGTTTTCGTTGCTGTTGGCCTTTTTTTAATGCATTCTTATGTTCTTTATGCTTTATTTTCGCTGAAAATCTGGCCAACTGCTGTAGCGTCACGCTAGCTACCCACTATCAAAGGAGGACTTATACCTTCCTGTTTATACACATATAAATACCTACTATCAAAGGAGGACTTATATCTTGTTTATACATGTATAAACCTCTACTATCAATTTTATAATTGCAGTTTGTTTTAGTTTTACAGTGATCAAACGGACATTTGTGTTTCAAATTATATTCTTGACATTTTAAACTTTATGTGTTGTGATATGATTCATTGTAGAATTTGGCAATATGCCATGCGTCTACAGGTGTTGTGATATGATTCATTGTAGAATTTGGCAATATGCCATGCGTCTACAGGTGTTGTGATATGATTCATTGTAGAATTTGGCAATATGCCATGCGTCTACAGGTGTTGTGATATGATTCATTGTAGAATTTGGCAATATGCCATGCGTCTACAGGTGTTGTGATATGATTCATTGTAGAATTTGGCAATATGCCATGCGTCTACAGGTGTTGTGATATGATTCATTGTAGAATTTGGCAATATGCCATGCGTCTACAGGTGTTGTGATATGATTCATTGTAGAATTTGGCAATATGCCATGCGTCTACAGGTGTTGTGATATGATTCATTGTAGAATTTGGCAATATGCCATGCGTCTACAGGTGTTGTGATATGATTCATTGTAGAATTTGGCAATATGCCATGCGTCTACAGGTGTTGTGATATGATTCATTGTAGAATTTGGCAATATGCCATGCGTCTACAGGTGTTGTGATATGATTCATTGTAGAATTTGGCAATATGCCATGCGTCTACAGGTGTTGTGATATGATTCATTGTAGAATTTGGCAATATGCCATGCGTCTACAGGTGTTGTGATATGATTCATTGTAGAATTTGGCAATATGCCATGCGTCTACAGGTGTTGTGATATGATTCATTGTAGAATTTGGCAATATGCCATGCGTCTACAGGTGTTGTGATATGATTCATTGTAGAATTTGGCAATATACCATGCGTCTACAGGTGTTGTGATATGATTCATTGTAGAATTTGGCAATATGCCATGCGTCTACAGGTGTTGTGATATGATTCATTGTAGAATTTGGCAATATGCCATGCGTCTACAGGTGTTGTGATATGATTCATTGTAGAATTTGGCAATATGCCATGCGTCTACAGGTGTTGTGATATGATTCATTGTAGAATTTGGCAATATGCCATGCGTCTACAGAAACTGATTTTGACATAAATAGACTTTTTACTTATCAATTTATCGTCTCTTGCAAGGCGCTTCATATTTTCATTCAAATATTAAGGACGTTTGAAGATCAACCCGAGGTTTAGTTTACTGGTACATATAAAACTTATTCTTCAAGACCATGGGCGAAACTATTTATAGCCCTAAAGAAGTGACTTTTTGATAGTGGACTAGATCTATTTACTTAGCCTGCAGACTTGAAAACCAAAAGGCCTTTTTTTTCAATTGGTTACTTCCGCTGTAAACGGGCAGATCCCTGGCGGATGAAAGATTACATAGTAAGGGAAACATAACTCTGAATGTGGTGTAAGAATTTGGGTCCACACTTATCTCCCCCTTGTTGTACTACAAAGTACAAGTACGTGTAGGTAGACCTGATGGACGAGTTGCCCGGATGATCACGAAATTCTCCTGGTGGTTTATATAAGTTCCAAGTACGTCATGTCATACCCAGTCGTTGTGACATATGGTCAGATGTGGGTGACCGGCGGTCAGTGGACACTCGCAGACATCCCCCACCTCATGACGAATGTGTTTCTATAGAAAGTTGCTGGACCAGATTTTTAGCGGCAGTCATTCATCCGCTGACCTCCACTGGACACACGGTGAGAGACAGATCACTCCACAGACTAACATTTTGCCTGATGACAGACCAGACAATGTATTAATATGTTCTTCCCCCTTAGACAATATTAAATTATTTTATTAATACAAAAACCCATTTATTATCTTGATAGAATAAATTCAGAAACAACAACACAGATTTCATAAGGCGTAACCCCCTCCTCCCCCTCCCCCCCAAAAAAAAAACAACTTACATTTTAAAACAAAAACCTTTTCATAATGATAGATTTTTCTTTCTAAAACATTTAGTGTGTGAATAGATTTAGATCTTTAATAGTTATAATTCAAACAACGAATAGGTAACATTTTTGTACAAACTAAACAATGAAATAAAAACAATACAAACAGTCAAAGCCAGTTTTTCAAAACCCATGCTGCTATTACTGCTAAGAAAATGATTGAGAAATAAGACTTGTCAAAATAAACTGGAGCGGAGATGGGAGATAATAAACTTAATATATATTTTGTTATTAAATTTAGTTCGTCACACATTGACTCAAAGTTATATATACATTGAGTCATACACATAGGCACACATGCTAAACTCCGAGGTTCAACTTTTTCATGTCAAGTTTAACTCGCTCAAATACCCCCCCCTCACCTCCACCCCCGGGCCACTTCCCAAACCGCCCTAATCAACCAATGAATTTTATGAATTATTACCAATATCCAAAAGGGGGACAATCTATCTCTCTACAAACTAGACTCCCCCCCCCCCCGGGCCCCCCCTGCCCCCAGTCAATCAGTTTTCTCCCTTTTCGCCCACTGACCACAATATTCACTGGTGTATTCACTGACCAAGCGAAGATAAAGTATGTATTGTGTCAAACTCTCGAGATCCGAGATTCCAGGAGAGATGAAGACAAATTAGGCCATTTTGTGAGATTTCATTTTATTACTGGAGTGAACTTCAATAATAGAAGCAATGAATTAGTGTTTTATCGTATCTTATACATTACAGACGCCCCTTTTATAAAGAAGATTATTGCGTCCTACGCTCATCCGTGGTCCGAGTCTAGTCCTGCATTTCTATTATGTTTTAAATGATGTTAAGTTACTGGTTTTCCTGGTTAGTTCAGGCAACCCATTCCATGCCCGGTAGCCAATCGGGAAGAAAGATTACTTATATGCATTCGTTCTCGCATAAAAGATAAGAAGAGTGTTTTTGTCCTTATTTTTATCTGAGCATTGTTACAGATTGTTATTGTGCTGTGTTTCTAAATTAAAATTTAATGCCTTATGTTTTATTACTACTTTACTCTTTGCCCGTCTATCCGCTAGTGCAGGGGTCGGGAACCTTTTTGACTGAGAGAGCCATAGACACCACATATATTGAAAAGTAATTCTGTGAGAGCCATACATTATGTTTAAAACTAAAAATTCAAATAAATGTGTGCAAGAGTTATTTCCCTTTAATTACAATGACTGCAGAGTTGCTATTTTTCTGTCTTTTAGGTCAGCGGAGTTTATCTACTATACCACTTCTGATGCTGAGCTGCAGTAGACTTTAGCTCATTTGTTGAATGAAATATTGATATGCAATTAATATGTAGATCAAATGAGTCTAATGAAACATTTTTTCAATAATCGAACATTTGTCTGCGAGCCAGATGCAGCCATCAATAGAGACACATCTGGCTTGCGAGCCATAGGTTGCCGACCCCTGCTCTAGTGTTTATATTTCAAGGCTATATTGTAATGTATTTATTATGTACTATTTACAAGTGTTCTATATTTTTGTTTGTACAGTATTGTACACTCATACACTCTAACGTCTGTGTATATGTGTGTATTTTGTGTAGGTGTGTGTCAGTGTGTGTATCAGTGTGTGTGTATTTGTATGAGCACCAATCATCCATCACTTTACAATTTGAAAACGAAACCTTTTTTTTCCAACTCAATAAACGGACATAAACAAACATTTAATCTGATTGGTGGTTTGCCAGAAAAAGGCCAAAGGAGAGAGGTCGGAGGTCAGAATACGTCACGCTGGAGGGGCGGGGAATATTTCATGCTATGTGTCTAACATAATTTAATCCGAGGCGATGTCTGAACTACGGAGTTTTTGTGAAGTTTGGAAATCAAAGGGAGACAATTATTTTAGCCAGGGATTTTCTTTGGCATTCGTTAGCGCCGTTTCAGCCATGTTACGTTTGCTTTGTGACGTCATCAGACGTATTACATTTGTTGAAATTTAAAAGTAAAACAAAACATAGACTATCCGATCAGATTTGTTTTCATCATTTATTTATTTGTGTGTAATGTCTATGTTTCTATTGTATCACTGTAACTAGGGTTGCCATACGTCTGGCATAAGGAGGACATGTCGTCCTTTTTAGATTATTGTCCTCCATCCGGCAGGAAAACTTAAAATCCTTTATTATGTGCGTCATTTTAATATCTTATGTTTTGTAGGCGTACAGTATTAAACATAGTATTGACCTCTTAAGAATATAATTCACAAACAAGTAATCATTTGTACAAGAAAAGAATGATCCGTTTTCTTAAAATACTCCTGTATGAGCTGTAAAGTTTATTTTTTAAAAGTTTCCCAAAAGTAAGCTGCCTTTCAACCTACTGTGACTTTATATGTTATTAAATAAAAAAAACTGTTTCTTGTTCAGTTTACCAAAACGCACTTGTAATAAAATGATACTGATTACGGATTTATTGCGAAACTATTCAATTGAAACATAATGTCCTCCTTTTGACTCCTTTTTGTCACTGGATGTCCTCCTTTTGACTCCTTTTTGTCACTGGATGTCCTCCCATGTGTCTGGCAACCCTACTCTAAACTGTTAAACATAGACATGCAGTGGACAGTGCGGTATCCTCTCGGGTCCATTCACAGAGTGATAGTTTTTCAAATGTATAACTTTACAAAGCTGAAAGCATATCGACGCTAACTAGCACTAGTGTACTCGATTTCAATCCATTTTTTTTTATATTGTTAACAAACTTGGGTTCCAAGCTATTTCTATGAAGTCACCAAATATTCATAACGATTTCTATCTTCTATTAGCTATCATTGTGAGATATATTTGGTATTATTTCTTAATATAGTTGGATACTACTTTGTACTAGTCCTTTACTATTGTGTACTAGCTCTTACTATTTATGCTACCGTTCAATATATTTGAAAATAGTTATATATTTTAGTAATTTTTTTTAAAATTCAGTCTAAGTTGTAAAATTTGATTAAAAGTATTTTACAGTATTCAACTCGCTATATATAATATATGGAGCAGTATTTTAACCACCGGAGCAGTGTTGTTATGAACATACATTTATGATAATTATATCAAGTCATATATTATCTCCAGGACATATCTAGCTATGCATGCAAACTTTTAGCTACATGTAGACATATTTAGTGGTAAGGTAAAACTACTTTCTGAGTCCAAATTTAGAGATAAGATGCGTCAGTTGGCAAACATGAGCCCGAATTTTCCGGCTGCTTTTTTTTTTAATGGCTCATAACGTACAGGGGCATATCTCATTAGCAGTTAATCCAGGGTCTGCATCCGTCCAGATTTAGCTGTAATGAAAGGAGCAGGGGGCAGGGGATACCAATTACCCATTTAAAGACGCGCTGATTTAATAGCGGGAACGGGCCAAACTGGCATGCATTGAAAGTAAACAAGCTTCCCTCTCTCTGTCGGTGCACCCTCCCAACTGGCCAGAGAAATTTGGGCTGGTAAAACCTCGGGCAAAATTTATTTCCTGGCCCCACCCGCCGCATACCCGCTATTCATTTCCGTTAAAGAACTGTGTATGAAATAATGAGTTTTTTTTTTTTATAAAGGATTTTTGTTTACTAACGCACAAAGAACAAAACTAGTTCTAGTTTAATTTTTACATTTTTAAATATTTTATTTTGGGTTTAAATTTGTTGTTCACTTTTTTTACTGGAAGATAATAAATTATCGGTCTAAATATTTCCCATTGATAATTCTTTCGTTTTTTTTTCTTTTTCTTACTTTCTCTCTCTCAGACGGACTTCTGTTCTGAATTACTTTTTTTGTTTTATGTATTTTCTCGCTCCACATTTTGATAATCTCTCCATAGATTTTATTTCCTTTTAAATAATACAGTCTGTTTCTGATCTACATTACGGTATTTATAGAATCTATCTTTCAATCTATTTTTTACATTACTTGTTTTTCTTTTTTTGTCTACCTATCTATCTATCTCTCTTTCTGTCTAGCTGTTTCAGTAAGATATATAAAGATAAATAGATAGTCAATAGACATAAAGAGAGGCGGATAGATAGAGACACAGAAATCAGTCTAAGTAGCAGTCTGTCTGTAGGCCCGCCTGTCTATCTATCTATCTACTTATCTATCTATCTATCGTCTGTTAGTCTGTCTGTTTATCTGTAAACTCATGTTTACGTAAATTTTCTAGATGGGTGCAAGCTTATATAAAAAACATTTCTAGGGATGAGATTGGATCAAAGGGGGTCGGGGGAGGAGGGGGGACGGGGAAATCAACGACTAGATGTTTTTAATTAAGAGTGTTGTAGAAAGGTGGAAAATTGGGACAAAGTAACAAAGAGTTTTCCAGAAAGTTAAAATTAAAAAAAAAATATATGCGAATATAATAAATTAGAATGGAGCCGGCCGCTGATCTATTATAAACACAGCGTAGCGCGGAGTAATACACAGTTTAATCTGAGATTGAGATTTTTTAAATTTACATCATCCAATCGCTGGCAAGAACACAGCGTTCGTTTCCGGTTGTCATGGTGATTAGATCTAAATTTTATTGACCTCATTACAGCCGCTTGTGTTCTCCCCCCTTCTCGTGCCAGTGAAATTAATTTAAAGATGCAATCTCGACGCCAAATTGATATCCTAAAGATCAAGTTTTTGAATAAAGCCTTGTGGCTTGGAGGCTTTCTCTGGTGTCATGTTGTCTCACTTTGGACGCCATCTTGTTTTAACTTCGCATTAATTTATTTATGAAAAAAAATAGTTTAGCTTTTTTTTCTCTCCTCTCACCATCCCGACATTTTCTTTATCATAACACTTTTAGGAAAACGATGATTAGATTTAACTTTAAAATTTTGATTTATTTTTTAGGATCATAATTTTTTGTTTTGAGTCATTGCAACAAAACCAAACAAAAAATAGATTCATAAATGTTTGTTACCTAATTTAATTCTGTATGAGCTCATTTCACTATTCTGCTATATAAAGGAGCAAAAAAAACTTAAATTATGCCTACAGTCACAGCCAGATTGACCTATATACTATTTAGGCTAAAGCTTTGGACTGCCTAATCCTGTAAGCCTTCAGCCGATGTGTATGATTTATTAAGGAGAGTCTATATAAATATTTGAAAAAAATAAATTAAGGAATAAGCATTCGGAAAATTTCTTCTATTGATTTTTTGGTCATTGCATAATGAAGTATTAATTATTATATTTCAGGGTTGCAGTGCCGCCATAATTTATGACTTGTTTACATTAAAAATTTGTTCAGGGCTACAGTTCTTTTGCTATTAGTCAAGCAAATATTAACGGAGTCAAATTGATACCTAAAACAATTAGTAGTTAAAATATATTCACGAAATTTGTAAAAGCCTAGTTTTATTCATGACTCATGACATACTGTATTAAATAAAATATCTTGTTTCCTTTAGTTTTTACTATTAGTATTACTGATACTGTCCTAGTAATATTATGATATAATTTTTGTCTTCTTTCAATTAATTATTATATTTTCCTCTAGTCGTGAATTAGTTGCCAATAGCATCACAAGTGCGATGGCCTAGGCCTCACAACATTTAAAGCGGCCCTGATTACAGCATTCTGCAATTTATCTTCAAGTCAACGACATCTTTCCATTCTCTTCACAGATTTACCAAAAATAAACCTTCACGTCAAATAGTTTTATTCATTTTTTTCTTAGATGTTGATTTGGGAAAGGGGAGGGGGGTATTTTTCCTTTGTTCTCACCTTTGACCTCTGACCACCCGTGTTGCCAGGTTATAGAAAGAACAGTCACCAACAACATTATGTGCAGACTTGCCAGATAATCCTTTGAGAGCAGTCACCATCTGTATTTTCTTCGGCAGACTTGCCAGATGCCCTTTGAGAAGCCTTTGCCGTCGCAACCTTGTGCAGGCCTGCCAGGTAATTTCAGTGGTTATTTCATTTTTCAATTTAAAACTAAACTGGCTTATTTTATTATTTCAGGCTGTTGCTCTGGATACAAAATAGGCGGTGTAGCCAGTGGGTGCCTGCGATGTAGCCACTGGGCGCCAGTGCTTTATTATTTCCTGGAGTCATATCATATTTAGTCCCCCACATTCGCCCCCGCCCGCCCATCGTTTCTTTGTTTCCTAAATCCAGACTCTCACAGTGACGCCATTGTTAGGTCAGACGGCTGTATACATTGTGCAACTGTAAGGCAAGTAGTTCCCCGTAGCTATGGAAACCACGACTTCCGCCTGCGTGTTATCGTCTGGAAAATTCCCATTAACAAATTCTAATTGAAAGTTTCGAGTTTTTTTATTATAAAAAGGAAGTCGTGTCATGATCACTGCACTGGGAAAACTGGGAAGCCAGGAGGGGGGAGGGCGTTGCTGGGGCACGTTAAAAGGGCCCCGGATAAAAGATTCACATTTCACGCTGAACTCCAAGCAGCAACAGGGTTGGTTGGTTTTGAGGGCCTCTACAAATTTTGTTTGAAATCCCATTACAAATTGTTAAAAGAATCCATGATAATGAAAAAAGACAAGAAATAAACTAATATATAGATCTAGAATCTAGAGCCTAGATCAAATATAGCCGAAAATGTTTCTTCAGCAAATAATTTCATTTGGTTGAGAAATGTTTCATAACTTGGAATTTTATTTTTGTGAGAATTTTATGTAGACTCTATCTGGGAATTTAATTTTTGTGAGAATCTTATGTATCTGAGAATTTCGTATTTTATAGAAAATAATTTAAAAAAACGAATAATGAATTTGATACAGCCTATACTTTTATGTAGCCAAAGATTGTGTTGATTTTATTATGACAACTTTATGCAGCCAAACAGTCAAACAGCCAAACAGCTTATTCACTACATGGCTGAAATTGTAATAAAATGAATATTTTAATAAATCTGAGAAGAGACTATTCTAGACATTTGGCTGGTTGCGTTGTACGCGGTGGTCTAGTCACAGATCGCTGGATTCTCTTCCTAAGGTCTTGTGTTCTAATTTTGGTTATGTTTTTTTACGTAACCTTACAATAGTGAAATAACTAGCATCACGTGACACGTCTATAGTTGTAACAGTACAAACTAGTCAATCAACAAAATAGTGTTATAAAAAAATCAGTTTATTTTTTAAAAATACTATTAAAAAAATGCATTACTGTTTATTATATAACAAATATATAAATAAATTAACATACAAATACACTGTAATAATTGATATTTCACTCGATTACTTTGTACCATGTTTCTTAAAATTGTTTACAGATACAAAGCTTAATGTCAACTTTCAACGAAATAAAACGTTTTTCCGCCTTTTAAAATATAGCCTAAAGTACAAACTAATGGAACATAATTTGACATTTATGTCATATATGTAGTTTGTTTAAAAAAAATAATGACATTTGATATGTACATACTTTTACAATAATTACATAAAACAGAACAATAATGGTGATATGAAATAAACAAACATATGGACTCATGTGTAGTGCTAGTTTTGAAGTCTTGTAACACACATACATGCTTCATATTAGGTTTATAATAACAAATGTTATTTACAATTACACTCTCATGCCCTCTTTCTCTCTATATATTTCTCTCTCTCTCTCTTTCTACCTCTCTCTTTCTCTCTCTTTTTCTCTCTCTCTCTCTTACCCTCTTTCTCTCCTTTCTAACTAACCCCCCCCCCTCCTCTCAAACACACTTAATGACAGTCTCCGTATATTCACAATATTGTGCCCGTTCCTGATCAATCAGGTTCGTTATAAATATATTAACACTTGACTATATATTACAAGTTATCATTTAAATTGCAATAATTGAGCGCAACATTGCTGCAATATTTTTATTCATTTAATGCAACATTATTGCAAGTATTTATTCATTGAGGCAACATTGCTACAAAAATTAATTTAATGCAAAATTACTGTTAGAATTCATTTATTGAGAACTACATCGTTGCAACAAATTCATTAATATACATACAACATTGCTGCAAGAATTCATGTTTCTTGCTGTGTTTGATGCATATTCCAATGACCTACTCTTCCAATGACCTACTCTTCCAATGACCTACTCTTCCAATGACCTACTCTTCCAATGACCTACTCTTCCAATGACCTACTCTTCCAATGACCTACTCTTCGCTGTATCGAGTACAGTAAAAAATCAAGTTTGTTTCACACACAGTTTGTGTTGACTCACAGCCATGTTCAGTGGCCCGCAGAACATAAGCTTGCTAGTCTGTGTATGGATTCCAGCATTAACAACAAGGGTCCACCTTTTGAATCACATGTCAAATCACTCACTCAATTGATGTTGTAAGCATCCAATCAAAGAGTTATTTAATGAATCACTCAGTCTATGTATTATCTAATATAATGTCAAACTGCCACTTTTGATATAGCAAGTAATATTGCTAGGCTTATGGCGTCCATACTATTACTTCAATAACTCTGAACTAATCTTCATGACCTTTGACATTTTGGCAAAAGGCTATGACGGTGTCACATAGGACTCACTATTTTACCATGAAAGTTTCACCAATGACTATAACAGTGTGATCAATGAACCATGACATCTATCTACCAATGACTATAACAGTGAGATCATGACTTATATCTACACGACAATGTCTTTAGGCTTGTACTCTAAGGCCAAATAGTCTTCTTCAGTATCAATGGTATAGCTGCCAGATGTTGTGGTTGACCTCTGGTCATCTCCATCCTCCGTGGTGGCCAAGCTGTCGTTGATCCAGTCCCTGGAGGACGTCCTCGGCAGCTCGCTGGTTTGAAACTTGCTCACGTCCTTGCCGGTCAAAGACGCCAATGACGCGTGGACGTCCCTCCGTGGCGACTGGTCGTCTTGACGTCTTCGTGGCGGGACGTAGGGGGCCGGGGAGTGAAGGCGCTGGTCGTGGCTCAGAGAGGCGTTTGAGGGCGCCCTCTGAAACAGTTTCTCTTTAGGCGAGTTGATGTTGTTTAACAGCTCTGCCCAGTTGGACTCTTTAGAATGAGCTGCCCTTGGGTCTGAGCTGTTTTGGACGGTGTATTGACTTGGCCCTACGTGCTGCTGGTGAAAATGTTTGTCTATTGGCGAGGCCATCTGCATATATGAATCGAACTTCTGACTTCCGGTGACGGGGTAAACTTTCCAGTCCCTCTGCGCTTCTGTGGGCATGGGGCTGGGGATGTTGTCCTCTGTGCAGTACATGGGCAGACGTGGATTGCAGACGTTCTGGAATGTCGTCTGCTGCTGCTGCGGGTTGGAGAATGTCACGAGCCTCGGGGAATCCCGCCCGAGATTTTCGTTGAAAACTGGAGATGTTAAGCTACGTGGGTTATTTTTAGAAACGGGGTTTCCCGAATAGCTGTTGTAACCACCGGGCGGCGCCGGGCGACCTGTGCTGCATTTCTCCCGGGATACGGGAATGTTCATTTCCCTCACCGGGGCCTGTGATGGGGCGCGTCCGTTAGTATAGGGTGTTCCCTGCTGAGCGCCACCTTCCAGGACGTTGGGCGCTGCGGTGTTCTCCGCGGTGGCAGGCTGACATTTGATGCTGTTCCTGAAGCGTTCCATGTCTTTAAAGGTCACGTGTTTTCTGGAGCTTGACCTGACTGGGTCCTTGACACTTGACTTGATGCTCGGATTATGACAAAATGTACTCAGGTTAGACTGGAAGCTGCCATTGTGGCCACCTCGGGAATCATCTAAGTAAAAAAATATATATATAAAAAGAATTGTATTGATTTGTTAAAATTTGAACTGTGTGAAATGCTTTAATACCAGGAGGCCTAAATAGAGTAAACTATCATGTCGGACCACATCCATCCATAGGGCCAGTTCCACCAGTTTCTGTAGCCACTGTATACTAGGGGATTGTGTGGTCAGCACAATGGCCTGATGCCTTTACTTTACCCTAATTTAAGTCAGGTACCTGGCAGAGGTGGGGAGACCCGTAAAACAAATCCTAGCCTTCACCAGAATTCGAACCCAGGACCTTCGACCACAGTGCCACATAATACCAATACATAGGCCAGTGATAGGCCTACATCTGGATAAATTCTTCAAAATTCATCATCTTCATCAAAATTAATTTGTTTCCAAACACAGCAGTGACAAAAGTAAAGATCTATATGTTTTAAGGTCAATAATAAAGTCGGCATGAATTTTGAAAAAGAAAATTACATTAAAACGAACATTACTGTATGAACGCGACATTACAACAAAATATCAGAATTACTTTATTTACATATGAAAATATTGTATCGGAGTAAAAACTGGCGGCTTTTATAGTTCATTGGGTTCTTAAGTCATATAATTGTAGCTATAAGTCATAGAATTGTAGCTGTAAGTCATAGAATTGTAGCTGTAAGTCATAGAATTGTAGCTGTAAGTCATAGAATTGTAGCTGTAAGTCATAGAATTGTAGCTGTAAGTCATAGAATTGTAGCTGTAAGTAATGCTACACATAAAGAAATGTCATAGTCAATACAGTTAAGAGTTTACACGGTGTACTGTGTTCTGTGTGTGTACACCTGTGTGTTTGTTGACATTAGAGATTGTGTGTGTTTACATGTTTGTGTGTTTGTGGAGTCGCTATTCCTTTTGTCCCATTTGTAGTTTGTATTAATCCCCCTTCCCCTCTGACCACTCCCGTGTGTGTGTGTGTGTGTGTGTGTGTGTTTGTTTGTGTGCCTCCCCTTTCTCTCATGCCGCGAGAGTTCAAAGGGAGAGAGAAATGTTGAACATTAATGTTAAGAAAGATTTAACTGTCCCCGCTTTGAGCTTTAACATATCACAAACAGAGTCCATGGACGTGGTCAGTGTAGGTGAGGACAAGACAAAGACATGCTGGAAAGTGTCAATATTAGCCCTCCCCCCTCCTCCCTGGTCTCACTTAGCACCCACCTCCCCCTCCCTCCCCTTCTCTCTTTGATACACAAGCCCACTGCATGGGAGACAAAAAGTTTTGTTTTTTTCAATTCCGTTTTCTTCTTTCCCTTGTGTGTCTTTGATTGAACAAGTCAACGGACCAACAAGATACACAAACAGTCAACAAGAAATGCACACAGAGATTTGGGGGAGAGGGAGGGGGTGCTTTTAGGACTTTCAAAGCGGTGTTAGTGGGGGCGCATGATAGGGAATAGCGTAGAGGCAATCTAGGGCTCCCCGGTATTGTCTGGTCTTATCACAGCTCCAGAATTTCTGTGGACAAAAGACATTTTAGCTTTGGCCTTCATTTTTATGTTGTTCGGGATTATCTTTTTAGTTCACACCCGATAGAGTGGCCGTTCATATTCCTATTTCCCTCATTCTCTCTCTCTCTCTCTCTCTCTCTTTCTTTCTCTTCATACCTTATATTATATTATAAATGTTATCGGGAAACTAGACTAAATAGGCAGCTTAAAATATGACTAAAGAATATGGGGCTACTAAAATGTTTAAGCCTTGCAGGAGAGTAATAACAGAGAGTTGGTTACCTACGAATCTCCGCCGCTGGTTGTGCTAATGTCCAATAACAGAGAGTTGGTTACCTACGAATCTCCGCCGCTGGTTGTGCTAATGTCCAATAACAGAGAGTTGGTTACCTACGAATCTCCGCCGCTGGTTGTGCTAATGTCCAATAACAGAGAGTTGGTTACCTACGAATCTCCGCCGCTGGTTGTGCTAATGTCCAATAACAGAGAGTTGGTTACCTACGAATCTCCGCCGCTGGTTGTGCTAATGTCCAATAACAGAGAGTTGGTTACCTACGAATCTCCGCCGCTGGTTGTGCTAATGTCCAATAACAGAGAGTTGGTTACCTACGAATCTCCGCCGCTGGTTGTGCTAATGTCCAATAACAGAGAGTTGGTTACCTACGAATCTCCGCCGCTGGTTGTGCTAATGTCCAATAACAAAGAGTTGGTTACCTACGAATCTCCGCCGCTGGTTGTGCTAATGTCCAATAACAAAGAGTTGGTTACCTACGAATCTCCGCCGCTGGTTGTGCTAATGTCCAATAACAGAGAGTTGGTTACCTACGAATCTCCGCCGCTGGTTGTGCTAATGTCCAATAACAGAGAGTTGGTTACCTACGAATCTCCGCCGCTGGTTGTGCTAATGTCCAATAACAGAGAGTTGGTTACCTACGAATCTCCGCCGCTGGTTGTGCTAATGTCCAATAACAGAGAGTTGGTTACCTACGAATCTCCGCCGCTGGTTGTGCTAATGTCCAATAACAGAGAGTTGGTTACCTACGAATCTCCGCCGCTGGTTGTGCTAATGTCCAATAACAGAGAGTTGGTTACCTACGAATCTCCGCCGCTGGTTGTGCTAATGTCCAATAACAGAGAGTTGGTTACCTACGAATCTCCGCCGCTGGTTGTGCTAATGTCCAATAACAGAGAGTTGGTTACCTACGAATCTCCGCCGCTGGTTGTGCTAATGTCCAATAACAGAGAGTTGGTTACCTACGAATCTCCGCCGCTGGTTGTGCTAATGTCCAATAACAGAGAGTTGGTTACCTACGAATCTCCGCCGCTGGTTGTGCTAATGTCCAATAACAAAGAGTTGGTTACCTACGAATCTCCGCCGCTGGTTGTGCTAATGTCCAATAACAGAGAGTTGGTTACCTACGAATCTCCGCCGCTGGTTGTGCTAATGTCCAATAACAAAGAGTTGGTTACCTACGAATCTCCGCCGCTGGTTGTGCTAATGTCCAATAACAGAGAGTTGGTTACCTACGAATCTCCGCCGCTGGTTGTGCTAATGTCCAATAACAGAGAGTTGGTTACCTACGAATCTCCGCCGCTGGTTGTGCTAATGTCCAATAACAGAGAGTTGGTTACCTACGAATCTCCGCCGCTGGTTGTGCTAATGTCCAATAACAGAGAGTTGGTTACCTACGAATCTCCGCCGCTGGTTGTGCTAATGTCCAATAACCAGGGAAAGTCTTAGACATTTATACAGTCAAGTGAAAGTTATTCTATTTTTAGTCTTGGCAGCGCGGGAAGCTTACCTAGGGAGTTGCCGGACAGATTGTTGGAGGCACTGATGTCCTCATCACTTCCGCCACGCCCACTATCGCTAGTGATTGTCTCCCCTGACGAGTCGCTAGCGCCATCTTCTGGAACCGCGGGACAACCCTGTGTAAGAAAAGATAATATAAAGATGCACATTGTGTCAATTCGAGTTATCGTTCTTTGCACTGTATTCAATAGCTATTATTTTATTGGCATAAGCATAGACTACTACAAAAGCATAGACTACTACATAAGCATAGACTACTACAGGCATAGGACTAAATGCTGTCAATTCAATATATGTAGGTTAGTGACTTGAATATTTATAATGCAGACACGATGACAGACTAAAGATGGCTACCTTCGAATTGTGATAAGTCTGCAGCAGATCAAAGTCAGACAAAGGGGAGGTGGGGAGGTTCAGGTTGTTCTCTTGTGATACCTGCAGACGAAATTAAAAAAAAACACCATAAGTTTAAATACAACAAATATGCAAGAAGATTGTGTGGATTTAACAATGTCAGAATAAAATAAAAGGTAAAATTAATGTATCCGTCTGACCGACTTTATCCATAGGGCCGGTGAAACAGCGTTCACCAGCTTCTGTGGCCACGACATACTAGGTGATCGCGTGGCCAACACAACACGCTGCCGCTCAGACCACGTGCCCTCAATCAATGTTAGGATAAATCAGCAGGAGAGGGCGAGGGGCGCATTCGACACCCCCGAAACTCCATTTAACTAGCGCCCTAGTTGAAGGTAGGCCGTCTATGTACAAACAATTTCTCCAAGGCCTTCAGTATAATTTTGTGTAAAATGTTCGCTGCAATAGAATCAAACTCAGAATTCAAGAACTCTTCTTTCACTTGGTCACCCTTACAAAGTAATTTACAAAATAGTTCATGGTTTGGGTGAAAGAGAAGAAGAAAAAAAACAAAACTACTTTCGTTTTGCCGCCTTGAAGAAAGAAAAGAAATTAATGAGTTTTTTGTGTTGGTGTTATTTATTACGGGTTTTCCCGATTCTAAAAAGACATTTAATTCATGTCCGATAACTAGAACGGGATAGCTTTAAGATTCGGACTCGTTGACATGTTTACGTTAGGCCCAGTAGAGCCCTTGCCCCCCTCCCCCTGTCCCCCCTGGACTGGAATGCCAGCTTTCATTCTAGAGAAAGAGAGGAGGGGGGGGGAATCCCTTTCTCCAGTCACCCCCCCCCCACCCCGTCCGGTTCCAGTGGATAAAATCCCACATGATGAGAGGTTTAGTTTTTGGGTGTGTTTGTATGTGTGTGTGTGTGTGTTGTTGTAATAACAACACCCTTGAGTACTGCTAGTTATTAGTGAAGTCAAGGACGCGGAAATGGTGAGCGCGTGTGTTGCTAGCCAAGCAAAGGGGAGGGAAGTCACTGGAGCTGTTTTTTTTTATATTAGGTTGCTGCCCCTGACTGCTATCAAAATATAAACACCAGATTACTGCAAAGTGCTTTTAACATCCCTCCAAAACAAAACAACAACAACGTCGAAACAGTTAATCAGAGACTAAGAAGTTCACACTGTACGCTAATTAGAAACATAGTTTGTTGTTGTTGATCATTAGATTTAGCGGTTTAGTGGTACGTCATAGTCACATGAAGGGATGCACAAAATTGCACACAGAAAAAGGCAAAGTTTACCCCGAACAAGTTCAATGTTTAGTTTGTAAAGGAATTAATTATTATTAGAAATTGCCATTCTCTCTCTCTTTCGTTTTCTCCTTTCTCCCTCTCTCTCTCTCTCTCTATTCCTCCGTCTCTCCATCTCTCTCTCTCTCCCTCTATTCCTCCGTCTCTCCATCTCTCTTTCTTTATCTTTCTCTCAACGGCTTTTATATCTCTTTTTCTCTGTTGTCAATTCTCTGAGCGGAATTGTAAAATTAGCCTCTAACCCGTTTGAATGAAATATACTTTGAATAAACCAGAAAATAAAAATAGAAAATGTAAACACGGAATAAAGGAACACACCAGTGATCACGTGTGTAACTCTACGTCACAAGTTGGAAACAAACAAGAATATTTTTATTTTGAGTCATAAAATCCGTGTTCCTAGTTTTTTGTTGCTCAATGTTAAATATGCTCTGAGATTACATACATTATGTTTGTTGGCTGCGCTATACAAATAGAAATATTGTTATTATTAAAAACAGCTTTGGGTGCGTCCTGTTATTGTTAGAGTAAAAGTGACCATGAAACAGTGTACTGTATGAAACTTAGTGACACACACAGATACACTGGACTGTAGTATTATAATGTAATGATTGAACTTAAGATAATATTATAAGATTGTTTTATTGATCGAACGTTATCAAATAGATAATAATCTCAATAGTAAAACTGACCACAGTCTTATGAAGTCAATTCTTTTACATTTTACACACATACACTGTGTTATATCACCTTGGTTTTTAAACTCGCTCCTTGGTGAATAAAATTAATTTTTTTTTTTTGGGGGGGGGCTTCTATGCCGAGCGGGTTCGAATCCCAGTGAAGGCTAGGATGGGTACCTGACATTAGTTGGGGTACAGTAAAGGCGGCTGTGCATTGTGCTGGTCACACATCCATAGTATTTCCTGGCAAAAGAAACTGGTGAACGCCACTTCACTACACCATTGATACATTTTGTCCGACGTGTACTTTACTATAAATGTTTATTTTGAAACAAAAAAATGGCACTTTAAAATTATTTTATTTAAATAAACATTCATATAAATATTATAGCATTGATTTACCGTTGAGAGATTTTTACTAGACAATTACGGACAGCGGGAAAAAAAAACAAAACAAAGGAAAACAACTACACTGCACTATATAGACATGGAGTGGTTAATAACTTCAACTAAATTATAAAAATGTCGGGGAAATGCAGACTTTTCTATATAGATAAGTGGCGCGTATGCTAAAGACCGATTGTAGACACTGACGTATATAAAATATTAAATTTGTACATTATGATTTGCTTTAAACACTTTCCGAAAATGAGGCCATGAAAACGAACAACAAACATGGTGGTTGATATATAGTTCAGTGGCAAATAACATAAAAGAAACCAAACAACAATACAAACTTTGGGCGGGATTTATCGTCTGCAGAAATCTTTACAGTTGTGTGTGTGTGTGTGTTTGTGTGTGTGTGTGTGGGGGGGTGTCTCTACAACTTTCCCTCAGGGGTAAACGTAACGTTCTATTAAACTTTGATAGTAAAACAGAATTACAGAGTTGTGCACCTCCCCCCCCCCCCCAATATCTCGTTGGGAGGCCCGGATTTTGTTTAGTGTGTCTTTGTGTTATTGTGTGTGTTCTGTGTGTGTGCGTGTGTTCTGTCTGTATGTGTGTTGTAAATGTGCTATCTAGTTTCTACTGCAATCATGAGATGCTATCAGTCATAGCCAGCCGCTCATACATTTAACAAAAACAAAACAAGTCAAAGACACAAACATCTGTCTCGCTGAACCAAGCTGTGTGTTTACCAGTGTGTCTGTGTGTCTGTGTGTCGCAGTGTGCAAAAGTTACCCAACAAAGAACTAAACAACCACACGCTATGTACTCTGTAGGTTTATTCAACAAGTCTTTGAGGTAATCTCCCCTTGTCTGTCCAATTATAGACCAGGACTCACCAGGTTCTAAGTCATATGGGGAAAGGGGGGGGGAGACTCTTAATAAAACACTAAGTACAGTTTTTATGACTTTATCACCCCTAGGGAGGAGAGGGGGGGCAGGGGTGAGTTTGGTGGTGAGCAAAGAATAGTTCCCCCCCCCTTTCTCTCCCCCCCCCCTTAATTAAGTATTTTCCCAAGTTAATTGTTTGTTCCGATGATGTATAATGTATTTTTTAAATTAAGGGATGGTTGGGGAAGGGTAAGGAGGGGTGTGGTAGTGCAGACGGCCCTGGCAAGGGAATGAACGAAACATTTAACATTTTACCTCGAACAGAACAACCATATTAAAAATAATTTTACAAAGAGTAAAAAAATTTCATATAATATATAATGAGGGAGTGTGTGTTTAGCGGAGTACGGGATTGGGGTGGGGAAATAGTCCCGGGTGAGAGGGACGCCAAAATACAAACTGGATGTATCTAATGGGTTAACCGGTTAACAACCTTAACAGCCCCCCCACCCCCCCCCCACCCCCCCACCCCCCACCCCGACTTAAAAAATAGTTTTTGTTTGTGTTGACTTGATTGTTTTCATTGTTAAAAACTTGACTCCAATGCTAGCGGTGATAACTCTTGGCTGTCGTTTGAAGTTCTCTTCCCTTGTCACTTAGCAATACAAACACAACATGCTCATTTCATTAACGCTTTCTGGGGGAAACTTTACTTTGTGGGAAAAAAATTACTCCTACTTTCCGCACGCCCCTCCCTCCTCCCCACCCCAAAGCGCCCGACCAGCACCACAATGCTTTAACATGGAAGATGGTAACTAACTTAACAACCCGCTTTTTATGTAAGTCTGTAATGGCAGAAGTCAGCCGGATGTAAAAGGTGGGTGACGACATCAGAGGTATTTTCATACGGTCACGTGGTCTCTGTCATTGACAAAAGTCTCAGTCTTGCATAATTAATAATGGATGTGGCTGTAGGACATTGTGGTTGGGTATATATTTTTTTTACAAGTTTTAGAGCCTTTACTTCTAGATAGAAGATTATCACGTCCACTAGGCCCAAACCTTCTGCAGGGCGACAGGTATCGGTCAGCGGCAGGGATTGAACCCGCGACGTGTCGGTTGACAGTCCGGTGAACTAACCGCAGGAGTATTTGTATTATTGTGGCCAGAAATGTTGAAATGTTGGCACGCGTTCTTACTTTGTCTTTAGAATATCAACACAAGTAACGTGATATTTGTTTGTGGTATCAAGAAGTTCCAAATGTTTTGCATAATTTAGACAAATGGAAATATAAATACCGGTACAATTTTTAACATTCGAATTCCCGCAAAAATAATTTTGATATTAAATGTGAGAAAAAAAAATTCATTGGGAATTTGTTTTATTCCACTGGAATGTCCCGTTAGAATTCATTGTGTTGATGTCATTCAATATCTTTTGGGGAATTCAATGTCCCAACTATATTTGATTTTTAACTTGACATTAAAAAAATCAGATTTTTTGTCACAAGATTTATAGGGGAAAACCCTTTTTGATTTGTACAAATTGTATTTATATTCTCACAAGTTGAAATGTGTAAAAAATGTTTATTTAAATCATCCTCGAAAATATATTTCGTTAATCTTTTATTTATATTTCTGAAACAATGGAACAGATATCTATATAGATATAACAGATATCTATATAGATATAACAGATATCTATATAGATATAACAGATATCTATATAGATATAACAGATATCTATTTCATGCTATTCACATTCCCTTATTGTTCTATTAAAATCTTGATTTTTTTTCACGTCATATTGATAAAACAAAGAAATTTTTTGAGCCGCCAACATAAATTCTTGATAAAACAAAGAAATTCTTTGAGCCGCCAACATAAATTATTGATAAAATAAAGAAATTCTTTGAGCCGCCAACATAAATTGTGTTGACGAGTTTGGTTATACTATAAAATCAAAGTTTGTCCGTGTGATAATATTAGTTGATGAAGTGGGCCCACTGGTGGGGAAATTAACAATATCTGCTTGTGGGCTTGTGGGCTTGTGGGCTGAGCCTTTTACTTCGATTTTTTTTTTCACTACCGTCATCTCCTTAATAGGATTTGGTGGACTTGCAGTGGACAAAAACCATGATGAATGACCTGTAGTTAGGGCCATGAGAGGAGTCAAAGAAAAAGCCATTTTCCATCACCAGAAAAAAAAATAACTGGGTCAACATTGAAAGAGGAGGGACGCGTGGTGGGGGGGGGAGCGGGGTGTGTGTGTGCGGGGGAGAGGGGGCAAAGGTTGGGGAGGACACAGTAAATCACTGAATAGGGGCGGGGCTGGTATGAAAGAAGGTGTAAGGGGGAGGGGGAGGGGGATTTCAGTTGTCATGTTTGTAAATAATTGATGAGTTCGTTATAGATGAAATGTCAGTAAATTCTAAATGGGGAGACGCCATGTATAAATCTATCTCAGAGGCGATCGACATCAAGGCATTGAGAAACTACAATCTGTCGTGGAATATATTTTTTGAAATAAGGAAACAAAATTATTTTTATGATCGTTGTGGCTTTAGTGGCTGTATGTTTTGAAGTTGTCGACTACAACGTCATCGGCAGGTTTGAATGACGTCATCAATGATGTTATAGTGGGTGGAACCAGACAGTAACATTGAAGACACACGTTGAGTCAACCTTTCTATCAATAAGATATACTTTAATGATCAAGTCGTTAGGAGAAAAATTATGCAATAAATTATTATTTACCATTGTGCCATGGACAACATAGCCTACTTCTTCTGCAGTCCGCGTACGTTGAAAGATGAAATACGTGGTTTTTAATTTTAAAGAGCTTTCGGTTTGCTAAAGGACGGGAAATAATCACTGCACTATATATTTAAGTGGAGCGATTCGAGATCAGAATAGCATCTTTTATTCGTATGTTTTATTCGCATCTTTTATTCGTATGTTTTATTCGTATGTTTTATTCGCATGTTTTATTCGCATGTTTTATTCGTATAATTTTCAAGTTTTAATTGTTTTCTTACTTATTTAACTTTTTTATTTACCCGAGAACAAATTTGAAAAAACAACAACATGATTTTTTCCCAAGGGAGACAAATATGACACTTTCACGAAACATTTGGTGATCAATCTTTAGACCTATAATGTTGAAATTAACGTTTATTTAATCAGTAGGACTTTATGATCTACTCACTCCTGACCCAGTAGAAATACAGTTCAATTGAAACAACTGACATGAACATCAACCATTGGACTATTTTGGAAAGACCAACCTGGAACCGAAAAATTATGTCAGAAATGTTAGGGTCAAGGTCAGAAGAACCTGTTGATAAAATTATCACAAAGCTAGATGGCGCAATCTGTTGGAATTTCTTCTCCCAAGCAGCAGATGACAGGCATGTACTGTGAGAGTTCAGCAATAGATTGTTTATCACAACAATTTCAAAACAGTGAAACATTTTTTGTTTACAGCATATATTTCCTTATATCTGGAACTGCCTGGAACTGCTTTTAAAATGTCAGAACAAATATTTGCTTCACCATTCCCCAGTAGTTCCTCATCATGTGGGAACGTTTACTGTGGCTGTTCATTTCGCCACTTCACCACACCAGTCATCATGTGGGAAAGTTTACTGTGGCTGTTCATTTCGCCACTTCACCACACCAGTCATCATGTGGGAAAGTTTACTGTGGCTGTTCATTTCGCCACTTCACCACACCAGTCATCATGTGGGAAAGTTTACTGTGGCTGTTCATTTCGCCACTTCACCACACCAGTCATCATGTGGGAAAGTTTACTGTGGCTGTTCATTTCGCCACTTCACCACACCAGTCATCATGTGGGAAAGTTTACTGTGGCTGTTCATTTCGCCACTTCACCACACCAGTTATCATGTGGGAACGTTTACTGTGGCTGTTCATTTCGCCACTTTACCACACCAGTCATCATGTGGGAAAGTTTACTGTGGCTGTTCATTTCGCCACTTCACCACACCAGTCATCATGTGGGAACGTTTACTGTGGCTGTTCATTTCGCCACTTCACCACACCAGTTAGGTCTAAGAAGTAGCCACGGGAGCACTAATAATAATAAAAATAATTATTATTCTATTTGTATAGCGATGCCGATAAACGTAATGATAAGGTCATATCACATTTAAGATTGAGCAACAAACAAGAACACAGATATAATTCTCTAGGCTAAAAACGAAATAAAGCTAATTAATAATTATAAACTTTACAAAGATATGACCAAGCAAATAAATGTAGCATTAACCGACTTAATATACAAGTAAAACAGGGGTCTAAAACTGTTTAACGAAGGTAAATATTAAAATAATATGTTTTCAAGTGTTTGTCTGAGTTGGATGGGAAGTAGATTCCATACTTTCGGGCCAGATATTGAGAAGGCTTTAAGGCCAATCGTCAAATAGAAACGGGGCACCGCCAGAAGCGTTGAGTCGGCTTTGCGAACATAGCGTTTGATTAGTTCCTTGAAATAGGACGGCATGTTGTTCTTTAGACGCTTACAACAAGAGTAACCAAAAAGCCGAGTCTGACCAGCATCACAGCTTTACAGAAACATTTCAAAAACTTAAATACATTTGCCACCAAAGAACAACTTTTATGTCTAAAACCAAAATTTCTATGCAACAACATTTGGACAATAATAATATATAATTTTTTTACAATATTGTTACAAAACCAATCTAAATTGTACTTTTAAAAGGGCGATGAGAAAAGACAAATGGAGATATTAATCTAAACTCTCTGCCTTCTAGTATTTTCAAAAAACTAATCCACTATCCAGGTTTTTTAACTTTTCCCCTCTTCTAAGTTTATCTTCCTTTCCTTAATAAACATACTCTCTTACTCACAAAAAAATGTCTTAAACTTCTAGTTCAAAAAATGCAAATAAATTGTCAGGATCCTTTTGTTTTTGAGAGTATTTTACCCAGTCAACTCGTAACACGATGACGACATCACAGACTCCTGCGCGTCAAAAAACTTGCAAACTGAGAAACGAGATAATCAACTCAGAGAAAGAAGGGGAGATCAACCGCTCAGATGGACTACACAGCTGGTGAGATTACTCCCCCTTTGTAAGAAACAAACCCAAAAATCCACCAAAAACCATCCAACGAAAGTTTTAGAAAAGAACTGTCAATAAATTAACCAGGGCTGAGTTTGTCTGCTGAAATAAAGTACATACAATTAAAATCTTTGACATTCTGCCCCCGGCTGCCTTGCCTGATGGAACTGTGTTCTAGCGTTCCAACAAAGTCTATCTATATTTCATCAAACATTTAGTTTGTGAACATGCGTAGTTGGAAGTCCCCCGCCTACCCCTCCCCCGCAACCAACTCTCCCCCCCCCCCAGGGCTATGATTATACTGAACATGGCGAGTTGTTGTTTTTTTTCTTCTCCCCCTCCTTCTCATAAGTCAATTAGCTCAACCGGATGACTGAAGCCAATTAATTATTCATGGGGGCGAGAGAAGGGGGGAGGGGCGTGCGGGGTGTGTGTGGGGGAGGGGGAACATGGGTTGACGAGCATTGAAGTATCTCTTTTAACTGATCCCACCCACTCCAAATTTATTTAAGTTCATCTCTACGCCCCTGGACTCTACGCCCAAGGCCGTCCAACACATTCCTGTTGTTAGTAGCTTCCTCTTTTAGCTCATTAGTTATAATCTCCCCTTAACTTTTTTTTTACTATCAAATTCAAATTTCTCTCCCCTTGGTAACAGTTTCGTTTTTATTTCCCTACAGTTTCTTTTCGTTGGATTTAAATCAAAATACTAAATCTGACATATGACCCCAATTTCATATCATTTCATTTGAATAAAGAAAAGATTATACTCTAGCAGACGAAGGAGGTTGTTATTTAATGAGGAAAGTTGATGCTCAAGTTTGCGCGTGAGATTATAATTTATGTAGGTCAGAGATAATAATAATTATCAGAAATTCCAGAGTAGATTTACACAACTGGGTCAGGCGGCTATTTTTAGAGTCATTTGTCTTTGTCTGTCTGTGATGTTCGGCGTGTGTGTCTACTTCTATATGTTTGAACCTGTGTATGAATGTTTGAGTCTGTCTGAGTGGATCTATGTCTGTTTCTGTTTGCTCGTGCTTGTCTATGATGCAAGTCTGTGTGGTACTTTGCGCATGCGTCTTAGAGACAGCTCTAAACTATATAAGACTTTTAGCTTGTCTGCCTTCGTGTTTTCCCTGTAAGTACTGGTGTGTGGGAATTAGAAATACAATCCTGACATACACCTAAACCATTACTGTAACTGACAGACGCTTCTTCTATACAGAAGATTATTGCGTCGTACGCTTATCCGTGGTTTGATTCTAGTTTTGCACTTAAATTAGTGTTTAAGTTTAATAAAGAGACCAAATGCTTGCATTAATAAAGGCCTATAATATTCAGTTTGATCTAGAGCTGTGGTCGCCGATGTAGACGGAATTATTGTTGTATAATTAGGCAAATCTCTTGGACGTGAAAGAAATCACAAAGTCACATTAACGTGCATACACTTTATATAAGTGTAGAATAGTCTTCTTTATTACAATATAAAGAAAAGGAGCAATAAAAACAATCCAAGTCTCAAACATGAAAGTACACATTAGAGACTGACAATTGACAAACTTTCGTACACACTAACACACACACACACACATTACATTCGTTTTCTCTATAGTTCGGAAAATTGTGGGGAGAGGGACATCACAAATTTCTCTGAGTTTCATTCATTTACGACTAATTTCACAATAACAAATTACTTCAGTCACTACACAGACCCAAACACACCCACTTTATGTCCTTTAACTTACAATAACATTCTGTCCCTACCCCTCCTTGTCCCCCCCCCCTATACTACACGCCAGCAACATGTCCGACCCTTGAATTTAATACATCATGTACAAGAACTAGTTTTCATCGACAAGCCTGTTTTACCGACCCTTGAGTTAGTCCAATCATTAATTTAATTGATTTGTAGTGATGTTAATTATTTTTATAGCATTCAATCAATGTATATTTATCCCTACACTCTACATACGTACGTACAAGCATCTCCCCCCCCCTTCCACCAAACCAAATCAAACTAAACTAATCTAGCTAATCTTGGCCTCAAGCAAAACTTTTTGGCCGACCCGAAAAATACATAATTCGTAGAGTCGTAGAGTAAAGACGAGAGGGCGGGATGGGGAAGTGGTTGGGGAGAGAGAGAGAGAGAGACTGTTTAATAAATAGGCCATTGGGAGAGGGGGAAGGAGTACAAAGTACAAATGAGGGGCTTCAGTTGATACTGGGGCGAGCCTCTAATCAATACTCAGGGTGTTCATGTTGGCGCCCCAGTCCTTCCCATCATTTCACCATTGACCAAGTGATTCACCACAAACACCAAAACTTTCTTTCATGGAATAAATTGTTTCGTTTTCACCTTTTGACATGTCTTCCTAATTTTTAAAGTTAGTGTGTATGTTGTATTTATATTATAGTTAAATAGTTCAATCACTAAACCTAGATACACGAGAAGACAGAAGGGCAAAGAGTAAAGTAGTAATAATACATCAGACATTAAACTCTAATTTAGAAATACAACCCAATAACAACCTGTTGCAAAGCTCAGATGAACAAAAGGACATAAAAAAAAGTTCCTTATCCTCAAATGTATGCGAGAACAAATACATATAATTACTCTTTCTTCACGAGTGGTATCTAGGCATGGAATGGGTTGCCTGAACAAACAAGGAAAACCAGTAATTTAACATCATTATGTTTTTTTACTGTGTGTTACGAATGTTTGTATAATGTTGTATTTGTGTATTTTGGAATATGTATGTTTGTATAATACAGTTTGCTTACAATCTCTCTAGATAAAATAATTCGTGTGTGTGTGTCGTATCCGATCCCCATTGGCTAATTTAAAGACACGCTAGTTAATTGTCTCATATGTTCCTTTTGCGATCTCGCTTCTTTCATGTGCCTTCCCTAGCGTAGTGGTTAGCGTCTTCGACTGCCATGCGGGCGACCTGTGTTCGATTCCTAACTGATACCTTTCTTTTTCTTTCCTACTTTTCCCCCATTAATATTACTTTAAAAAAAAAGAGTGTACACAATTTTAGGACGTAAAGTTAAAGCTTTCCTAAAATGTTTTCAGTAAGTAAAATCATAGACTATAATATACATGGACCGCTTGCTTTAGTATTTCTGCTATATGATGACTTGAAACACTGATGTTCGGAATTCCCGATTCTAAATAACGTAATTGCTATACAGGAAATAAAGTTATTGATATACAACTTACGTTTTATTTAATCGCTATGATTTTCTCAATGAAAAATTAAAATCGAAAGTTGTACAGAGCGGAAACATTTATAGATCAGTGTTGTGTGCGCACGGAAAAAGAACATAAGCTCTAAAAATAGAGCAGGCGGTCCATCTTATTATAGTCAATGATAATAGGATTAATAGGCATACAAGTATTCATTTAAAGTCGAAAAAAATGCGATTTAATAAAACGGAACTTGTATAACAATTACTTCATTTAGAATCGGGAATTGCAAAAAAAAAAAAAAGAAGATAATAGCATAAACAACTAAAGCAAGCGGTCCATGTATATTATAGTCTATGGTCAAATCTAATAATTATATTTTAGACGCACACTGAATTATTAGAACTATAGTATTCTGTTCTATGTAGTTTATGAAATGTTTATCAGTAGCCTGTTAAGACCTATTTAATTTTTCCCCGGTCGACGCCGGGCAATTTAGCTTGTTACTTCTAAAGTGTCTCGAGTGTAATTTGTTATTTATTGAGTTATCAAGTATCGCTTGCCATTTTGAAGCATGACGTCACATCAAGTCACATGTAATGACCACGTGTTACGTTGACGTCACTGTCCCCTTACTAGCTGTCCTCACAGTTTCACCATGTCCCACAATGCCTTGCTTCAGCCATAAACACATTTGATTGGGGGAGGGGGAGTTTGGGAGTAATTAAATGAAACTGGGCTAAGCAAGGTCAAGGTGTGCACTAGCCTATGTATTCATCACTTTGTAACATCTTAAACTATTTGTAATCAATCATAAGGTTAATATCTCGTGTTTTTTTATTACTAAATTAATTCAACATATAACAGAAAGAGATAATTAGAGTGCTGATCGCCTAAAAGTAATTTCATGTAGACATTTATATTCTATATTCTATATTATATATTGGAATACTCCGTTTTTATTGTCTAACTTGTTCAGTATAAATACATACATGGCTGTCGTTCTAATGAAACTCTGGAAACACAAATCGTTATATGGAAAAACAAATCAGTCACGTGACCGCTAGAGGGGGGAAAGGGGGGGGGTACGGGGCTAAGAAGTTCATACGTTTAGTGGACATTTGAAAAGACATTTGGATGGACAAATGGAAAATGTCGACAAAATATAATGTAATCTCCGTCCAGATTTACGGCCATAGATGGCAAGAAATGTTCCGCGGGCCGCAAAGGGCAGGGCTAGTGGACAGGAGCTAAATGGACGTGATGGATTGGCGCGTGGCACGGCCGTAGTCATAGACAGGAATTGATTCCGCGGAGGGACATTGTAATTTGCACTACCCCATGGTGCGCCTCACCCCCCCCCCCCTCAGCTACCCCGCGCCATAGAATCGGGGCGAGGGCGCCACCGGTTCATGTTTTTAGATCTACTCACACTACGACAATCTCTTTCATACCCAAGACTGATCTATGGCACGCCGGAAGTTGTAACGGTACCGCTCCCCAGGTCACGTGGCAGTCACGTGTGTAAATTTGGGTAGTAGAAGGGAGGGGACCAGATCAAGAAAGTGTAGAGTATGATGGGGAGCGGATTCCCCTTCTGTCACCCTCCTGGGATTTTTTTTTTAGTTATTAAACGACTAGAATCCTCCCTTGACGTACGCACCCTCCCCTGTTCCCCCCCTCGCCCCCTCTCCTCGTGTAATGAATGGTCTATCTTATTATCTCGTGAGTTATGGGACATTAAGGCAATTTTCGGATCTCAACATTTTGGTTTTTTTTCGGCAACTTAGCATCACATATAGATTAATCTCCCCTTGACTAGCAATAAAGCGAAACATAGTTATGGCTGAACAAACAAAGAAGACTCCAATAAATACGGCTATTCAAAAAAGTATAACTATTGAAATACTAAACAAAGGTATTATGTCAATCGTATGTCAACCTGTCAAAGTATTATGGATTAACATATAAATATATGTGCAGTAGAAACACAAACAAGGATTTGGAAACCTTGGGGCCGGATTGGGTTTAAAAAACACAATAATTATAAACAATAATACTGCCAGGCTTGCCACGTAGAGCCAAATATCAATGGCACGCGAAAGTCCACCAAATAAAAAGGCAATTCTAATTTTTTCTATAGAGAAAAAACCGGATTACTTAAATAGTACGCTAGATGAATTAGAAAATTTACTTTGGCCCACCATTATCAAAAGGTTGCCGACCCCTGCACTAGAGCAGGGAAAAAACTGGCGATTCGAACCCAGGACCTTAAAACGACAATCTGGGCGCGGTGCCGATGGACCACCATCTCCCATATTCTATATTATTTGAATGGGAGCCCTAGGTTTAATCTAGGTTTGATTTTTTCTTCATTCTTGGTTGTCGCTTGATCGTTTTGATAATAAACCAAAACGTGTATTTTCTTTCATAGACTAACAGATTTAAACTTTGGTTTTTATTTAAAGTTTTTTTTTTCTTCTTAAATAAACAGTTTCACTAACACACAAGAAAACTCTTTGTTATGATAATAATAATATCTGTTAACACTGAGTTAACATTGAGCTAACAGACATGTTAGTGCTATGTAGTCTATCTGTCTTCGGACAATATGACCGACAGATGGCGTGAATTGAAAGAGAGAATGCTAAACCAAGTGATAAACTTCGTATGATATCCAGCGGGTTTTGAAGTCTATGAATAATTGATAGGGGAGGCTACTTGAGTGTACGGACAGTAGTGGACGTCATTAAAAACTTCTGGTCACTGACCATTTGACTGGACACAGCAGGACAATGCGAGGAGGGGAACTGGAGGGTTATTACCAGCCGGGCGTTTTTATGGTCATCGCTGGACATCGGTCTAAGAAAGAAGGAGAAACATGGGGGGGGGGGGGGGCGGGTCTGTCGGACACGTCAGCAGACAAGAGACAGTGGAGAATGGTTGTAGCAGAATTTACATGTGAGCGTCTTTATGTGGTGGTGGTTTGTTGTGTGTGAAAGTGTATGTAAGAGGATGTGTGAGTGTGTTGGAGGGGGGTGAGGGAGTGTATCAGTGTGTGCGATCATTAAAGACGTGACAGGAAACTGGCGTGTCTTTGATATCCAGTCGTCCACTCTATTCGACTTGTACTAAAAGTACAAAACAACTTGTTGGAATTGCACTGGACATTGGTCATTCAATGATGGGACTGGCCCGTGGGGGATTAAAACTCCCTTTCTCCCCCACCTCTTCACGTCGTACCGGCCTGACATTATGCTGGCCACGCGATCCCTTTGTACAACCGTGTCCACGGCAACTGGCGAACGCTGCTTCACTACTCCCTTACCATAACAAAAACATGGCCTGGAAGAGATACTTCACGTTGACCAGAGTTTATATTATAAAACCCAAACCGCTGCCACCAATTATTGAAATACACAAGAACCTCGGTGGAGAATTCCAACTAAATGTTCACGCAAGTAAAGATAGCCGGAAGTCATGAACTGCAGACGACGTAATCTCCAGGTCAAGGAAGACTCTATTCTGGGAGGTTTTCAAAGCAACAATATTAAAGCCTTAGCAACGCAGTTAATGTTTTTAAACAAGTTATGGCTGAGTGACAGGGTCGTGTGGGCATCAGTGTACGGTAACTAAGAGGAGATAACTCAACAGTGTACGGTAACTAAGAGGAGATAACTCAACAGTGTACGGTAACTAAGAGGAGATAACTCAACAGTGTACGGTAACTAAGAGGAGATAACTCAACAGTGTACGGTAACTAAGAGTAGATAACTCAACAGTGTACGGTAACTAAGAGTAGATAACTCAACAGTGTACGGTAACTAAGAGGAGATAACTCAACAGTGTACGGTAACTAAGAGGAGATAACTCAACAGTGTGCGGTAACTAAGAGGAGATAACTCAACAGTGTACGGTAACTAAGAGGAGATAACTCAACAGTGTACGGTAACTAAGAGGAGATAACTCAAAGGAATTTAATAAAAATGGAAGAAATGAAGAAACAAGTTCATAGAAATAGAAGTAGATGAAAGAAATGTAATGTCTGGAAGGGAAGAAATTACTAGAAGGGAAGAAAGAAGAAGCAGGGGAAGATTTCAACAGCCAGAGAGAAAGAACATGACAAGGCGTTTTGCCCTGTCAGCAGCAAGATGTGCTGTGGAAATAAATGTCTGTAACAGCTGTCTTGGTCTGTCCTACTTGTCTTGGTCTGTCCTACTGCGGGAGTAGATTAATGATTATCAAACTCTAGGATTGACCTTCCTGCTCTGTACTGTAATATAGTATGTCTTCTTTTTTTTTAAATTCTTTCTTTTTTTGTCTTTACTTTAATCTTACTTTGAAGACTTGACGCGACCAATCCATTGTTACTTTCAAGTCACGTGGGACAATACTTTTATAAACATGAATAGTATGGTGGAAACTGAACTGAAGAAGAACTAAAAACATTGACCCCCCCCCCCCTTGTCTAACAATGAAACTATTTCGACTGTGTCTATTCGAGAATAATATCTACTGTCTCTATATTATAAATATAACTACTGTGTCTATATTACAAATATAACTACTGTGTCTATATTACAAATATAACTACTGTGTCTATATTACAAATATAACTACTGTGTCTATATTACAAATATAACTACTGTCTCTATATTACAAATATAACTACTGTGTCTATATTAAAATTCTATCTGCTAGCTCTGTATTAAAATTCTCAACTTAAAAATCTACCTGTCAATGTAATGCAAGTCTTAACGACATTAGTCGTGTGTATGTGAGAGTGTATGTTTGTGTGAGTATATGTGAGTGTATGGATGTATGTGTGAGTGTGTGTGTTTTGCTGTGCTAATAACTCAGGCCTAATGGCATTTCAAGGTTGCATTATTGACTATAATTAGCTCATCAAACCGTCACCTACTCACGGAGTCGGAACGTCAGACGGCGCAGTAGGTGCCCCCCTCCCCACGGCACAGTAGGTGCCCCCTCCCCCACGTTTTATTTCCCGCCTCATATAAAAAAAAACAGAAAGTTCTGAAAGCCAAAGAGAAATTCTCTGGAATAAAACTGCAAGTTCCCACGTGAGAGCTCAGTCACGTGTTTACCTTCCTCAATGGCCTGATGGGATATTTAAGCCAATCATTGCCAGTGTTTTACCAATCTACTGCGAGCTCACGCCGAGGGCCGTTAACTCGAGAGTTCCACAGTTTGTTTTTATATTCCAGAAGCATTACTTTTTTTAAAATATATACCTCCCTCTACTGCATTTCCAGATCACTGCCCCCTCTCCCTTCCCCCTCTTCTTACATCTCACCTCTCTTTAATACGTTGTTATAACCCCCTCCCTCCTACTCATATTCCAGGCTAAGTTTTTATTCAATACATCTTTCTTGTGTTCTTTTATTAATACTGAGTGAATTGTTACACCAAACAATGAAAGAAATGCACTCAAATATGGCAGACAAGCTTACGATGAGAGAACAAATGCACAGTAATATGAAGAAGAAGAAGAAGATATACTAGTATAGCACTAGTCTATATTATATAAGAAAACTGGAACTTCAATATTCAAGTTCAAGCTTGAATTCCAACATAGGTGAAACTGCCAGGGTCTTACAGTAATCGAAAAATTTCTTATTAGTTCTAAAAGTAAAAGTCTCTGGGCATTTTGACAGTAAAAGTGTCTGTGTAACTATGTGTGTATAGAATGTCTGTGTAACTATGTGTGTATAGAATGTCTGTGTAACTATGTGTGTATAGAATGTCTGTGTAACTATGTGTGTATAGAATGTCTGTGTAACTATGTGTGTATAGAATGACTGTGTAACTATGTGTGTATAGAATGTCTGTGTAACTATGTGTGTATAGAATGACTGTGTAACTATGTGTGTATAGAATGTCTGTGTAACTATGTGTGTATAGAATGTCTGTGTAACTATGTGTGTATAGAATGTCTGTGTAACTATGTGTGTATAGAATGTCTGTGTAACTATGTGTGTATAGAATGTCTGTGTAACTATGTGTGTATAGAATGACTGTGTAACTATGTGTGTATAGAATGTCTGTGTAACTATGTGTGTATAAAATGTCTGTGTAACTATGTGTGTATAAAATGACTGTGTAACTATGTGTGTATAAAATGACTGTGTAACTATGTGTGTATAGAATGACTGTGTAACTATGTGTGTATAGAATGTCTGTGTAACTATGTGTGTATAGAATGACTGTGTAACTATGTGTGTATAGAATGACTGTGTAACTATGTGTGTATAGAATGTCTGTGTAACTATGTGTGTATAGAATGTCTGTGTAACTATGTGTGTATAGAATGACTGTGTAACTATGTGTGTATAAAATGACTGTGTAACTATGTGTGTATAGAATGTCTGTGTAACTATGTGTGTATAGAATGACTGTGTAACTATGTGTGTATAGAATGTCTGTGTAACTATGTGTGTATAGAATGTCTGTGTAACTATGTGTGTATAGAATGACTGTGCAACTATGTGTGTATAGAATGTCTGTGTAACTATGTGTGTATAGAATGTCTGTGTAACTATGTGTGTATAGAATGTCTGTGTAACTATGTGTGTATAGAATGTCTGTGTAACTATGTGTGTACAGAATGTCTGTGTAACTATGTGTGTATAGAATGTCTGTGTAACTATGTGTGTATAAAATGTCTGTGTAACTATGTGTGTATAGAATGACTATGTAACTATGTGTGTATAGAATGACTGTGTAACTATGTGTGTATAAAATGTCTGTGTAACTATGTGTGTATAGAATGACTGTGTAACTATGTGTGTATAGAATGTCTGTGTAACTATGTGTGTATAGAATGTCTGTGTAACTATGTGTGTATAGAATGACTGTGTAACTATGTGTGTATAAAATGACTGTGTAACTATGTGTGTATAGAATGTCTGTGTAACTATGTGTGTATAGAATGACTGTGTAACTATGTGTGTATAGAATGTCTGTGTAACTATGTGTGTATAGAATGTCTGTGTAACTATGTGTGTATAGAATGACTGTGTAACTATGTGTGTATAGAATGTCTGTGTAACTATGTGTGTATAGAATGTCTGTGTAACTATGTGTGTATAGAATGTCTGTGTAACTATGTGTGTATAGAATGTCTGTGTAACTATGTGTGTATAGAATGTCTGTGTAACTATGTGTGTATAAAATGTCTGTGTAACTATGTGTGTATAGAATGTCTGTGTAACTATGTGTGTATAGAATGTCTGTGTAACTATGTGTGTATAGAATGTCTGTGTAACTATGTGTGTATAGAATGTCTGTGTAACTATGTGTGTATAAAATGTCTGTGTAACTATGTGTGTATAGAATGACTGTGTAACTATGTGTGTATAGAATGTCTGTGTAACTATGTGTGTATAGAATGTCTGTGTAACTATGTGTGTATAGAATGACTGTGTAACTATGTGTGTATAGAATGTCTGTGTAACTATGTGTGTATAGAATGTCTGTGTAACTATGTGTGTATAGAATGTCTGTGTAACTATGTGTGTATAGAATGTCTGTGTAACTATGTGTGTATAAAATGTCTGTGTAACTATGTGTGTATAGAATGACTGTGTATTTATGTGTGTATAGAATGTCTGTGTAACTATGTGTGTATAGAATGTCTGTGTAACTATGTGTGTATAGAATGTCTGTCTAACTATGTGTGTATAGAATGTCTGTGTAACTATGTGTGTATAAAATGTCTGTGTAACTATGTGTGTATAGAATGTCTGTGTAACTATGTGTGTATAAAATGTCTGTGTAACTATGTGTGTATAGAATGTCTGTGTAACTATGTGTGTATAAAATGTCTGTGTAACTATGTGTGTATAGAATGACTGTGTAACTATGTGTGTATAAAATGTCTGTGTAACTATGTGTGTATAGAATGTCTGTGTAACTATGTGTGTATAGAATGTCTGTGTAACTATGTGTGTATAGAATGTCTGTGTAACTATGTGTGTATAAAATGACTGTGTAACTATGTGTGTATAGAATGTCTCTGTAACTATGTGTGTATAGAATGTCTGTGTAAATATGTGTGTATAAAATGACTGTGTAACTATGTGTGTATAGAATGTCTGTGTAACTATGTGTGTATAGAATGTCTGTGTAACTATGTGTGTATAGAATGTCTGTGTAACTATGTGTGTATAGAATGTCTGTGTAACTATGTGTGTATAGAATGTCTGTGTAACTATGTGTGTATAGAATGTCTGTGTAACTATGTGTGTATAGAATGTCTGTGTAACTATGTGTGTATAGAATGTCTGTGTAACTATGTGTGTATAAAATGTCTGTGTAACTATGTGTGTATAGAATGTCTGTGTAACTATGTGTGTATAAAATGTCTGTGTAACTATGTGTGTATAGAATGACTGTGTAACTATGTGTGTATAGAATGTCTGTGTAACTATGTGTGTATAGAATGTCTGTGTAACTATGTGTGTATAGAATGTCTGTGTAACTATGTGTGTATAGAATGTCTGTGTAACTATGTGTGTATAGAATGTCTGTGTAACTATGTGTGTATAAAATGTCTGTGTAACTATGTGTGTATAGAATGACTGTGTAACTATGTGTGTATAAAATGTCTGTGTAACTATGTGTGTATAGAATGTCTGTGTAACTATGTGTGTATAGAATGTCTGTGTAACTATGTGTGTATAGAATGTATGTGTAACTATGTGTGTATAAAATGACTGTGTAACTATGTGTGTATAGAATGTCTGTGTAACTATGTGTGTATAGAATGTCTGTGTAACTATGTGTGTATAAAATGACTGTGTAACTATGTGTGTATAGAATGTCTGTGTAACTATGTGTGTATAAAATGACTGTGTAACTATGTGTGTATAAAATGACTGTGTAACTATGTGTGTATAGAATGTCTGTGTAACTATGTGTAAATAGAATGTCTGTGTAACTATGTGTGTATAGAATGTCTGTGTAACTATGTGTGTATAGAATGTCTGTGTAACTATGTGTGTATAGAATGTCTGTGTAACTATGTGTGTATAAAATGTCTGTGTAACTATGTGTGTATAAAATGACTGTGTAACTATGTGTGTATAAAATGACTGTGTAACTATGTGTGTATAAAATGTCTGTGTAACTATGTGTGTATAGAATGTCTGTGTAACTATGTGTGTATAAAATGACTGTGTAACTATGTGTGTATAAAATGTCTGTGTAACTATGTGTGTATAAAATGACTTGTGTAATTGTGTACTGACTTAAACTTAGTGACACACATTGGACTGTATTATTGCAATGTGTTGACCGGACTAAAGTGACCTGATAGCTCTGTGTGTTATTGTTTATGTGACTGGCTGGGCTTAGTGAGTTGTGTCCATGAATGTATTGTTAAGAGTGTGTGAATATTGAGTGAATGTCTGGAGTTTGAGAGATATAAAAAGATTGTAGAATGAGAATAAAAGTAAGTTGTTACACCGACCAGTGTGTTGTTGAGATCTTACTTTGACAGTATTATGTCCATAAGTTTATTCTACATTAAATATCAGTGTGTTGTTGAGATCTTACTTTGACAGTATTATGTCCTTAAGTTTATTCTACATTAAATATATTTTTGAATGTGGACAAAAACCGAAAATTGTCAAAGAGCTCTTTAGTTTAATTTAAAATTACGAAAATCCAGAGGAAGACACCAGTGGTTGTGCTCATGTCTGAAGACACCAGTGGTTGTGCTCATGTCTGAAGACACCAGTGGTTGTGCTCATGTCTGAAGACACCAGTGGTTGTGCTCATGTCTGAAGACACCAGTGGTTGTGCTCATGTCTGAAGACACCAGTTGTTGTGCTCATGTCTGAAGACACCAGTGGTTGTGCTCATGTCTGAAGACACCAGTGGTTGTGCTCATGTCTGTAGACACCAGTGGTTGTGCTCATGTCTGAAGACACCAGTGGTTGTGCTAATGTCTGTAGACAGTGTGCTCATGTCTGCTCTTCAGAATTTTGAGGATCATTGAATCATTACATAATTATTTCTAGAGGTCTGAGACAGACAGGTTAATAGTGACAGGTCAATAGCAGTCCAGAGACGAGATGATGGCAAGGAGGAGAAATTGTCCAGAGAAAGGAATGAAAAAGTTAGTGGGAGAAAGAATAAGGTAAGACAAAATTATAGAGAAAAAATGAGATAGAATGAAGCTCGTATAAAGAAAGAGAAAGAAATAGAAAAAGAGAGAGAAAGACGGAAAGAATAAAAGAGAGACCTCAAAAAGAGAAAAAATGAATTAGAGAAAGAACAGAAAAGAGAGAGAGAAAGAGACAAAGAAATGAGAGTTTGAGAAAGAAAGAGAGTGAAAGTTAGAGTAATCTATACAAACACTGGGGCTATTGTGAAATGAGAAATTCATTGAGTGAGATTCCAAGACGTAAAAAACTATTGAGAGAAAACAAAATTAAAGAAGGGGGAGGCGGGGGAGAGAAGGCGAAGAGGAGCGGGGGGGGGGGGGGGGCTGAATGGATATTACAAAAAAAAAGTCAAGAACAGGTGCGAAATGCTTTTTTAAGTAAAGTCAAAATAAACAATCATCTAAGGGAGGTAAACGAATCAGCAATTACTTACCAAGGGAAATAGCTCCTAGACTGCCTGTTGTGGGAGGGGCAAGGCAACACTCCCCCAGGAGGCTAAACAGAGGTGTGTGATGTGTGCTGGGAGGGAGGGGGTGTGTGATGATGTGATGTATTGAGTTTTAAAATTGGCCTCATCTTAATTAGACTAGTGGAATTATCATGAATGACAGCAAAGAAAATAAAAATTGAAACGGGAAATTGAAAAACGAAAAGATATTTGAGATCCATCTCTTACGTAATAGACACGTGGGAATAGATTTAGTTTCTATTTACTTTGCATCTGTCTATTTCTGAGTTTTTGTCTGTCTGTCTGTCTCTTAATCTGTCTGTCCTTTTATCCTGCGTCTGCCTGCGTTTATTTTAAATTATCAACCTGTCTGTTTATAAAAATATGAACCCGGAGACTGTAATTATGTTCTTTTTTGGTTTGTTTGTTTAAACTCTGAACCAAAAAATAAAATATGTATGAAACAATTTACAGTAAATTTAATGAAGAGGGATAATTACAATTCTGAGATAAACATAAGGGCTAAACCACTTTTCTTATCCCTTTTGCGAGAACAAATGCTTGTAATTGTAAGTACTCTTTCTTCCAGAGTGGCATCCGGGCTTGGAATGGGTTGCCTGAACAAACCAGGATAACCAGTAACTTAACATCATTTCAAGCACTAATAAAAATGCAAAACAAGACTCAAACCACGGATAAGCGTAGGACGCAATAATCTTCTGTATAGAAGGAGCGTCTGTAATGTATAAGATAAGGTGGAAGTGATGTCAGAGAGAAACAGATAGAGAGAGAGAGAGAGAGAGAGAGTCAGAGAGAAGGGAAAATAGCGAGATACAATGAGAGAGTCAAAAAGAATAAGAGTGAGTGAAAGAGAAATGGAGTGTGAGATAGAGAGAGAAAGAAAGAGAAACGTAGATAAACAGAGAGAAAGAAAGAGATAATGAAAAAGAGAGAAGAGAGATAATGAGATTGAAGAGAAAATGAGATTGAAGAGAAAGAGAAAATTTGAAAGACAAATGTAATGAGAGAAATAGACAGTGTGGGGAGGGGATACAATGGGCGGAGTCAGAGAGTGTTATGTTGTCAGAGTCTATACGAAGAGGTAAACATCAGTCATGCTAGTGCTACCAGTGCTACCTGGCCTGGTGCTACCTAGCCCCTTTAAGTGCTACCCCCGGTGGAGGTGTTTGCTCCTTGACGGTAACATGATGTCTTGGGTTGGACAGGGAGTGTGTTTTTATTTTCCATCGCCGCTGTCTAAACAAGGAATTAATACAGCACTCCACTGCAGGAGATGGGGCGCTGGGGGAGGTTGAGATGAGCGGTGGGGGTAGGTGGGTGGAGAAAGTGAAGGGAGGGGGGAGGAGGCTGTTGGAAGGGAGATATTGTCTGGTAAGATGGAGTACTCTCAGGTTTTTTTATGCATCTATTCAGAGTAATCTCCCTTTGTTGATTTTTTCTTAGACTTAAATCTCTGGACTGGATGGTTGGGAGGGAACTCTATGATTGTGGTCAGAGAGAGAGGGGGGGGGGGATTAGAGGGGATTAACAGAGAGACAAAACGTCTAACATATTTGTATCAGCATATATTTATGTTATTTCTTCTATTATCTTTGTTTTAACATACAATTTGTATTCTTTGTTCTGTTATCTTTGTTCTTACCTACAATTTGTATTCTTTGTTCTGTTATCTTTGTTCTTACCTACAATTTGTATTCTTTGTTCTGTTATCTTTGTTCTTACCTACAATTTGTATTCTTTGTTCTGTTATCTTTGTTCTTACCTACAATTTGTATTCTTTGTTCTGTTATCTTTGTTCTTACCTACAATTTGTATTCTTTGTTCTGTTATCTTTGTTCTTACCTACAATTTGTATTCTTTGTTCTGTTATCTTTGTTCTTACCTACAATTTGTATTCTTTGTTCTGTTATCTTTGTTCTTACCTACAATTTGTATTCTTTGTTCTGTTATCTTTGTTCTTACCTACAATTTGTATTCTTTGTTCTGTTATCTTTGTTCTTACCTACAATTTGTATTCTTTGTTCTGTTATCTTTGTTCTTACCTACAATTTGTATTCTTTGTTCTGTTATCTTTGTTCTTACCTACAATTCATGTTATTTGTTCTCTTGAAGTTCCCATCAACCGAGAGAGTTTATAAATAGTTCACTGCACTGGTAAGTATGAAATTAAAAATAAAATTAAAACGACGGAGATGAGAGAGAGAGCTAAGTCCCGGGGATTAAGTTGATGACGCAGACGATTAGCTCACCGAATGTCATAAATTCTGACACTCTCATGTATCTATTGGCACTTGGGAGTGGGGCGGGGAGGGGGGAGACTTAGGGGCGGGGCAGGGGGTGTCTTAAAAGCTTTCCATTTACGCCTTTTAAAAACTTGAAACTAAAGTTTAAAAAAGAAACTGGACTAGTGAAGAAAAAAATAACGAAACAATTTCGTAAATAGAAAATGTTTTAAAATCAATTCATACAAAGTGATTCACGTGGTATGGCAGAATTAGTGGAAAAGACAACAGAAGTTTTATGGTGGAGTAGGATGGTGGAGTAGGATGGTGGAGTTGGATGGTGGAGTAGGATGGTGGAGTAGGATGGTGGAGTAGGATGGTGGAGTAGGATGGTGGAGTAGGATGGTGGAGTTGGATGGTGGGGTGGTGGCCTATGTTTTACTCAAGGTTATATTCTACAGCTGTGGGAACTGGAATATGGAATTGACCAAGTACAGGCGGGGGCTTTAGATAGACTGCTAGACTGACCTATCGGCTTGCATTTACCAAACAATAGTTCAAGTATTTATAGTGGAAAGAAGCGAACAGTACTGTAATACTTTATTTTGTTTGGATTCTTTCACTTTAATTCTCCGTTTACTTATAGGTAGGACATTTTCTCGGTGTTCATTGTGGAGAAAAAAACACACAAACGCAGTTCAAAGTTCACAATGTATTATAAATATCACGTATAAATGATATTGACACAGACTTGAACTATTGATAAATGGCGTTCAACATATATATTAATATCAGAGTTTAAATATTCATGAATGCACACAAAAGTTCGTTTTGGTCATTGCTTGTAAATACAACAGACACCTTTAGCGTTGACTTATCGCCCCATGTTTCTGTCAGGCAAACAAGCCACAAGAGATTTCAAAAAGCCTGGAGTACAGTTAAGTGGTAATATTAGAGTTAACTGTTTGACTACGCCACTGGCTACTAATCGATCTGTTTCACCCTCTCCCGACCCCACCACTACACAGTTCCTCCCCCCCCCTCTTTCACCGAACACCATCGTAACTTGAGGAAGGAACTAAAAAGCTAATTCTGGACAAGAGACAGTTCCCTGGTCTGATATTTAACCTACGCGTGTTGTTGTCTTCTTTTATTTTAGCCCGAGCGACACAAGCCCCTGTCACAAAGCTGTGCAAATAAAGTCCGCCATGCCGTTGTGAATGGCAAGAATGAGCAGCCAAGGGAGACAAAACCCCGCCAAAAAAGTCTGCTATTCTAAATGTAAATATTGACCTTCTTGCTAGCTGCTTCTAATTGTTCCATGTCTGGATAAATTTAACCACAGCACAATAAAGTTTATTTTTTTATGGTCTGTCTGTTTTGTGTGCTTTTGTCTGCTTTGATCAATAGGCTCTCCAGTCCACTCAGGACCTCTCTAGACATACTCTATAAATAGTACACTCTCCCTCCCCTCTCTCTATCTCTTCCTCTCTTTCTATCATTCAACTCTCAACCCTCATTGAGTTAGGAAAGTTTTCATCTCCTGTCTATTCTAAGCCATCAATTCATCATGCAACTCTGAGCAGATAAATACCCCCTCTCCCCCCCCCCCTCCCACACACACTCCCCGTCTGCTTGTAAAGTGACCAGTGGCCAGTCATTGGTCAAATATTTGTACTAATAGAAGGCAATGGGGCCGTGAGCTGTGTCAGTTATGGAATCGACCTTTCTACAAGACCACTGAATGGAACGTGGCTATAAATTTTGAAGTTACTGGTCAAGCGCCGGTCAGAATTCATGGTCAGTAGTGACCAGAGCCTGTCTACAACTACAGAACTATGTCATGTGTGCTAGCACAGGCTATGTATGTGTATGTCTTGAGGGGGACGCAATAATCTTCATTAAGATAAGATATTTATAAAAGAAATTACAAAAAGAAAAATTCATCGCTCTCTAGAGTTTCCTTAACTCCAAGCCCCCCCCCCCCCATTCCGGGCCCCCTCTCCCACCACCACCCCGCCCTCCAATTGCCCCCCCCCCATTCCGGGCCCCCTCTCCCACCACCACCCCGCCCTCCAATTGCCCCCCCCCCATTCCGGGCCCCCTCTCCCACCACCACACCGCCCTCCAATTGCCCCCCCCCCCCCTTATCTTTCACATCATCACCAGGATCAATGTTTTAATTTTTGCTGGACACATTTGGATAACCAAGAGTGACCTCGAGATGTTAAACCAGTAACCTGACCCCAGCCCCCGCCTCGTCCTCTACCTCCCCATCCCCTAATGTAACGGCAATATTGGGCTATCACGAATAATTAGAAACTCTGGATGGCTGGATGGGTGTCCCGATATCCAATCCAACATCCCTACCCTCCCTACCCTCCCTACCCTCCCATTGAAATGCAACCTACCCCTTCACCCCATTGCCAATGTTTAATCTTGGAGTGTCCAGTAACCACGAGCGTGACCTCACATTGGCCAGGCGAAGTTTGGACACGTCTAATTGGACACTCAAGGGAAGTCACTCGCCTTCGAAAGCTCAATTTCGCTCGCTCCAGTGAAACGGAGTTATGGCCCCTCATTCCATCGTTTGCAGACCCTTTTGAGGACAGATTGTTTGTCAAAGATAAATTCCATTCAATGCTGTCAATATTATTGTTGATTGTGTATGTGATAAGTAATAAAATATAGTCTATGTCTATGTCTATGTCTATAGTCTATGTCTATGTCTATGTCTATGTCTATAGTCTATGTCTATGTCTATAGTCTATGTCTATGTCTATAGTCTATGTCTATGTCTATAGTCTATGTCTATAGTCTATGTCTATGTCTATAGTCTATGTCTATAGTCTATAGTCTATGTCTATGTCTATGTCTATGTCTATAGTCTATGTCTATGTCTATAGTCTATGTCTATGTCTATAGTCTATGTCTATGTCTATGTCTATGTCTATGTCTATAGTCTATGTCTATGTCTATAGTCTATGTCTATGTCTATAGTCTATGTCTATGTCTATAGTCTATGTCTATGTCTATAGTCTATGTCTATGTCTATGTCTATAGTCTATGTCTATGTCTATGTCTATGTCTATGTCTATGTCTATAGTCTATGTCTATGTCTATAGTCTATGTCTATGTCTATGTCTATAGTCTATGTCTATGTCTATAGTCTATGTCTATGTCTATAGTCTATGTCTATGTCTATGTCTATGTCTATGTCTATGTCTATGTCTATGTCTATGTCTATGTCTATGTCTATAGTCTATGTCTATGTCTATGTCTATGTCTATGTCTATAGTCTATGTCTATGTCTATAGTCTATGTCTATAGTCTATGTCTATGTCTATAGTCTATGTCTATGTCTATGTCTATGTCTATAGTCTATGTCTATGTCTATGTCTATGTCTATGTCTATGTCTATAGTCTATGTCTATGTCTATAGTCTATGTCTATGTCTATAGTCTATGTCTATGTCTATGTCTATGTCTATGTCTATGTCTATGTCTATGTCTATGTCTATGTCTATGTCTATGTCTATGTCTATAGTCTATGTCTATGTCTATAGTCTATGTCTATAGTCTATGTCTATGTCTATAGTCTATGTCTATGTCTATGTCTATGTCTATAGTCTATGTCTATGTCTATGTCTATGTCTATGTCTATGTCTATAGTCTATGTCTATGTCTATAGTCTATGTCTATGTCTATGTCTATAGTCTATGTCTATGTCTATGTCTATGTCTATGTCTATGTCTATGTCTATGTCTATGTCTATGTCTATGTCTATGTCTATGTCTATGTCTATGTCTATGTCTATGTCTATGTCTATGTCTATGTCTATGTCTATGTCTATGTCTATGTCTATGTCTATGTCTATGTCTATGTCTATGTCTATGTCTATGTCTATGTCTATGTCTATGTCTATGTCTATGTCTATGTCTATGTCTATGTCTATGTCTATGTCTATGTCTATGTCTATGTCTATGTCTTATTCTTTATATACTCGTGCATTATCTTTTATTTACGTAGCAATAATTTTAGGCTCGTACTTTTTAAATATCTGATTTAAAGAGTAGTTTAAAAGTATCCCGTCGGACAAAACTTGATCCACAGGGCCAGTGAAGCAGAGTTCACCGGTTTCTATGGCCACCATGTGTGGCCAGCACAATGCCCAGCAGAATTTATTTTACCCCAACTAATGACGGGTACCCATCAGAGCTGGGTAGGCTCGGGGCTTGAAAGAGCAAAGGACTTCATGTATCGATGTTTTTAATGGTGGACACAACTTGAAATCTACAATTACTCATGTAATTTTTTTTTTACAAAAATACTACCACAAAATTAAATTCGAACAATGTTTAATGGCTCATTTAGAAAACTTACTTTGAGCCTCTAATGCTAACGTATTGAGAATCCTTGCTCAGCCCAATAAGCAAAGGAGCCATCAAACCTGTCCTCACCTTCTATAGGGTCACCATCCAGGCTAAGCGGAATCAAAGAGCCTGATAGAAAAGCAAATATGATGGCCCCTTAATAGCATCGTTTAGCGCCTTCTCCTGGCATTACCTGCACATTAACACTCCGCGCCAGACTTTCATACAGGAGCAGGCGGAAGAGAGAACGTTTTGAGATCAAGAACAAGCAAGAACCATAACTCCTGCTACAGTATTCACACCTCCCTGTCTCGTTGCTCAAGCTCTTTCTGTTTTTACTGATACATTCTCACGTTTAGAAATTGAGAGCTTTTGTTTATTATTCAATAACCTGAATTGTCTCCCTTTTTACCCCTTTCTTCTTTTATCTCCCCCTGAAACTGGCTCACGAATCTTGTTGTCTAGTCGGGCGCACGTTTCTGGATGTACTCACTTCATAAATATCTCGACACTCTTTCACACTGCATTCGTAAGAACGTTCCTTTCTTCTTGGAGAGGCGGGGAGGGGGAGGGGGCTTGAGAAGGGCAGAGGGGGGGATTTCAAAATAAATAGATAGCGGAGGGTAAGAGACATACTTGCTGCCAACGTGGGGGGAGGGAGTGGTGGAGGGTGGAATATGCCGAGTCTGTTATGACCGACCACAAGAGAATGCAACGCAAGGCTTTCTATGTAAATAAGACATTCGGGATAGTATACTGGTCAGGGGAGGTCAGCTATGAAGACAATGTCTTTTTACCTTGTACAGGATGTACATGTCAGGCTTGTAGATGTCAGGAAATGTAGATGTCATGTTTGTAGATGTCAGGGCAAAAGGCAAAAAAGGGAGACCGAAAGAAAAATATTCCATTGATGTTTGGCTGTTTTTGGCTTTTGAAAAATATTATTAATATCTTTGATTGGCAGTGAAACAGCAGCAAGCTAAATACGACAAGCGAAATTTCTAACAACAAATGTACTAGATGTATGCAATAAATAATCCAGTAATCTACAGACTTTCTATTTTGTTATTCATTCAGTACAAAGGAATGAGGGCAAGGTAGCCGGAGGTCCTGGGTTCGAATCCTGGTGGAGGCTAGAATTTTTTCCCTGATGGGTACCTGACCTTATGAGGGTAAAGTAAAGGCGGCTGGGCATTGTGCTGGCCACTCATCCCCGCCATTTATAGTACCCATCTTTTTAAACTATTACACTTTCCACATTTCAATACTATGTGCATTTGATGTAGAATTATCTAATTAATTCCTACACTGGCTTAAGAAAACAAAAGAGATTTCGGCATCACATATTTTCATTTGTGTAAAAAGAGACAAAGGACGTAGACATCAATTCTTGGGTTTCGCACTTTGGTCTTTTTTTTTACGTTTTCTATACAAAAACAAACAAAACCGTTGTCTGCTTCCTACACCAAATAGCGCGCGCCTCTTGGCACCGCCGCTGCACGTGCGGAGAACGGAAGAGTCAAACTAACACCGCCCCACGGGGGAAAGTTATTTCACTTGGCCGCCCTTCCACCAGGCCGCCCCGGCATGTGAAATTCTCCCACGACCACCATTAGTCGCCCACATCTGGTCTAGTCGACAGGCGGGTTGTTTTTTTTCTTGACTTCTCTTCAACTCGACGGGTTGCGGGGTCGTGAGGGAGAGTGTTGGTGTCTGCCCGGACTCAAGTGGTTTAGTGACGTGGTCAACAGGGTAGAGAGCTACTTTCTGTGGCGTAAGTAGGGGGAAGGGGTTAAAGGGTGTTTTCCAAGGGGAAATAAACGGGTAGGATGAAGATTTGACACGACGACTTGGATGTTTTGGTATTTGTGTTGACATAGAGAAGTATGGCGGCTCACGGCACAGGTGGATAAAGGGAAGGTTGGGGGCATAAATAACTGACTGTATTCACCCTAAGCTTTCTTAGACAGGAATGGGCAGCAGAGAAACAGGCACTGATAATGCCAAGGCTGTTCATCTTTCAAAACAGCTGATAAAATGTGAAATTCTGACTAGTTTGAGGTAATTGTTGAGGTTATAGTAAAATCTACCTATTATCCTATTCCTCGCTTCATTTTGGGCTATTTATAAGCATAGAATGTGATAACACAGAAAACAATACATCACTGTCTGAAATTAAACAAAAGTGTTCCCTATAAAGAGGAACTAATCTAAGAACACCAGACAGACATATTGCAAACTCACCTGAGACGAAATGACGTCATTGGTTTTGTTGAAGTTCCCACCGGAAGTAGAAAATCCAAACTGGGAGTCGCTGATTGTCTTCTTGTTGTTATCTCCCCTGCCCTCGTTGTCCTTGTCGCCGTAGTCGCTGTCCTCCTCGTGCCGGAAGTGGTCCAGTTTGATGGGGTCTACGAAGGCGGTCACCACACGGCTGTTGTGGAACTGCATGGCGCTTCCAGTCTCCATGTGCCTCGAGGCCTTGCGGCGCCGGTCCAGCCTTCTCATGATGACGATGACAAGGAGGATGGTGACGCTGAGGAGGACCGTGACGCACACGAGCGTCAGTGCGATGACGATGTACTGATCCTGGGCGCCGCCTTGCCCCGGGGCTGTGCCGTTGCCCCCCAAGACGTGGATCAGTAGAGTCCTGACGTCGTAGAGCGGGGGATTGCCCGAGTCTTTGATCATCACAGACAGTTTGTAGGTACCTGCGTCATTAGCTGATGGGTGGGAGAGAGTGAGAAACAATGAAGTAGACAATTAGTCTATATTATATCTTTCAATCAAACACTCACTCTATCTCTCTATTTGTCTGTCAGTCTGTATGATTCTCTTTCCATCTTTTTATCTATCTATCTATATATTTATCTACCTATATATCTTTATCTATCTCTATATTTTATCAGTCTCTCTATATCTTTATCTATCTCTATATTTTATCAGTCTCTCTATATCTTTATCTATTTGTCTATACCCATCTATCTATCTATATTTATCAATCTATATTTCTATATGTCTGTATACAGTCATGCTAGTATTTCTGTCTATCTCTAAGTCTGTCTATCTATCTATCCGTATGCATATATATGTTTTTCGTTGTGTATGTCTTTATATCTATCTATCTATCTATCTATCTATCTATCTATCTATCTATCTATCCATCTATCTGTCTGTCTATTGGTCTAGCCATCAATTATTTTTTTATCCCAACCTTTACATTTCATAGTGATGAGAAAAGAAGTAGGTCACTCACCTGTGAAGCCTCTTGTCCTAACGACGTCACCTGACTTCTGGTCCACGTCAAACCTGCCGCTGTCGTTCCTGGCAGTGACTGTGAAGACTATCCTTCCATTCTCCCCACTGTCCCTGTCCACCACCTCAAAGGTCATCAACGTCTGGGGGCTGTCGCCGCCCGTCAGCGCCGTGAACACAATCTCGGACACGTTAGGGTGTAGGATCTGCGGGCCGTTGTCGTTCTCGTCCCGAACGTCCACCACCACCGTGGCGGTGTTTGAGAGCTGCGGCACCCCCGAGTCCCTTACCTCCACCTCAAATTCGAATGACCTTGTGACCTCGTGGTCCACCTTCTCCACCAGGACCAGAGATCCATTGGCGCGGATCAGGAAAGGGAGATCACTGTCGTCGACACCTTCGTAACTATCGGAAACCACGTTGTTAGCGTTACCGGAAGCAGCGTTCTTGCTTCTTCCTGATCCGGGCACTAGGGAGATTTCAAAATGGCCGTTGTCACCAGAATCCATGTCGGAGGCGGTGATGTCCCCGATCACTGTCCCGCCATCGGCGTATTCCGACACTGAGATAACGAACCTGCTCTGGGCGAACTGAGGAGAGTTGTCGTTCTCGTCGACTATGTTCACCACCACGTCACACTTGGCCGACCTCCGCGGGACGCCATTGTCTTCCGCCACCACCGTGAAGTTGAGCGCCCTTCTCTTCTCGTAGTCGAACGAGGTCATGGCC